>CAJQZJ010033780.1:4200522-4216175 GCA_907164525.1 Lophiomys imhausi
GGGGGGAGGGGGGGGGGGGGGGGGGGGGGGGGGGGCGGGGAGGGGGGAAGGGAGGGGAAGGGGAGGGGAGGGGGGGGGGGGGAAGGGGAGGGGAATTCCTGTAGGGTCTTGTAGCCAACACCTGCAGAACTCAAGGGGACACTGAGGCCCAGGGGGACGTCGTGGCTGTGTGGCATCTCTGAGAAGCTCAGGCAGGTTGGCCTCACCTGTGGCCTCATCCAGGCTCTCCTGGGTGACGTGGTCGCTCTGGCTGACCCACTCGCCGTTGCACTTGAAGTAGATCTGGGTGGCAGGGAAGGCGCGGCAGCGCAGTTCCACGGGCTTGTTCTTTACTATGTAGGCATCCTGTGGCTCCTGCAGGAAGTGGGGCAGCTGCTCTGCTGGTGCTGACGGGAAGGAGTCGGGGAGCACCTGGCCACCCGAGTCAACGCCTGTGGAGCGAGAGGCACCATGAAGTGTGGGCTGGACGCCCCTCACCCTGAGGATCTTCACTGTCACTCACACAAGGTCCCCTGAGCCGGCAGCTTTCCCATCCTGCTTTGTGTTTAAGAGGCCAAACTTTGAAGGCCTGGCCAGCCCTGGGATGTTAGTGGTTCTTCTTCCTTCTATCTGGAGGAGTTGGGGAGGCCAGGGGCGAGGACCCCCCACTAGGCCTGCCGCATCTCCTGCCCTGGCTTCAGTCATCTCCCACAGCGAAGCCTCAGTGCACAACAGGCTGAGGCACAAACCAGGCCAGCTCTGTCCAGAAGCCACCACTGCCCTCTCTAGCCCCAGCCAGCCAGGCTGGCGACAGAGAGGCATCCAGGACCTGCGGGGGTGTGTTGTGGGGTGTGTTCGTGCCAAGCCCGGGGCAGCATCCCGCAGCCTCTTCCCAGGCTCACACACCCTTAGCAGGACAGCGGAGAACACTGCGGGTTTAGCGGGTGACCATCTCCTCCCCCACACGGCCTGGTGGAACCCCCTGGGTCTCTGGAAAGAACAGCACCTTGGGAGGTGAGACAAACAGGAAGGGAGGAAAGCAGGCCAGGACTATGACTGGTCACAATTCACTTAGGAAAATTGGCTCTACATCACACATGCAGAACAATCAGGCGGTGGCTAGGGACAAGCAGTGGGGGGCTTGTGCTCCTCCAAGCTCACTGCTCCCGGGGAAAATGGAGTCATGCACGGCCCCTCTCACCAGCCATGTGCTCCTAGAGGCAGTAGGGTTCTGGGAGGCCTAAATAGGGATCCTCTACTTATCCTACCAGTCAAAAGGGAATGTGTGACTCTAAGGAATCCCCCTGTGGGCAGAGGGGCAGGGGACACACTCTTCCCCAAGACCAGATTTTTTAAATGTAGTTTTTATTTCTCGCTGTACCAGGAGGCTCTCCTTAGTCTGGGGTAGCTTTAGGAGAGAAGACCTGGGCAAAGATACTGGCTTTAGTGGGGTGGGATGGGGTGGGTGGGGGAGGGTACATGCACACCCCCTCCCAACCTGCTGGTAAAGAAGCCAGCCAATGGGATGCAAACCCACTTCTTCCAGCATCTTCTATGTGACTCAGTGAGTGTGCCTGATGGGTCTCCTGATCTTTTGTTGCTGAGGAAGACTGGGAGGGAGCACCAGCCTGCGGTCAGGCTGCTTTGAAGATCACATGATCTACAGGGGGGCTGGCACCCGGTAAGTACACATTGCCAAATGCCCGCACAAGCAGTGAGCTGCTGAGTATTTGGGAACAGTTCAGTTAATCGAGTTCCTTCCTGCAACAACCCTCTAAGTGTGCTGCTGTCCTCATTTTATGGAGGAGAAATTGAGCCCCAGAGAGGTTGATAATGTTGCTCACTATCACACAGAAGAACTAAGGGTTGAACCCAAGAAACAGAACACCCGGGAGTACTCCCCGCTGGTGCAGCAGGAGTCCAGGTGTGGTGGCCTCAACCAGGTCCTCTGGCACCAGCCAAGAATGAAGTACTTAGGGTCCCTGGGGGGCTACTCTGCCTGGCTGTGCTTAGAGGATATTTCCCAGCCCCTAGATATACCTCATGATCACCCTCAACACAGCCACCCACACTTTCTAGTTGTTAGTAGATCAGTTTTAATGGTATCACAAGGTCACACAGAATTCCCAACATGTGGGAATTTATCATATAGTCAGAAGCAAGGAACTCAGTATGAATTTAATCATAAAAGCTTAGTTACCACTTGAAAAAAAATACCTTGTATAATCCCACATCCATGTTCATCTCTTCTCTACCCACAGTAGCAAGGAAATGGAGTCAGCATAGAAGCCCATCAGTGGATGGATAATGTGTACATATACACAATGGAATTTTACTCACCCACAAAGAAAAACGAAACTTGCAGGGAAAGGGGTAGATCTGGAAATTATTATCTTAAGTGTGGTAACCTAGGCTCAGAGCATTTCCCATTTGTGGAACTATGGATCCTAGCTTCTAACAAACACACACACACACACACACACACACACACACACACACACGCACGCACACGCACACACACACACGCGCAAACTCCATTTTATTCCACTTCAACAACTTACTGTGGTGGCATGTGTGCACCTGTGGAGCACAGCACAAGTTCTCAGAGCAGAGGAGTGGCCACTGTCCCCCTCGCTATTTCTCACAGAGTTCTTACTTCCTGGTATCCAAAGCCCACCTTTGTGGTGACATGGCCAACAAAAGGAGAGCCAGGTAACGTTAGTGTTGAAACAGTGAACTGCTTCAAAGCTTATGCAATTACTGTTTCCCCATGATTTATATATATATATAATATATATAATATCCTGAGGGGATATATGTATATGTCCTAAGGGGGTCACAGGACAATTTGAGAATTACAACCCTAAGTGAGGGGTCCTAGCCTCTATCTCACAGGGGCTTTTCTGCCCAGGGGTGTGACCTGGTGTCAAGCACATGCTGGACTCACACTGGGCAGGTGAGGATGACCTTGAACTCCTGGCCCTCCTGAGATCACCTTCCAGGTGCTGGGACCACAGGTGTGTACTGTTCAAGGCTCACTCCTAGCTTCTGGTCCCTATGGGATGAGAGCTCTGTGGGGTGGTTTAAATGCCATCCCCAACATCACACACACACTTGAAGGGACCCAAGGAACACCCTTCTCTCCTGCACTGCTTTGACAGACCAACAACTACCCACAGGTGCCACAGGACAGCTGATCTGGTCATGACACTAACCCTGGAGGTCACACAGCTGCCCCACCTCTAGAGGTCTCATTCTTACCTCTCTTTTGTCTCCTGTCTCTAAGGCCATGTTCGAGTCCACCCACCACTCTGTTGTCCCCCTAGTGACAAAGTCCTTGTTCTCTTGGCAAGGGACACACGGGCAGGTGTGGGGCCAGTGGGCCTTGCAGAGGCTGTCTGTTGGAGCTCCGAGGCTCTGTAGCAGTTTTAATGGCTGACCTAGATGAAGGCGGGGATGGCAAGATTTTTCAGTCCAGACTTCTTCCCAGGAGCTGGGCCTGGGTGGTGGTGGCAGTGAAGACACTACTTCCAAAGGTGCCAAGGCCAAAGGAACTAGAATAAACACTGTGTTCTCTTTTCCTTCCTTCCCTCTTCCTCCTCCTCCTTTTCTTTCTTCTTCTTTTTGTTTTGTTTGTTTTGTTTCGTTTCATTTGTTTTTTGAGTCAGGGTTTTGCTGAGTAGCCCTGGCTGTCCTGGAACTCTCTATAGACAAGGCTGGCCTTGAACTCACAGGGATCGCCTGTCTGCCTCCTGAATGCTGGGATTAAAGGTGTGCACTACCACTACTGGCTTTCTCTTCCTTCCTTTAAAAGGATCTCACTCTGTAGACCAGACAGACCCCTCAAATCTATGATCCTCCCACTCCAGCCTTGTGAGAGCTTGAGTTACAGGCATTTGCCACCAACCACTTGTCACCTTTATGAAGCGTTGCTTCCCCTGTGGTAACCTTGACCCCAGGCTAGACCTGGACAGGAATGGGAGGGTTGTCCAGAGCCCCAAGACTTGGTTCAAAACCTCAGTCTGAACCATGAGGTTGGAGAAGGTGGTTTGCCTCTCAGACCTCAGTTCTTGCCTGCTAACTTCAGGGTGCTGCCGTGAAGGTCACCCAAGGAACCAGATGAAAACATGCCTTGAGGACAGTGGTACTGCTGCCCGGGTGGGAGGTGAGGAATGCTTTCCAGCTGTGATCTGGAGACCCTTGCACTTCAGGCTCCTTGGTCCACTGTCACCAGGACCCCTTAAAGAAAGTTGGTCTGGAGTCTTGCGTGTTACCAGCTCAGAAACAGGGAGCAACTAACAACATCACATGGGAAATGAATCCAGTCTGATCAGATCAGAGTTCTATTTCCGGCTCAAGCCGATGGCTCAGAATGGCTGTGGCAGGATGCAGGTACTGCCCAGTATCCGACATTGGAATACAAACACCCACCATTCCTTTTCCAGGCCAGACTTTGCTCCCAGGGAGGAGGTCCCAGTACCAAGCTACAGCTTGGTGGGGAGGGTCTTGGCATCTCCATCACTGGCCTTTGTCCTTGAGGCTGAGGGACCCTGGCACAGTTCTAGGTATCTATCTACAGTATCTATCTACAGCAAAGCAGGGCCATGTGTCCAGGCTCGGCTGGCACAGGACAAGGGGTACGGGTAAGGGAGGTGTGAGCAGGGCTGCCCTACGCTGGGCACATTTATCATCAGTAATCACGGTGGCTCTTCGGCTTCTGGACACCAGCTAATTCTCCCAGCCCTGACACCTACTGCATGGAAAATCTTTCCCATTCACTGTGGGCCGCTGTGCTCGGTGGGGTGCGGACAGAGCTGGAGAAGACAAGCCAACTTATTATTATGTTTTTAAAACACAAACCCCACAGGCTGGAGCCTTCCTTGGACACAAAGCTCTGACTCCATCTGGCCCTGGCTCCTGTGGGGTTCAGGCTTTGGTCCCCCTCAGAGCTTGTTACAATGCCCATTACTGATGACAAATGGGGGCTGGCCAGCTTGGAGGACACAAAGTTGCTTCTAACAAAGAAGGCTTCTCACCGAGCCCTGTTCCCACACCCTCCACAAACCCTTCTGTGCTCATGATGTCATTTCCTGTGACGGCCCACAGGAAGTAGCCTTGCCAAGCGGGCCAATGGGACAGGAACTAAGAACCTGATGGGGGTGGTCCAGATGCTCCTGTAAGGTCTCCCTCCACGGCCCGGGCACTGGGCTAGAGTAGCCCATACTACTTACAGTGGGGGTGACACACAGACCATGGGTCACTGGACTACCCGATTCACAGAGCCACTTGGGGAAGCTATGCTGCCCATCCTCCCTCCAGACCCTTCCCCTGAACCCAGGGCTCCCTGGCATGGACACCGCTACAGTTAACTTCAGTGCCAGGCTTGGTGGGGTCAGAGCCCTGAGGACAGGCTTTCTGCTTCCTCCACTCCTGGGTAAGGGGACCAAGGCTCCCCTCCCCTCTTCCAGAAAATGACCTTTGATCCCACTCACAGCAATAAAAAAACCTTTGTGGTACCACACACACCAGCCATGCAACAAGCCTGCATCAGTCCTCCATTTTACAGGGTTAGAAATGGAGGCTCAAAAAGTAAAGACCGCACCCAAGACCACAGCTGCCAAGAAACACCACTCTTGCCACTGAACCACATTGATGATCCTGTGGACTACAGGGGACAGCTGTTGTCTGTCTCCTCAGGGGTGAGGATCAGGCTTCAGTCTCAAGTCCAGCTCCCTTCCTCTTGGTCTGACCCTCCCATGTTCCAGACCTCTTTGTGGGCACTCCAGTCAAACAGGCTTATGCCAACAGGGGGCCACCATTGCCAGGAATCACCCATTGCCGTCTTCCCGGACATCAGAGCTGTAGCCTGGCTGGGACAGAGGCTCCATTTTGGGGCCACTGTGCTGATGCTGCTATCCCTTCTCAGGTGATGCCAGCCTCCTCACCCTTTTTTATTTGGAGACTTGCAATTTCCAACTCCAGCCAACACTCAGCTGCTCATGTGGATGGGGTGGGAAGTGTTCTCCTGATACCCCTGATACCATGCACGGGGTGGGAAGTGTGTTCCTGGTGCTCTCTTCCACCCACAGCCAGCCCCCAATGCTGGATGGATGGGCCCAGATGCTGTGGATAACCACTTGAAACTTCCGACTTTCCCTATTAAACTTTTTCTGCTTTTCCTTGCCCCCTTGCCCCTCTCTACTCCCAGCCTGGGGTGGTCTTGAGAGTCCTCAGCTATCCCTCCAACAGCTTCCTTAATCCTGCTTGAGATACTCATTCACCTTTCTGCTCTAGAACTATTCCCAGGCCCCAGGACACCCCTCCCTGGCCTTCCCCCACCCAGGGCCTCTTTGGAATGCAGCCCTTCCCCAGGTTCTTGGCTCTGGGGGGAGCTATCTCAGCTCCAGAGCTGTGACCTCAGGACATTCCTGAGCCAAGCCTCCCAATACCACCCATTCTCATCTTTAACAAGTGAGGCTCACACTACTGTTATTCTTGGCGTACAGGCCCTAAAGCTAGCTAGGTCACTCCCTGTAAAGCAAACTCTTTGAGGGCTTGGGGCCCTGTCTGTGTATTTGGGCCCGTTGGGGAGGCAGGCTTTTCTCTGGCAGTGCTGGCCAGGGTAGCAGTTGGGGTAAAAGGGAGCGCCTGGGCCACAGGAACCAGCCCTTTTGGAAACCTGAATCCTCAGAGCTCATCTGATAATTGTCCTCCGAAACAGAAGCCACAGAGGGTATGTTTGGGCCTTAGATCACACCGCACATGATCAGAAGAGCCACTAGAGAGAGCCCCAGGGCCATAACAGGGCTTTATTTTAAAAATCTTTCCTTTGGACTGGGGACAAAGTTCATCAGTAGAGCACTTGCCTAGCATGCCTGAGGCCCTCCCTGGGTTCAATCCCTGACACCACATAAATAAGTAAATTAAAACCTTTCATTTGGTTCTAATAAAAACCCTCTGGGTCTGTTCTGATTATAAAGGTAATCATACCATTGACAGTAAGAATGGTTTGGGGAAAATAAATATGAAAACAAAAACCAACCCATTCCCACCATTGCAATTAATGGTTGGTCTTTTTGTTTCTATTTTTGTCTGTACATTTGTTTGATTGGTTTGGTTTTGGGTGTTATTTAAGTAGTTTTTATTATTTGAGAATTTCATATATGCACAGGCATAGGCTGCTTCCTCCTTCTCCTCCATGTAGCAGGCATCAACTACTTATGCCTCACAACCGTAGGAATTTCTCACCTTCAGGCTCCTACCATCGATTGGCCTGGAAGCCACTGGTGCTGTCTGAATCATGGCTGTCCTCGGACAGTCTGATTCTCACAGGGCCTTGATTTTCCCATCTGGGAAATGGGATCATTTTAATCTGCTCTGCAAATTTCGAGATGTTGGGCTTATCAAATTCAGAAGTCTAAACTCTTTTCTCAGCTGGGGTGCTCTGCCAACTGCTGATTTCTCTTGTTGCCTCTGGAAGAAAGATAGGTGGGCCTCAAAGGCGTACCAGAGTGCTGGCTAACAGTACTTGGTTTTTCGAGACAGGGGTCTTGCTATGTAGCCCAGACTAGCTTAGAACTTGGAGAATTTCATATATGCCTCCTGAGTGCTGGGATTTCAGGCATGCGATCATGTCTGCCTTTGACTAACATACTGATAGACAGCCTCGGGTTTCCAGGGTCCCAAGGTAGACTCCAGCCTCTACCTGCCTGCCCTGTGATGACATAGAGCTGTAAAAGGCTGATGCAAGCTGGAAGAAGGGAATGAAACAGACTCAGTGAGGCAGATGGAGCTGTTGCCGGCCCCCATGGGACATAGGTCCCTGTTCCGTCCGCCTGTTTGTGCCTGCTGATGTAATCACCCGGGCTCCTTGGCTCAGGGCTGGTTTTCCAAGAGAGCTGCAGGTAGAGGATGAGGGCGCAGGAGGGTAGGGGAATGAGAGCAAGAGTCTGAGGAATGGCATAAGCCTGAGATACAACCGCCCATGGAGTTCCTGGGTGAGATAAGGAAGGAAGGAAAATGAACAGTCAGTCTCTGATCAGCTGCAAGCCCACTGGGTGACTCTGGGCCAGCTGCCTTACCTCCTGAGGCCTCAGTTCGTTTATCTTTAGAGTGAGTATGGTGGCACTGTACCCACCGGCAGCTGGGGCCAGGGAGTGAAAGCGTGGCAGGACACCAGGGCACTTGGGGACGGGAGTAGTTGGTGGAAGAGTGCTTGAGTCCCAGGGACCCAGAGTCACAGGCTGGGCAGAGCTAGAGTCTAAGAGCCTCCCCATGGGGAGGAAGCATGGAAGAGGAGTGTCAACTCCCCAGGGTCTTGGAGGAACCACCAGAAACATGCTGGGGCAGAGACCTGCTAGGAACCCCAGAGACACTGGGAACAGTAGGCTGTTGGCTGCGTGGCAAGAGCTGGACTCTCGGGGAGGCTATGCCTCCAATTACCACTCTGGATACCACTCAAGGAAGGCCTTCTAGAGCCTTCCCTGCAAAAAGGGAGCAGGGGCCTCAGGTCATGGCTCCCTGCTTGGCCCTATAAGGCCAGGGGGGACAGAAAGTCACTGGACACTACCAGCAAAGTTGGTACTAGGAGGTGGGAAATCTGTCTCTGACTTCCCAGTCCTCTTAGCTGGGGGTGGCGGTAGGTGGGCTATCATGGCTACCACCACCGCTGGAATTAATGGCTTCCCAGGCCACAGAGTTTGGGAAGCAGAGCTGTTCCCAGGCTCCAAGCTCAACATATGCTGGTCAACAGAGTCCTCCCACCAGTCCTTGCAGGTGGGAACTGAGCACAGGAAGGATCAGTTACTTGCCCAAGTCCACAGAGGAGTGTGGGCACCCAAACCCAAGTCTCCCCACCATGTGCTTTTTGGTGTTGTGCCGGATCAACTCAGATCAATTATGGTCAGCTCCTGTGCCGGTTGGTAGGAAGCTTTCCACAAGGAACCAAGGGAATGGCATGGCCACATGGTGCCATCTCTCTTCCCTTTGCTCTTGCACAAATCCCCCGTCCTCCCTGGGAAAACGCGTCCTCCCTTGTTAAGCTGTCACACAGTGGGATGTCAGAGAGGAGGAGGTGGCACTCAGAGTGGCACCAGGCAACACCAGAAGGCTTGAGTCTGGAAGTCCCACGTCTCTTCTGCTGTCCTCATTAATGTCCAAGTCATATATAACATCCCAATTGCTCCCCTAACTTTGCACTGTGAACTATCACTGTTGTACATAAAGTCCCTGAAAGTCACATGGTTACTGGATGGCAAAGTTGAGACTCAAAGCTAGGTGTCCAACCCCCTGCAGCAGATGTTCCACCAGCAAATAGCAAGCACTGTCCCTTAGGCTTCTTCCCCTGGAAGGAACAGGGCTGTATGTATTTTAAAATGTCCTTAACTTCCTCCCAGGTCAACACCTGCCCCTCATTAAGACCAGGGCACAGTTAAGTGTCACTGGGGAAGAGAGAATGTCTCAAAGAGGGGGACTGGAGGCTGTGGCCTTGGGCAGCCCAGCACATTCGCTCTCAGACAGTCCATCATCTGGTTCCGTTACTGGACATTTGTGAGGCTCAAGGGTGGCTCATATCATCTGGGAGGGGGACAGCTACCAGTTTCCAAGTCCCCTGGGATCCAAAGTTCAAAACAATAGAAGTGACGGATTGCCCTTGACTGAGGTTTTTGAAGGTGGCTAATTTTAGCTGAGAACTTCCAGCATTTTCCCAGCCACGTCACTGGTTACTGTCTCAGCCCTGGCCCTGGACAAAAAGCCCTTGCTTTTCCTCCCCAATTGTTCTCAGCCGGGAGCTGAGGAGTGCCTGGAGCTCAGGACAATTCCCTTTGTGCCTATTTCCGGGTGGCTCTTAAAACTCATAGAATGGTCAGCCTTGAGCTCCCATTCCTAGCTCTCTGGCCCCTGTCAATCTCTACCACTTCAGGGTTGGTAATCCCCCTGCTGTTTCCAAGAGGTGGCACTGGTGGGTGCAGGCCCTGAAAATTCCTTCTAGTTTTCAGGGTCAGGGCAGAGTGAGGGACTGATGTGGAAGCCACAGTTCAGAGAAGGTCTGAGTGGCCTGAGGTCACACAGCCCCGTGGCAGAGCTGACCCTGGACTGCGGATCTATCTACCTATATATTCCTAGGCCAATGCTTCCACCAGGGGTGCCTGAGTCTGATCTTGACACTGTTAAGGTGAAAAGCTGCCTTCTGGCTTTGCTGTCCTTTCCCTGGTGACGCCTGGCTCCTTCCTCAGCCCTCACCTGAAAGTCTCCATAGAGCCCTGTTCTGCCTGCGACCCCTGCACCACCACCACCACCCAGCCACTGCCACTAGGGTCCTGCCCATTCTCTGGCTTGCCATTCTTTACTGCCTACATCGCCTCCTTAAGGGTGCATTGCTATGCTTCCTTGTTTGTATCCGGGCCCCTGCAGGCCCCAAGGTCCCAGAGGACAGACACATTCAGCATATGACCATGTGTGTGGGCACCCAGCAATCTAAAGACCCTGGGACAGAGGCCTGGAGACCCCGCTCTGCCAGCTGAAGCTACAGGGTCTCCAGGGAGACCGACTGAGACTCTTGAGGCTTGGGACAGGGACACCTTCAGATACGTTACAAGCAGTATGGCCTCACAATACTTTGTTTTGAAAGTCCAATAGCACAGAGGCGCTCCTTTGTCCATCACTGTGCCTCTGGGTTAGCCTGGCATATGGTAAAAATATCTTTCATTTTTGAGGCAGGGTCTCAAGCAGCCCAGACTAGCCTTGAATTCACTATCTGGCCAAGGAAGACCTGGAGTTTTCAAGCATTCTGTCTCTTCCTCCTGAGTTTGAGGACTATCAGCCTACACCAACAACCACACCTGTTTGTGTGGCACTGGAGATTGAACCCAGGTCTTCCTGCATGCCAGGGCAAGAACTCCCATCAACTGAGCCACGTTCCCAGACCCTTTTTGTATATTATAGATACCTAAGAAGTGCTTCTTGGATGAAATACTGAAGTCCCTGGACTCTCCTCTGGAGGCCCTTCCTTCCCACACAGACAAGAGGAATAGGGAGCCTTGAGGAGTGCCCAAGGCCAAGGACAGCCTCTAACCCCCAGCCAGCTCAGGGTGCCTCCCTGTAGAGGCAGGCCGGCTTCTCTGTGGCCTGTCCTTGCAGCCACTCCAGCCGGGCCTGCATGCTGTAATTAGAGTGCTCCTTGCAGGCCCTGGTAATGAGGGGGTGTCTGGTGCCAGCCGTAATTACAGCCTGGTTGGAAGGCGCAGGGGCCGCCTCCAAGCCACATTACAAAGTCTGCAGCGGGACTCCCCGCCCGCTCCCTTTTTATGGGGCTGCTTAAAGGGAGGGACGAGTTGATGGAGAAGCCAGCTCTGGCTGGGGGCTGTGGTCTTGGGAGAGTTGAGAGCTGAGAGTCCAGGCCTGTATTGCTTTGAAATTATGCTCCTGCCTCACCCCTACTCCACCCACGCCAACATTCCCATCCAAGGTAGAGGTCAGACATGCAAGGATACCAACTGAGACATCCATGAGGCTCTCAGCTAGGCCCAGGGCCATAGGCCTAAGATAACCCCAAGACAACACAGCACACCTATTTACTTAACTAAGGGTCAGGGCTTAAACAACTCAGTCTCAATCACATAACTACTAAGGGCAGATCCTCTCAGCTCCGGCCTCTAGCCTGTGTCCCTGGCGGCAGTGATACAGAGCAAAGTACAGGTGGGACTCAGCCAAGCCCGAGAGCTGCACAGTTTGTAGTTGCCATCTGGGAGGCCCACTGGAATCTCCTCTTTCTCTAAGAGATGAAGAACTTAGGCCAGGGTGTTGCAAGGTTGCAGGGCACCTTGTTTAGCGTATTCGAGACCAGGTACGGGGTTTGATTACCAGGACTGGGTCCAGGGATTAGAATCCCAACCTCAAGTTTCCGCTGGTATCCAAGGATCCGATGAAGTATACAGCCAGCATGGCAAGGGTCTTTTCTACACCATCCTGAGCCTGCCATGTTGGCCTCAGGATGGTAGTGTTGTAGACAAAGAAAGTCACTCCAGAGGGACACTTATGGCTGTTTGGTTATACCCCAGACATGACAGTGGTACAACCGAGCAGTGCATCAGTGCCCTTCTTAATACAGAGTACAGTGGCCTACGATTTCATTGGTCCTCATCCACCCTCCCTCAACCCAGGGAACACTAACGGGAATTGAGTGACTTGACTTCCTTAGCGACCAGGTTCCATGCTTGGGGTTCGCCTGCCACCCCAACCCTGTGAATGTGGTGCTTCTGGGAGTAGGCTCCTGCTAAACCCTAGTGCACAACCAGGGGCCATTCTGATGCACAGACCCAAAGGCAGCTTTTGCAAGGAAGCAGCTGGCTTCCCGGGCGGTCTGTGCAATCCAGGAAGAGCTCCCATGCCCCGCTCCCTTACTGGGAGCCCTTCCTGGGCTTCTCTCCCAGCCCAAATAAATACCTGGCTCCAACAACCACAGGTAACCTACAGTGATGTGACGGTAGTATCTAAGATGCCTCCCCTCCCCTACTCTGCGCAGAACGCGGAGCCCCTTCAACAGCACCTCTAATCCGAGAGAAAGGTTGGCTGCTGCTGGCTTCAAGGGCATGTAAGAGTTGTTCCAGAGGATGGTGTGGGATGGGACTGGATAAGGTGGACCCACCACGTTCACAGCTTAGGACCTGAGCCCACAGGCGCTGCATGGAAGAAAGGAGCCCCTGAGACTAGGGGAGGTAACTGCCTTGTCCACTTCGATGAGCCAGGACCGGAGAGCATTTTCAGAAGGACACTTTTTTAAAATTAGGAAACAGGGCAGCCAGCCACTGGGACTATTGGCCACACCCTGTGCAATCAGAGGCCCAGCCTGCTCTCTGACCTCAGGCAGATTCCACCTCCTCTGTAGGGCTTGGGCAGGGGCCCCAGCATCCCCATGCCTCCTGGATTCTAAGATGTCTTTTCCATGCAGAGCTCTGGATTTTAGAGGTGGGAATGGTGTCGACAAGGCTAGAGGACCCCGGAAGTCACTCATGACCAAGGCAAGGGCAGTGAAATCCCTGTGCCAGGTCACTGAGCCCTGCTCCTGAATGTCCCCACCAGCAGAGACATCGGCAAAAGTCCCTTCTGGCCAGTGTCTTGTTTCTCAGAGGTTTCAGCTCAAAGCTCAAGCTGTCCCAGGTGTTGTCCCCAACAGACAATGGCTTCCACCTCAGGAACTGCCTGCCTTGCTGTCCGTCCCAAATGAGGGGCCGGGACCTGTGTTCCACCCTCCACCCACCTGTGTCATCAGCCTCAGGTGTCTGTGCCCTTATTTCCTCCTCTATAAAACAGGAGTCACATTGAGACTCCCAGGCCACTTCGAAGGTAAACAGAGTCACAGCATGACAGTAACCAGGTAAGGGATGAGCAGGACACTGAGCTCAGGTCCTCCTCACAGACTCGTGCTGACTGGCTGTGGAGCTGAGCCTTTTAGGTTCCTCAGTCTTGTCCATCTTCTTAGTGTTTAACACTACTTTCTCATGAATGCAAAAGTACTTTATGAGTTGTAAAGAGCTGCCCGAACCTAGGATTAGTCATTCTAATTTTTCTAATTACCTTTTTCACTTCACTGACTCACCTCCATCCTGCCCACAATGGCCACTTCTATCCCGGGTTTGGAGGGGCAGCTGCAGCCTTGACCCTTAAGAACAAGAGGGGGAGAGACGACCAGGCTTTGACCTGATTGGCAAGCCTTCCTCATCTTGGCCTGGCAGCAGGTGGGCAGAGACCAGCACACAGCAGTCAATGTGGATGCCTTCAGCCTCACCAAGACGTGGGAGCCTGGTTCTGCCTTCCTCAGAGCTAGGGACACCTACCTACCATCTCCCCCAGACTCTGGGAGGCTTGCCCTTAGTAAAAAAGAGAACAAACACAGGACAGGAACTTGGCTTCAATAGCTGTGGGATTTTACGTGAGTGACTTTGCCTCTCTGGGCCTTATTCCTCACCTGTAAGATAGTCCCTAGGCAGTCTGGTATTACTAGCTAGATGGCTGGCTAGGAAAAAAGAGGATGCTCAAAAAAAAAACATTCCCAATCATTTTTCTTGGGCACACTGTCTAAGTCCCTGACCTTCATTTTCCTGTCTACAAAGTGGGTGTATCTCCATGGGAGATACAAGCGTTTGTTTTGTGAGAGCCACCAAGACTAGGCGGCCTGGCAGGGTTCCCTGCACACCTGGCCACCATCACCTCTCAGCCTTGCAACAGGCACACGCTGTCCTCAGGTCCCAGGTGGCTGTTGGGCCCCCAGCCAGAAGCAACACCTTCTCAACCCACACACACCTCCAGGAGCACCTGGCATGAGGAGGAGGGAGGCACCCAGCAGTGGGATGCCAAGGAGACAAGGAAGACAGAGCTTAGGCAAGTGGCTATGGGCACAACCCACTTCATAGTGGGGTCCGGCATGAGGGTGCTGACCACCTAGGTGACTGGTTCAGAGGCCTTCAGGGGAAGGAGGCCAGGAATGCATCTGGATCCTAGAATCTGAGCTACCATGGTCAGCATTTGTTCGCTTAGGCTTTAGAAAGCTCAGCTAGGGCCTCCTACCTTTCCATTTAGCCGGTAGGGGTGGGTTGGGGTGGGCAGCAGCTCTGTAGAGGTGAGTGGCAGGCAGTTCACACACTGAGCTATGGGACAACTGAGTGGGGGCTCAGGCTTCATTTTCTCATCACAGAGGAAAGACACGTGGTGACACCTGGGGTATAGTCCATTCTAGTTTGCTCCTCAGTGCCTGACAGAGAAACCACAGGCTGCTCCAGCTAACGAGGGACACACTTGGTGGTGGGATTCCAGTGTTCTCAATCACTCTCCACAGAACACTATCCTGGGTACTGCCCCTTCCCAAGCCCCCTCGTCCCTTGTCACCCTTGACCCTCCCCGATATTCCCTGTACAACCGTCCAATGTCCTCTTGGCTTCTCCAAGCTTATCTTCTCTGCTCCCTCACAGACCCCATGCTGGCTGGAGCCCTCCTGCGTCTGGGCAGCAGAGAGTCAGGGCTCTGGACTCAGTTCAGTGGTGTGTGACTTTGGACAAGTAAGTCCTGACCCTCTTTTGGCCTTGCTTTCCCACCTGTCAATGAAGGGCCAGATAAGACGCTTAAACAGACAGCCTATGACCACCAATGTCCTAGACAGACAGACAGGCTGGGGTGCCGCTGAGCATCTGGGACCTCTTAGCTCCTCACTGGATGCCTGAGGAAGCTGGTCTGAGGAAGGCCAGAAAAGGCCACCCTCCACACTGGCATCCCCACCAGTCTCCATTTGTTCTCTCCAAGCTTTCAGGACTGGCCTCGGGCCTCTGTCTGAGTCTCTTGTGCTCCCCTTCCGATAACACTCAACCTGGTGGCTGCCCCTGTCACTAGATCCATTCCTGGCAGAGTTATTTTCCTCTGCGTGGGCTTCCATTAGGCAGGAAGTACACCAGTTGCAGGCAGGGCACAAGGGGATAAGGCGGCCATAAATCACTACAGTGCCCCCCACCACCACCACCAATGCTGCTGGCTCAGCAGCGCCTCTCTTCCCAGCGGGGCCCCCACAGCCACATGCGGCTGGGCTGCATGTAGCTGTGGGGGCCCCGCTGGCATTCACAACTCACCTTGTCACTTTTGAGTGACTTCTCAGGTGCCCTTGTGACCAAAACAGTTCAACTCTCTTC
>CAJQZJ010033780.1:4216575-4272457 GCA_907164525.1 Lophiomys imhausi
TGAGGGCTCCTCCGGTCTGGATTGCCATCCTTGCCGCTACTTACAGCTACCTCTTCCACTCCACACTCCCCTTTCACAGCACAGGGAGGGGGAGGGGTAGCGCTTTTGTTTGGGGGTGAGAGCTGCCAGGAGTGAAGAAAGCCTCGGCAGAACTTCTGGAAGTCAAACCTGCCATCGGGAAGGGTGAGAATCCACTCACTAGCTGGGTGCAGAGCCTCCGGCTTCCTCCGTGCACAAAGTTTGGTGGAGGAAATTAAGAGAGATCACAGGGGTGATATTAAAAGAGCAAATTACTTTAAAGGGCCTCCGCTTGGTACAGACCTGACTGCAGATGGATGGCGATAATTAGCAACGAGGAGCGGCCTGCTCAGTGAAGCCAGTCCTCCTTGCAAGCTGGGGCTTCCACGGGCTCTGGAAGTGAAAGCCCCAAGTTTCTCCATTACCCTACTCCCCCAACTGGTGAGTGAGGCACAGTGAAGTGTGGATTCTGCCGCTGTCTGAACCCATCTGCTGGAACTTCAGAGAAGGAAGCTAGAAGGTGACTCTTATCCCTAAGCCATAAGGCAACCTGGCAGGATGTATAAAGTAGGGCATGACTTTTCACCTACAATTCCACTTCTGGGAAACTCTCCCATGGGACTCTACTAGCTGTGGGCTCGAAGGTGTTCACTGCAATGTTATTTACCAGAGTGAAACGGCCCCTCCGGCTGAGCAAAGAACACCTACGATGTGAATCGCAAGCGCTCAGGTATGACAGTACGAGCTAAGAAGTCAGTGTGATTATTCAAGGACAGTCCCAGGAGGGGGATGTTACATGAGGAGATCAGAGCGGTGCTAAACACATGATTAAACCGTAAAACAAACCTGGGCATGTGCCTGAGAGGAAATGTACCAACAGGCAAGGAGGAGTCAGGTCTGGATGTGATTATGAGTGATTGTTTCTTCAGAACTTTTCCCATCGTTCAGGACTGAAGCTATCTGGATGATGTAAACAAGCAAATAAACCTCTTCCTGGACTCCCAGATACTTGTGAGGACACCAGAGCCTAGTGTTGTTTCAAAGGGCCTGGAGATTCTGGGAAGTGACCCCTAGGCACAGCAATTCAAGTGTAGCTTCGTGGCAGCCTGGGGGTGGTTGGGGGGCAGGAGCTCAGGGGCTGCAGCTATCCACCTATGCACCTGTTCCTACAGGAAAAGTACCTCTGGGGACCCACATTGTTCTCTGGCTAGGAGGAAAGTGAGGGGCACAGAGTAGAGCTCACTCCAAAGCCAGGAAATAAATCTCCCCTTCATTCAAGTCAGCTTATTTGATGGGGACTCAAAGGGGTCTGAGGACTCGTGAGAACAATCTCCCCAGGCTGGGCTCACGCCATTGAGTAGACTCCAGGGCCCCATCCCAGAGGCTTCCTCTGGCTATTTCCTGGCATTGTTGACCCCATAATCCCAGGAGCAGCAAAACATGTCACCTAGCAGTCCTCCTTGATCAGCACACTGTCGGGACCCAGGTCTTGTGAGATCTGATAATCTGTGAAAGAGGAAATCCGCCACCCTCCATCAGCCCCGTTAGGACACCCCACTCCCTTGGTGTTGGGTGTAAGGAGCCATTCAATTTTGCATAAAATTTGCATCAATTTGCATAGCCACCTGCTACAGTGGAGAGAGCATTGAACCAAGACTCACATTTTGGAGCTCAGTCCCAAAGATATGATTAACTGGCTGTATGACCTTGAGCAAATCACTGTCCTCTCTCAGCATCTATCTACTGAACTAGGGAGATGCATTGCCAGGAAGTGTCGATCTGGCTGGAGGATGGACGGTCCAGCTGGGATGTGACAGCAGGAAGACATACATACATACACAGCTGAGGAGTGGGTCCCTACTATAATCCCTACTTTGGGCAGGGGCTTCCAGAACATTCCTGGGAGACACCTATGAGACAGCATCTCTAGCTTCCTGGCTGCTATGCTTCTGCCCACTGGATCCCCACCCAGGCTGTGGGGATACCTAGGGAAAGATACACAGCTGTTCCATCTCTCCTCCCCTAGGCACCCCCTGGGGAAAACAATAACCCTGGCACCCTAGAAATGATTTCAACCGGGTGCCAGGGAACTTGCTGGGGCCCCAGGGAGTAGGAGGTGAGGCCCTGGGTAGTCCTGGAACCTACCGGAAACAGCACATGGCCACACATATACACACTCACGCACACCCACCGCCTCCTTAGCTTAGGTGGAAAACAGTGACACCCGTCTGTACCAGCCTTCCCTGTAGAATCCCTGGGCCAGCTGCAAGTATTTCTGGGGCAATGAAAGGGGAGGAGGCAGAAAGACAGCTTCATTCCTGGGGAGCTGCTCTTGCGGGTCCTTGCATCAGGATCTCTTGGGTATGGTGTCGGGGGAAGGGCACCATACTCTGGGGAAGGTGGACACTGGCGCCAGCTTCGCCATTGAGTCACCGACAGCATACAGCAGCTAGTGCAGCTGTGACGAGGTTTTGGTGAAAGAGGCAGGAGAGTTTTAGCAGCAGGAGCCTGACACTCTCATTCTCAAGCCAGCTGAGGTGAGCCAGGCTTTGGGACTGTCCCAGGGAGCCTGCAGTGAGTTGAGTGGGCACGTGGAGCAGGGAGCACAGGCTGAGCCACCAAGGAACATAGGGCTGTAGCTAGCTGACAGAGTACTTGCCTGACCTACACCAAGTCCTGGATTTGATCACCAGCATCCCACAGCCTAGGGCTGGAGTTACAGGCCTGCATCCCAGCACTAGGGAGACAGAGGTGGGAAGACAAGAAGTTCATGATCATCTTGGGATATATGAGACCCTGTGTCAAAAATAAGGACAAAAGAGCTGAGCAGGATAGTGAGGGATGTTGTTTTACATTCTGAGGTCCTCTGAGGTCTCCTGCTCTCTAGTAACCCTCCTCCCCTCTCCACCCTACCCTTCTACTCCTTCTTGTCATATCCACAACCAGAAAACAGCAATGAACAAATGCATGCTGGTGTTTAGCTTACCCTCTTCCATTTTATACAACCCAAGGTCTCCCTGGCCGGGCAATGGGTCCCACCCACCATTACGATGGGTCTTCCTATATCAGTTCTTGTAACCCAGACAGTCCCTCACAGACATTCTCAGAGACTAACCCTTTACCCTAACAATCCCTAACAGGTGTGTCAGGAGACATACCTCCTGGTGTGGCGCTAACAGTTACTGCTACCCATCAAAAGTAGTGTCACCTAGGTTGGATGTGCGAGGAGATGTGTAAGGGTTTAAAGGTGTAAAGGTGGACGTTCTCCACTTCCAAGTAGCTAGGGGATAACCTCGTAAGAACCACTGTGAAGCGGTAACAAGACTTTGTAATTTGGTCCTGGATCTATGATAGCCAGTATCCAGTGTGAGTGTTACTGTGTCCCTACCCCAAAGCAGACATCACTAAGTGATGCTGACCTTTGCCAACAGGTCCAGATATGGTCCTAGAACTCTCAGCTCAACACACCAGGCAACAGGCAGCACACCAGTCTCAGGCTTTCTGACATGAGCCATTTAGGCCACTGTTGCTCTTGGCCTGGAGGCACAGGCTGCAGAGTCCAGGGAGGGTGGGGTAAGAGACAGGAGCTAGGCTGGGACTCCGGGAAACACCCAGATGCTCCACTCAGGGATGGGGGAGAGGGTATGAAGGTTTTGAGGGGGCAATGGCTGAGGCCTCCCAGGAGGGCTAGAGCATGCAGCCAAGGAAGTGGGGGGATACTGTCTGAGTTCAGTTGAACAGCTGGAAGCTTAGGGTCATTCCTGAAGGTTGGTGGGGAAAGGCAGGGCTGTACTGCCCTTCCAAAGTCATGCTGAGGAACAAGGACTGAGGCTCCTGTATGGTAAGAGGTCTTTGTCAAGCTGATGGGACAGAATCAGCAGAGTTAACTCTGGGCTTCCATACCCTGCTTTAGAGTGGCGGCTACCTGGCCCCAGCGCATAGGGAAATGGGCATTTATAGGCCCCACACTTTGTACCTGGCTATGTTGGAATTTGAAATGCTTCCACCCTCTATCTAGGCAGCAGGACCAAAGTCCAAGACCCATGTACACTGGGATCCATGGCCAGATTTCCAAGTATACCACCCTCCAGCCCGAGTGCTTCATCTCTACAATGTGCACTGCCCTGCCCACTAGCTCCGGCCTTCACCCAGCCATCACCCTCCTTGTTGACTGTGAGGGAGACGGAAGGAGCCACAGATCCTGCCAGACACTCTCCTGAGTTCAGAATGACAGCTGGGAAGCCCATGCCAAATGAGCAAGCTGGACGTGTGGCCACCATCCTATATTCATGGTATATCCAGTCCTCCCAGGTCAGGTGCCCATGCAGAGCTGGACAAGGAGGGACCGGATGCCTGGCAACAGAATAGTTCATGTGAATGAATAACTCCCAGAGGCCCGTCAGCCCCCATCAGAAGTGGTAAAGTTGGGACAACAGGTACCAAGGACAAATGTGTGTGCTCATCACCTGCGGGGAATACAGAGTGGGTGGCACACAGGTGCACGTGTGCAGACAGCGTAACTGATGGGGTGAGCATTTATGTCTTCCTGTGAGGGGGCATATGCCAGGGAGGACCCTGAAGCCCCTGTAGGTTAGCCTGTCTGGTACAATCACAGACAGCCTCCCAGTGTACTGGTGAGAATGCTACAGGCTCCGGCTTGTGTCAATACACATGCAAGGAAGCTACTTCTAAAACAAAGAGCTCGGGCTGCGGTGGAAAACGCTGAGATCCTTGGGCCCACAGAACTCAGCGGATCTCCGCGGGTCCACTGGGGGCTGTTACATGTACCGCGTGTCCATTCTGCCTAATGCATAAATTACTAATGTAAATTAAAGGATAACTGAAGCCTTTTAGGCCCCAAATTTAAATTATTTAGCAGGTAGTCAGGAACAGGAGAAAAGGGGAGGAAGAGCTGAGTTTAACACCCAGAGATAAAAAGTGCCAGCTCAGGGGGAACAGGGAAGGTGCCCCTCCTCCTGCCCTCTCTTCAGCTCTGTCTATACAGTCTTCCTCCCGGCCTGGAGCCTCCCAGGAGAACATTCCTGCTTGGGTAAGCACTGCTGGGCCTCCAGCAAGGCTGCCTCCCCTAGGGGTGCGGTGGGTGGGGGTATGCAGTGACTTCAGCTCCTAGGAGGCAGGATCTGAGGAGGCCTCAGGATGACCGCACCCCAGGAGCTGAGAGCTGGAGCCAGGGGCTGGGGCTTTGGATTACTCCAGGGGAGGGGAAGTGGCTGGCCATCTAGCCTTTCCCTGAAGGCTTGAGATGGGCCCCCCAGGGGGTCAGCAGGACACAATAAAGCCTCCAAGTCACTGGGGATCCTTCCTTCGCCAAGGCCCTGCATCCCAGGTACACCTAGGTGTACACCTTACCCTGGGCCTGCTGTGTATGAAGTATGGAAGGTTCCAGTTTAGAGATACAGCCATTCCTCATGCCCTGACCAGGACTCAGGGGCTAAATGCCAGGTAGAGTACAGAGTTCTGGGAACAGCACAGGGCCAGGCCACTGGCCAACGCTCACAATACCCACAGTGAGCCAGGACGGTTGACACCTTTCCTCTCCAGCTCATCCACTGGCTGAGAACTCCTCTCCACGAGCGTCCTTCGCTCATTCATTTCCCATGGCGCCGTGCCACTCCACACCGCCATTCCCAACGTCTGGGGTGTTTCCTCTTTGGCACTCCTGCCATCTCTGTGACTTCTCTGCTTTGGGACAGGTATTGTCCCTTAGCTACCCTGATTGTCTGCGGGAACTTCTGCCAAATGGCTGGGGTTCAATTACTGTCCAGTGACCGGCTTTCTGGACAAGTTGCCAGGCCTGAACATGCCACTGGTGGATGGGACGGTCAAGGCCAATGACGCTCACGTTGGGTTTATGCTGGAATCTAAGCAAAGGCTTGGCCCAGACGTTGCTGGCGCCAGTGCTCTTTGGAGCAGTAGGGGCAGGACCAGACAGGTCCTTGGTCAGAAGGGGGGGAAGGATGGGCAAGGGAGTGGAGATGACTTAGGCTGGAGGGACGCTGCACAACATTCACTGCTGCCCTGTGGGCCTAACTCAGTCTCATGCCACCATGGATACTGGGTGGCTCCACGACCCAAGAGGGAGAGGGTGGGGTTGAAAGGGTGGTGGCTCTGACAGGATGGCCATCATTCACTCATCCATCCATGTAGCTGTCCTTCCCTCCTGGGCTGATTAACCATCATTCGCTCAGTGATTCCTCATAGACAGTGTGCATTTATGTCACTTGGCTGTCCTCAGCGCAGAAGGGGTACCCGGCTCCCACAGAGCAGTCTGGACCCCTCTTAGGAAGACTTTCACCCCAACCCAACAGGGGTGACTCCAGCACAGACCCCCATCCTACTCCTGCCCCTGGGTTACACAGTCACCAAGCCACCCTGCTCCTTGGGGAAGCCTCACTCATACTCCTCCGTGGGGCCCTCCAGCTTGCTGGGACCTCTCTAAGACCCTCATTCCCTTCTGCAGGGCACAGAGCACCCTTCTATTTCCAAGCCCCTCACAGGTGGGAGCCTGATTCCCCCAGTTAAGCTACCAGCTAGTAGAGGTCAAACTTGAGCCTCTCCTTAAGACACTTGCTATCTTCTCACCTAAGCCAGCCAGCTGCACAACTCACTGAGAGCCGGGAGACAAGCCCCAGGCAAGCACGGGGCATACGATCATTTAGAGAACAGCCCTGGAAGCTACACTATTTGTCCTATCTAATAGGAGACAGGGCCACCGTCCAGGCCACATAGGGACAGAATATAATTCCATGACATCCCTGCAGAGCCAAGGACCCTTCAACTGAAGAGAAAGGGTGTGTGAGACCTATCTCAGAGGACAGCTGGGGATGGGCAGAAGACTAGAAGAGCCGAGGTCTTTACAAGGTTGTGTGGCCAGGCTGGTATGGTACCCAGCCTGCAATCTTGATCAGGGCTCAGAAGGCATTAACTCTGGATACATATACCCAATATGCCCTTCTTGTCTCTCATCAGAGGCAGAGGGCAGCCAGGCTGCCTCTTCCTTCAGACCACCCAGAGGGGCCAAAGCCCCAAGCTTCTGTCTTCTCAGGACCTGCCTACGACCAGGCTGATGATGCAGGGCTCTGTGCCACTGGACTCGAGGAGTCCCGTCCACAAGACAGAGCTGAGCTAAGGTTGAAGGGAGGCAGGAACTCCTGGGAAGCTTCTGGCTTGATTCTGAGTAGCACTGGGACTTCAGTGTGAACAAGCTTCCAGGTGACAATGACAGAGATGTCCCAGCTGAACCCCAGCTTCCCTCCACTTTTCCAAGCACCACCCCCCAGCTTCCCAGAGAGCTGGAATCATGGACAGCACATACACCATGCAGTATAAAAAGAATTCTTTTCAAAAAGTAGCCCCCAAGGGCGGGGAAAGGGAGGTCGATGAGAAAGGACCCAGAGGACAATAGTGAATAGAGTTAGGATTATTTCCTGAACTCTGACTCCTCGTGGGAACAAGGTTATGAAAAGCTTTTCTCAAAATGGTTATTATTCAGTGGGCTGCCCAAAATAAACATGCACATCTATTGCACGGAGCCAAGCAGGAAGCGAGAAACATCTGGGAGACATCTGGCTGCTGGAGAACAGGGAAGTGGTGGGAAGCTGGTCGGGGAGGGGCTAGCAGGAGCTGGACGCAGGCCTGCAGTGGTCACCCATAGTTACACCCTGACATGCCAGCACGCCAAGCCTGTGGCCCAGCTTGCAACACAAACACAGCCACTGAAGCACGCATACAGGCACATGGGGACAGTCCCAGGGACCAGGTAGGACCCCAGCTCATGGCACATTAAGAAGCAGACACCCGCCGGGCGGTGGTGGCGCACGCCTTTAATCCCAGCACTCGGGAGGCAGAGGCAGGTGGATCTTTGTGAGTTCGAGGCCAGCCTGGTCTACTAAAGTGAGTCCAGGACAGCCAGGGCTACACAGAGAAACCCTGTCTCAAAAAAACCAAAAAAAAAAAAAAAAAAAAAAAAAAAGAAGCAGACACCCTTGTGTTCAGGATCCTTCCCTCTTCCCTCTTTTCTGGGAGGCTACTGTACTTATGACTTGAGTTGTTTGCCCTTTGCCTGATGCCCTCTGTTACTCTAGGAAAGCCTAAAAGGAAAGTGCAGAGTCTGGAAGTGACAGGCGAGCTGGGACTGTCCTTTTCTGCAGGGGGAGATCTAGGACAATTCTTCAGGCTACCCTGGATCTGTTTCTTCCTTTGGTAATACCAGCTGTTGAGTATGCTCCTGCCTAACTCCAACAGAGGGGAGAACACATGAGAAAATGCTGGGGAGGTTAGGTCCATACCCCAGGATCCAGGATGAGGGTGCTGACACATACTTGAGAGGTCCCAGAAGCACAGGCTAGGGCTGCAGACAGGAACATCACATGGGACTACGGAGACCAGAGGCTCTGCCCGAATTCCACACCAGGTACCCTGAACCATTTCTGTGTAGTGAAGTATAGTGTGCATGGGTGTACTAAGATACTTCCTTTACCTGGGAGACTGCCACTCACCCCACACCAAGACCCAGGGGTCCAGAGAACAGAACAGCACACAGGGCAGCAGATGTTTCTGGCCTGCTGGAACACATCTAACCCCCTGAGGGGACAGTACCATATAAGAACCTGAACCCCAGGACCCCAGGGCCACCAGCTTCCAGCTGCAAAGAGCTTCTGCCATGAACTGTGTCCACACACTGTCCTGTCCTGTCTCAGAGGGCAAATGATACCGGCTGGAACGCTCTCTGCCCTCCCAAAGAGGGAAGTCCTGCAGGGTACTTGTGACCCTCAGCAGATGGTACCCACCTACTGCTCAGCCTCTATTCTCCCTGTGTGGGCTTCCCTCTGGGCAGAACCAGGCCACAGGACCCCAAAGTGCCTCAGCTTCCTCAGTTGCACAGATGAGACTGTCACACCCTGGTGACTTGGGGTGTGCAGCAAGCCGAAGCCTATTACCTGCCCTGGAAGGCAAAGGCCCTTGCTACTGTATTGGGTGGCACTAGGGAAGCTAACTAAGAAAGGCTGTGAGGCTCCGCCACACAGACTGACAGGTGGGTCACTGCCGCCTCTGAGTGCCAGGCTGAATGCAAGTCTGTCGCCACCACCGACTGGGTGACTGTTCTTCTCTTCAAGTAAGGTCACATTCAGTGAGCTGTCCAGGGTAAAGGGCACAGTGGTCTAACTCATGAGTTTGAAATCACTACAATCCTGGCCTTACCCCACCTGTTGGCACCACTGCGATCCCGTGCCCTTGGGTGGCACTGAACTCACAAAACTCCCCCTTAACTGCTAACAGGAGGTGTCCCTCCCCACCCCGTCCCTCACTGCCAGCTCTACCAGTCTGTGGTTTAGAGATCTAGGGATGGGCCAGGCTAAGAAAGCCTGATGTCTCCCTGCCAGGGATCACTGCTAGTTCTAGTCCAGACCATCCCTGCACAGGAACAAAGGGAGATAACTCTGAATTATCAGGGGGCACGTGTCCGCCTCTCTGCCCTCTCCCTACCTGATAGGGTACCAGGTTCCATGATGAATAAGCTGGCAGCTCTCAGACCCACAGGGCTGAGCTTTGCATGTGAGAACACCCCATATCTGAGGCTTTCAAAGCCTCTGTGACAAGTGGGGCATGAGTGGGACACCTGCAGGGGGCTCACAGTCCCTACCAGGGACTGCCTCTGCCTAGGTGACCCACTGGATTTCTTGTACCTGCTTAGACCACCTGTCCTCTAATGGAAGAGAATCACAGCTACACAAGACCTCAGAGGGTCTGGAGGCAGGATGCAAGATCCTAGGTGGTTGCTAGACTCCCCTCTGTTTCTTCATCTGGACCTTGAGGGCCTGCTTTTTGCTTTTTACAGGCAGGAGGCTCAGAACAGGACCTGGCACACAGGAAGCCAGCCTTTTGATGGGCTCAGAGACACACCAAGTCTAAAATTAAACGAGACCACAGAACTTAGAGCCTCAGGCTGCTAGCTTCAGAGAGGGTCATTCATACCTGCCCTCTAGGCAGGATTCCTCACAAAAGCCAGGTTCCTGGCCCCTGGACCTAGGTACTGGAGAGTCTGCCTAAACCACAGGCATGCTCAGGACAGAGAGAGGGGAGACAGGGTGTGGTGGAAAACGCCTTTAATCCCAGCACTCCGGAGGCAGAGGCAGGTGGATCTCTGTGAGTTCAGGGCCACCTGGTCTACAAAGTGAGTCCAGGACAGCCAGGGCTACACAGAGAATCCCTGTCTCTAAAGCCAAAAACAAACAAACAAACAAAAAGTGACTGCAAGAGCCTGTGGGAGCCCAAAGCATAAGGGGTGCAGGAAGGATGAGGGAGGACAAGACCCCCCAGGCCCTACCACTCACACCTTCCTGTCCTGTTGGCCCCATGCCACAGCCTAGGCCTACCACAGGCAGGCCATGGTACCAGCGTCCATGGTTAGGCTACTGGCTCCCTTTCCTCTGAGACCTGCCCTCCTCTATGGAGTCTTAAGGCCCTTTTACTAGAGAAATGGGAGACTACACTGGTAAGGAAACCACATGCCCTTTGGTAGGGAGTGGCTGGCCCAGAGTCCAGGAGGGGTAGCAGTCAGAGGATTCCAATTTGAGCATGACACCAACAGCAGTCTAAATTACCGCAAACTTATGTGAGGAACACAGGGGTACAGGTTGGGGAAGAAGGGGCACAGCTTATCACTCTTCCCTCTCTGTTGCCTAAAGTCCTCTTTATCTTATCTGCCTCTGTTTTCAGCCAACCTCAAGGCCAGTCCTCCCGTGCACCAGCAGTTCCCAGTGGACAGGCCCAGTGGCTTACACACATAAGGCATCCAGCCCAGACCTACACTTTTTTTTTTTTTTAAGAAAGCATAGCTCACAAGCTTAGCATCATTATTATTTGTGTAAGTGTTTTGCCTGCAATGTGGATCTGTGTACCACATGTGTGCTTGGTGCCTGAGGAGGTGGTGAATCTCCATGTGGGTGCTGGAAATCGAACTTGGGTCTTTCACAACAATAGCAAGGGCTCTTAACCAATGAGCCAACTCTCCAGCTCCCAGACCTAACACTTCATCACATGGAGACCACAGGACAGAAATTCAGGAACATGACCTGAGGATCCTTCAAGTCACCCTGGAGCCACCTGGCACCAACTACCACACCCACCCACTACACACACCCTCAAGGGAATCCTGCTCTTGCGCTGGTGGACCGAGCCCAAAGGCCCTCTCGATGACCTCCTGGTGACCCTCTCACTGATCGTGGTAGCAGCAAGTAGGGATGGAGAAACATACCTACAAGGTTAAGGGGCCTGCCACTGACCTGCATGTGGGGCCCTGAACTGCTTAGACCTCATACATTAAAGCTACCCTGTCCACCTCATCCGTTCCCATGTTAGTTTCTAGGCTTCGAGGAACCTCTTCTGGGTAACAAGGCTCTCCTAAGGGTGGAACCATTGTCTCATGCAGATTCTTGTATGGGAAATGTTTTCCCCTGAAGCCCTGACACTATACCCACCAGGCAGCCTCTGGGAATGTCGCGGGGAAACAAGCTTTGGCCAGCGCTAGAAGGAAGAGAGTAATCAGCATTCCCTAGGTTACAGGCAGCCTGGGAGTAGACGGTGTGCTTAGGGTGACTTGCAGAGTGTCCCTCAAAACCTGACCTTGCTCTCTCACCACCTGGGACAGCTCATGGTCCAGACACTCCCCTCTAAAGCCTGGAAGGAGGCATGGTAGAACTTGAACATCCAGAAAGAGGACTGCCATGAGCCTGCCATGAGCCTTGTGGACAATAACAAGCCGAAATGATAGGATATTCAGCATCGAGAGGAGGGAGACAGAAGCCTGTAGGGATGGCAGGTCTGGTCAGTGATCCACAGACCAGCTCTGCCCCCACCCCTAGGGGAGCCCTGTGAGACCCATAGCAGGTCTTGGTGGATTTTGCCGGGCTCTCCTGATCCCTTTTCTGGAACAATCTATGCATGAGTTTCACAAGCAACCAGTGCCAGGCATTCCACCTCATGGAAAGGCTGGGGTCCCTAACAGGAAGCCAGTTCCCCACCGGGACTGGGACTGGGGCCCACTGGCTTTCCTCTCTCCACACTCCTATTTATCCAGATGCCCCAGGTTCCTATCAGGGAGTTGGGGGCGGGGAATCACTGGCAGTAGCTGTTTATGGGGAAGTTAAGGAAGCACTGCCTTCCCTCTCCCCTGCACCTGGGGGAAGACAGGGGAGGACCACATCCCCAGTTACCTGCACAGGTGGGCGGGCCTCTCCCTTCCTCCTCCCCTCTCCCAGCTCAGGTTACAACCTGCTCCCACGGCCCCACCCCCACTCCAACCCTCTGGCTGGCCACAGATAAAAATGAACTCAAGGTAAGTATTGGCATACCACCTCACGCCATTCCTCTCCAGGAAAGACACTTCCAGCTTCCAGGCAAGGGTCATTAGTGTGAGGATGAAGCCAAGAGGCTTCCGGCCCAACCTCACCGCGCGCGCGTGCGCGCACAGTGCTTAGGGTCTACACAGGGTGTACAAGCATGCCCCGGAAGGCAGGGAGCCTTCCACTAAGTGGCGTTCAGAACGCACCAGGCTCCGTCCGTGCTAAGGACCTTCAGGGAAGTCACCACCATCCGCCTTACCGCTCAACTGCCCATCTTACAGACCTGGCTACCCGAGGCCGGGATCATTAACAGCGAAGTTCGAGTTTCAGATGCAGGCTCCAGGAGGAGCACCAACCCAGAGGACGCTCTGAACTTTGGGGCAATGTTTTATGGAAGAATGCTATGGATTCCACTGTATAGTTGAAAATGAGCCTCAGATGGGCCCAGTAACTTGTCCTAAGGACTAAGAGATGGGAAGGACGACTTGAAGCCAATTAGTTGTCACAGCTTGTGACAATAAATAGGGACCTCTTGGCAGAACATGCATTTTGTCCCAAGGTGGCCTCTGCTCATATGCGAAGGAACCAACTCCTGCCTCTCCAGTCTCTACTGTTCATCCCATATTAGGTTCCTGGCCTACCTTCACTCTGGGCAGGTCTCTCTACTATCCTGCACACACCCACACCCACATCCAGATATCCCTCCCCACCTCCATAAGGGTCTGGGCCATAAAGACCCCAACTCCTGAGCTATCAAGATCTGAGAGATGGTCTCCCCTCCCCCCTTCTCCCTCTCTCTCTCTGAGACAGAGGGTTTCTCTGTGTAGTCCTGGGTGTCCTGGAACTCTCTCTGCATACTAGGCTGGCTTCAAACTCAAAGATCTTCCTACTTCTGCCTCCTAAGTGCTGGGATTAAAGAAGTGTGCCACCACTGCCCTTCCACCCCAGATGGACACTTTCTCCCTCTCTACCTCTTTTGGAGACTGGGTTTCTCTGTGTAGCCCTGGCTGTCCAGGAACTCACTCTGTAGACCAGGCTGACTTTGAACTCAGAGATTCGCCTGCCTTGGCTTCTCAAATTCTGGGATTAAAGTCATGCACCACCAGGACCTGGCTATAGATGAACTCTTTCTCTCACCACAAGTAGAATTCTGGTAGCTCCTTGGATGTGGTTTGGGTAGTTTGGGAACAGAGAGAACATAATGAAAACAGGGGTTCACTTTTGTCAACCCTGTGGTCTTGGCCTTGAACTCAAGGAACCCCTGAGCTTGGACCTCCTCATTCATCTCCCCAAAGATAGTGGTCTTCTAATGAGATGTTCAACCAGGAGTGTGGACTGGGAGACCCAGCGCTCAGGCGGGGTGGGAGACCTGGCTCCTAGAGGCTCCGATGAGAGTTACTTTACTATTAAGTGGGTGTTCTGTCGATTGCTTAAGGGCAGTTCCTCCTGGCCCTAGACTTTATATTTACAAGTTGAAAGGGGGGGGGGGGGTGGTGCTCAGGAGGAACCCAGCCCATAGAGCCAGATTCTCAGCCTTCTGGCTCCAGGTCCAGGAAGCCATAAAAGATGATCTCTTGCTGAGCTTCCCCTCCCCCAGCAAGTGTTTTCAGGGCTGGGGAGGGGCTGGCAGGGAGGCTGGGGGCAGGGAAGGCAGGGAGTCTTGAGGGAAGCCTGCAAAGGCAAAGAAGGCTGGATGGAATGGCCTCATAGGCTCTGTCCTTGAGGTTCCTGATCTGAGCTGTATCACAGGCTGGGCTCATAATTATGGGTGCCCCCTCTATCCACTCTGGGAAGAAAGTGGTGTCTGTCCCCTCCTGTCCCTACCAGAAGACATCCTCAGTTTATAGCAGGAATGGAAAGGAACATGCCCAAAATTACAGAAATGACAAGACATGGGGCCGAACAAAGGGCCACCCCAACCTCTGAGGGAAGCAGCGCTTGTGATGCAGGTACCGGGAGACAGCAGAGCAGACTGCTGGCTTGCCAGTAGGTTTCGTGCCCACTTCTGTCCTGAATGGATCATCTTCTCTGTAGACTGGCTGTGAGGTCAGAAGCTCTAGGGGTAGGGGATGGGTTCTAAGGTTGGGATTCTGGTTGCAGCCAGAAGCCAGAGCATCTATCTTGGAAGTTCACTCCCCAGAGTCCCAAGCTGGGCTCTGAGAGACCTCTGGCACCCTCCACTCCCAGTCCCCAAGTGTCCTGAGCCCTTCCCAGGCCAGCTGCTCCCACAGGATGTGGATGTCTGGCTGGCTGCAATCTCCACCGCATCCCCTCTGGGCACTATCCAGGCCCAGTGCTGATGAGTGCTCGACCACAGAAGTGACCCCACCCTTGGTCTCCACTTTGGCCCGCTCTGGCCCAACCTGTAGTAGCTAGTCAGTCCTACCCTAAGGAAACCAGTCCTTGCCTTGGAGCTAAAACTCCAAGGTGGAACTCAGCAAAAATACCGGATGCGTGAGGGGCTTGGGTGGGGTGGGGGTTGTGTGTCAACTAGTCCCACCTTCGTCTTGTTCTGAGCTCTCTGTACAGTCCGTGGTGGTGGCCCCCTGGAGAGGGTCTGTCTGCAGATAATCAGGGGACAGATTTGGAAAGAAGGAGGAAAAAAAAAGCACCCAGGCGCCAGACAGGATCCTTATCTGCTGGGGTGGAATGTCAGAGGCAACACAGTGGTGCAAGAGGCCTGTAGGAGGCCACATCTGCAACTGCAGCCTGGGAGGGCAGAGGGGACCTTGCCTGGGTCCTAGGGGACAGATATGGGGGGGGGGTGTCTCTGGCCCAGACAGGCAGGAATGTGACCTATCCGGAAAGAACTAGATGCCACATCCTGCAACCTCCCCTAGCTTTAAATTTTCACCTCCCCCAACCGAGAAGAGAGAGGGACCAAGGTTCCTAACAACAACAACAACAACCCGGGAGTCCCTAAGTGGTAGGGTTGTTTGAGTCACAGGCCTAGCTGTGTCCTCTGGCTAACTGTATTCCCATACCCCAGAAACCCCATGCAAGTCCTGCCAAAAACTGTAGTGCACTCCCCCCACCCCCCGCTCTTTATGCAGACCATGAGGAAAACACCACGCTAAGGCAGGACCCAGCAGCCCCAAGAAGGCCATGGAGGAGCAGTATGCCCCCTGGAATAATACTGTCAGTGAAACTGCAGCCGCACTGGCCCTAAAGCGGAAGGCAGGTTTCTACTGGGCACGTGTTCCCAGTAATAGATTCCCTGGCCAGGATTTTTCCTGGTCCTTTTCCCTGAGCCAGGGTCAGGGGCACAGGTCCCAGGTCCCTGTTCAAATCCAGGACCTGCCACTGTGAACCTTGAACAAGCAGTCTGAAGCACCTGCTGCCCAAGACTTCAGTATCCTTAGTTATAAAACAGGCTCTCCAGCTCTAACATCCCACAGCTCTATGCTGGGCCTAACAGCCCCTGAGTACCTAAACTAATAGGAAAGCCAGGAGAAACAGGCAACTCACACACAGTGCGTTCACAGAACATCAAACAGTGACCATGTGTTCTGGGTCATCCTTAAGCCACCTGTGGACCCTGGTTCTACCTTCCTGATAACCTCAACCAGGGATAGGTAGAGCTGGGAAGGAGCCATAGGAGGAAATGCCAGCAAGGACCTGAAGACTATAGGTGACAGAGGGCATCTAGACTAGAGGGCATCTCCTCCATGCTCCACCCCCAGGAGGGTCTGGCTGGCCTGTCCCTCAGCTGTCAGCTATAGAGCTGGTCCCCATTAGCTGCTCTGGCAGCCAAAGGAACAAGGAGCAATGAGCAGACTACAAGCCATGAACAAAAGCCAGGCTGGGGCCGTGGCTACCCTTGGAGTTGAGGTGACAGACACAGGCCTGGAGAGTCATAGGGGATGTGAGACAAAAGGAGTGGGTGGGAGTCCAGGCAAACAGGTTTGGCCAGTGGAAGGGACATTGAGAGAGCTAGCAGGAACCTCCAGCATTTTCCGGGCTGTTATTCTGGGCATCTTTTTATTTATTCAGAGGTTGGGGATGCGGCTTAACAACTGTCAGCTTGATATTTATTACAGGAACATCAGCCTGGACTACGGACCCTGTGACGGGGAGACCACAGGACCTTCTTCCTCCATCTCCTCAGTGTGGAGCATATTTGAAAACGTGCAAGGAAAGTCTGAAGGACCTTACTTTCCTTAAAGACAACCAAAGCCAGTTGTTGGTTTACTTTGGGGGAAACTGAGGCATCATCCTAGCTCAAGATCATAGAGCATATTGGTCATTTTAATAAACTAATGCTCCGGGTGCAGAAAAGATTTCAGACCATATTCAGAGATGTGGTAGCAACCTGCCTGTCAGCCCAGGCAGGTGTAGGCAGAGCTAGACCAAATCCTGGTACAAGACTGCAACCTTGCCTCCAAGGTGCCGACACCCACCTCATTTCCTGGCTGGAAGACTACAGGAAACTGAAAGACACCCTGCAACTAGAACTCGCTTATTCATTTCTATGTGGCCCAGAATATGCCAAGAAGAGCCTTGGGATGGGGGCTTATGTCTGTCCATAGTGACCAAGCCCCTTCCTTATTAGGTTTCTAACAAAGGGCTTCTGAGGAAGGCAGAAGCAACCAATAAATCCTCACCAAGAGTCCCTTGCTAACTAACTGATGACACGTATAAAATGACCCAGTGCATCTCTGGGAGTGCCAGCTGGCGGAAGTGGTGGTGACATCATGGGCCCATCCGGCTCCAAGCCTTCCAGCAGCCTGAGGTCAGCTCAAAGGGCCATGGCACCTCCCCCAGCAGCCCCACACTGAGCCAAGAGGAGCCTGGCACTGCCAGGGCTGGGGCTGGGCTGCCAGCTCGGATTCCATGAGTCCCTCCTTCCTCACATACCCTCTCTGTGAGGGCTTCTCCTACCGCCCCGTCCCTCCCCCTCCATCGCATCTCTGAACAGCACTCCCCGACAGACAAACGTGAGATTGCCACGTCTCTTATAACACACGAGCTGTGGTGTGAACTTCTGGTAAATGAAGATCTTATTTAAACTGTGTGCTATCAGGGAAGAAGAGACAGGTTCCAACACACCTCAGCTGTCTTGCCAGAAAACAGAGGTGCTGGGGATGCTGGGGCCCAGAGCCATCAGCATTTCTGAGAAGTGCTGGGAGACGGGAGACAGGGCCCAGGGCAGCACTTTGCCATTTATTTGGGGGAGATAGACAGGGTACCAGTTTTCCGGTTGGGCTTGGCAAGGAGGTTACCCCACCAGGGAGCCGTTTGCTGTATGGGGCAAAAGAGTAGCCTAAGGTCACAAGGCATCCCCAGAGAGACAAACCTTCAGTGGGATGTGGGAGCCCAGAGCATGCCTGACCCCAGCCCTTTCTCTTCTTTGCACAACTGAAACACAAAGAAGTTCTAAGCCTACAGCCACTGAAGTTGGAATCTCTGAGTGGATCTGGGCGCCCCAGGATCCCACTGTTCAGCTAAGGTTGGGGAATCACAGGCGAGAATCACCGTCTAAGCCAGACCTAGATCTGCAAACCAGGGTGGAGAAAGCCAGGTAGGTGAACTTGGGCAAACTCTCTAGCTGACGCTTCCATGGCATACTTAGTTAACTGAGGCCCACTCCGTGTGGGACACTGTTCTGGGCATTGGGGACACACTCCCGAGGAACACAGCTCTGCTCTTATGGAGTGAAAGCCAGGGACCAGACAAACCAGAGAACTTCTGTGTATACACATGTACACACACACACAAAGCACGAAGAAAGACTGGAGGGGGAAAATCCCAGCCTTGGAAGGTGTGTAGCAGACCATCTCTCTACATCTCTGCCTCAGGACATACTTGGACAGCATGGAGTGATTCTCACACTGGCTTACTCAAGTCCAGGGGACACCCTCATGTGCTCTGTGGTGGGTCTGCTGTTTACTGTCTCTATGGAGATTGAGGACAGTTCCTTCTGTCCCCTAAACATAATAATTCTCTAGAAAGAGTCTTGGAAAGGAAATCCGGGCAAGTGACATGAGAGAGCCCCAGAATCCAGGGATTTTGTCTGGTTTCCTTTTCCGGCAGACACCAGGGCATCCTGGCAGTGGGCAAGCACTCTGGTCCAGTGGCTAGGGTGGGAAGCAGAGAAAGCTGGCTTACCGCACTCTGCCAGTGGTTCTCTCGAAGAGGCAGACTCTCCGCCCTGCCCCTTCTTCTGTAAGGCCACAGGATCCAGAACAGGGTGGACTGTGCCATCAAGGCACACTGACTGACGGACCGCCAAGCAGGAGTCTCAGGCTTGAGCACGTCAATTGGCTTTCGTAACCCCCTGGCTTGCCAGGCCCCACTCCATGGGCACACTGAGGCTGCTCAGCCTTGTATCTCCTTAATGATTCTGGCATACTCCTGTGGCTACTGCACCCTGGCAAACATGCTTTTGTTGGCCATGCTTAAATGGCCAAGGGCTGCCAGAGCCTGGTGGAGAGTCTGCGCCCATCACTCTACAAGTAATCACCAATCATCCAATGTCTTCCTCTGGCCTCCTCGTGCACGCACGCGCGCGCGCACACACACACATGCGTGTTCACAACTGCAACTGTATACACATGCACATATACACGTACACATACAGACAGTGATCATAAAAGTACAATGGATGTCTTCTCCGACTTTGATATGAATGGTCTGATCAGCCCTTTGGGGGCTGTTTGAAAGCAGGCTACATTATTCCAACATTTCAGATGAGGAAACAGGGCAAATGGCAAATCCACCTGGCCAACAGCAGGCTGCTGGCAACTGAAGGATCTTGGGCATTCCAGAGGACAGCCCCCACCCCCAGAAAGTACATTCCTTGTCTGAGATTTAGAACCACTCACAAATGCTTTGCATCCGACCCAAGGTAGGAAGCAGGATGACCCCAGGAACTGGAGAAGGGGAAGGGGCCCTGTGTCACCCCTACAGGCTGCTCAGCACTGGGTGGAAAGGTGGTGCCTAGCAGCCAGGTGGTGTGCAGTCGGCAGGAACTCTGTATATTTCTTAGAGGCCACGTGGCAGGACCCTCACCACCCACCCTTCCAATCTCAGCGTCCTCTGCCTTCACCTCTCTATCTCGGGCTCTGGACAGCCTGCGATTGGCTTGGCCTGTCTGTGGTGGGACCAGAAGGGAACAAAATGCACAGGCCTGCCTGCCTGCCTGTTTTCTAAGAACGGGTGGCCAGCAGAGGCTTATGTAAGTCTACCCAGCACAGCAGATGGTAAGTTGGCTCACGTACCATCCAAGCCAGAGCTGACACTAACCCGCCCTGACATGGTACCAGTCTCCTCTGCTCATGAGCACAGGGCACATGCCAGGGCATGGGGGCATGGAGAGGTGTGGAAAGTGTCCCAAACCATTCGTCATTCAGGTCAGTAGTCATGGCCTGGCCAGGCCAGAGAGAAGCCACTGCCAACTCACTTAGCAGGCAGGTTCCAGGCTTGCAAGAAGGGAACATGGTTCCCCCCTTGCTGTCCCATTTTTTTGAGCACCAATCCCTGGGTCACAGCCTCTGGGGGTTGCAGAGCTGTTTGTTCCTTTGGCTTTGCTCAACTCAGTTTCTTTTGTTTCTTTTCCTGATGGGTTGACTGAGACTGCCGGAGGGTCTGTTATCTGTGTGTCACACAGAGACTTGCCCTTTGAGCCAGAGCTCCCAAGGCCTGGAAATTCTTCAGCTAATACAGGCTCTCCCACTGATAACCCCTGGGATCTACAAGTCACTTTGTGGGCCAACTTGAGCCTTATCCAAGATGGTTCCAAGAACACCCTACGAGATCCCTTCCACTGTAGGTCTAATATAGCTTGTCAAGCAGTACTTTCTAGGAAGAAAGGTGAGCATGGAATTATGGGCAGCCCCCCCCCACCCCTTCAATGGTCCTGTCTATCTCACTCCACACTCCCAACAACCTCCAGGTCCACCATGTTAAGACAGGAGGTTCAGGGAACTGCACATGGAGCCAGGACTTGAACCTGTGTTTTCTGATTCCAGGGTGGACCCTGTTTATTTGACTTGAGGAATCACAGAGAGGGAAAGAGACTGTTGAATGCTTCCCGACAGATTCGGTTTGGGACTGAGATTAGAACCGGGCTTCCAATTTCTACTAAGGCTTTTTTTCTGCTGTTCCTCTGGGCAGGGTAGGGGGTGAGGGGGAGGAGAAAAGAAGAGAAGAGAGGAGGAGAGGGGAGAGGGGAGAGGGAGAGGAAGAAGGGAGGGGAGACCAGACCAAATAAAATTGGCAAGCCAGGAAATGTGAGGCCAGATAAATTTTGCAGTGGGGGTCAATGTGCCCAGCAGCCCTGGCTACTTAAGCTGCCAGACAGAAGTTCAGATCAGCCTGTGACTCCTGGCAAGGGCCAGTGGGTACCCAGCTGTGAGAGTGGATAGCTGAGCCAGGCCTCTTGCTGCCTCAGCCAAGGGCCTGGGGATATTTATCTCCTAGGAATGCTCTTGAATGTTAGTGCTGGATGCACCAGGGGCAGCCTTGAGCAGCCTGGCCCTGCAGCCAGATCTGCTGCTATCCTCACCAGGCCCTACGTATGCCAAGAAGCTAGGGGCAGTTGCCGTGGAGGGCTGGGCCTGGACTCAGCCCCTGGCCCTGAGCCTTCCCCACATGCTGCTTAGTCTGCACCTGCTGCAGGCAGCAGAGCCAATGTCCATGCAAGAGGACACTCTCTGCAGCTACAAGCAGTGATCAGTGGGCTTGGGCATGCAAATCGGATACAAGTTTATTTTTGAGATACTCTCACCATGTGGCTCTTGGTGGCCTGGAACTGGCTATGTAGACCAAATTGGCCTTGAACCTATGACTCTTCTGCTTCTGCTTCCTGAGCACTGACACAGGTGTGTGTCACCATGCCTGGCCAAACGCAAACATTTGACAGCCCAGCGTGGGTCTAGTCTGTTCTCTGCTCCCCACACAGCAGGTACCGGGACCCCTAGACACAAAACTTGGTTAATTCCTTTCGGCTTTATTAGATTTATGGAAGAAATTTTCTCTTACCCAAGGCCCTGGCCACTGAATACGTGGCACTTACCGCACCTGATTTTGGTTAAGTGCTTAGTGAAAGAAACAAGAACAGAGGGGAAAAAAGAGGCGTGGGCAAGGCAGAGAGGAGGCAGTGAGCAGAGGACCAGGAAGGCCCTCCCATTACTCTCCAGTTACTCTTCGGGGCAGACAGGCACTGGTCAGAGCTCCCTCCTGGCCAGTGGCGCCTGTACATAGCCTCCTCAGTGTCTCACTTTGCAGCTACTGAGCACCTGACACTGTGTGGCCACAGGACATATCAGGGAGTAAAACCAGACCCAGGCTCCGCCACAGTCACTAGGTGTCACTGTTGACAGCCCTGTCTGTCCCCTTCTCCTGGCCATTTCAGCACATCTTGTCTCCCAGTTCCTGTGACCAAAAAAGGGGAACCCGCTGCTCCCTGTGACCTCACTCCCCGTCACTGCTGGCTCTGCCTCTGCCCTTAGGCGTCACAAAATGACTTGCAGGGGCTTGGAATGCCAACTTTCCTGGCATTTCTGATTCAACTTCTTTAAGCGCTGCATCTCAAGCTAGGTGCGGAGGCCCCAGGCTGGGCAGCCGGGCGCCTCTGATAGCATTATCAGCCGCTTTGCTTCAACTCCATCTCTTGACGCCAGTAATGCCTCCGGGCGCCACACAGGGCCTCTGGGAATTGCTGACTAGTGGGTGATCAGAGATGGAGATGCCTCTGAGCTACCAGGCAGCAGGGTGGCCACCAGAAGCAGAAAAGACATCCTCTTCCCTGCCACCAAAGGAGATACTGCCACCAGGGGCTCTGTCCCTGGCTCTCCCGGAATCACCCAGAACAGCAAGGCCCATCCCCCCACCACAGCTCAGCCCAAAAGAGTAGGGCAAGGCAACAAGAGGATCCAGTGTCACTGATGTCACACAGCTCACCAGGGAGCCCAGAGCACCAGGAGGCTAAGCTACCTGGGCCCAGGAACTGGACAAAAATCACATCCTTTTAGCTCCAAAGCCCTGGGCTGTTTCCTCAGTGCTGAGCAGAGACCCCAGGCCCCAGAAGTCTTCACGTAGATCAGACATGAATCTACAGAATAACCACAGCCTTTCTTGTGGGACTGGGGAGGTAACCCTTTTCTCCATCCCCATATACAAACAACCCTCCAGGCATTTCCTCCTCCCCATAGCCCAAACTGCTGATCCTTCAAGGATCAGTCAAGAGCTATCCTTCCCTCCTCCAAGAAGCCTTTCCTGACCCCAGACCCCCAACACCCATTTCCTATTGTTTCCAGTTCTGATGGTAACAACAAAAGTGGCACCTGTATCAAGTGTAGGGCTGTGCTGGGGTTCCTATATTTATTGTGTGCCAGGAATCCTCACCTCTACGCGAAATCAGATTTCCTTATTCCTGAAAGTGAATAGAATGGGGCCAGACCCAGGCTGCCTGTCTCATTAAAACTTCTGTAGATCCCTTAAGCCTTGGCGAGGTCCCTAATAACCAGGGCTTTCAGGGTTTGAGGTAAGAGATTCTTAAGGAGCAAGGAAAGTAAACTTAAGTCCTGGAAGATAATTTATAGACAGACAAACAGAGAGAGAGACAGAGACAGACCAACCAAAACCCAGAGCTGCATAATGCACACTCGGGCATTGCAGTCAATAAATTGACATTCCGGATGGGCCTCTATAAACACAAATGAAGTGGAGTGGTTCTGGGTCTTGGCTGCCCCTCTCTGCTGCTAACTGCTGGCTAGAAAATCCCACAGCCCTTAAAGATCTACCTTCTACCTCTTCCAGACGGACAGGGAGGGAGGTCAGCCAACCCTGACCCAGAGAGAGAAAGGAGACCATCTAGGGTCACACAGCAGAGCAATAATAAGACCCAGTCTTAAATTCAAGGCCAGGAGGTGCTGGGCCACCAAGCCCTGCCTGAGGTCCCCTGCCTTCTCCAGACCTCCCTTCTCTTTCTGAGCTTGCTAACAGTATGAGTGGGCCCTACATGCAAAGTACCCCACAAAAGTCTTCCTTACAAAAGTACACCAGCTCATATAACCTGCAAAACAATCCTATGAGGACATTACCACCCCATCTCACAGATGAGGGAACTCACCCATGGTAGTTAGGTGAGCCAGTAAATGACACCCCGGGAGGGGGGCAATCTTACCCTCCTCAAAATCCCAATTGGCCATGCCAGGCCCCCTACCTGGCATCTAAGGCCTTAGGGACTGGCCTCTGCAGGAGGGTCAGAGGTATGTGAAGACTGGGGTTTGGGGGCGGGGTGAGGGAGGGCAGCAGGCAGGGAAATCTCCTCTAATGCCCCAAAAGGTTTTCATCTCTACTTGTTAGGCTCCATCCATTTCCAGAGACACAGAGAGACAGCGATGTAAGAAATCTTCCCATCTCAAACCCCTGCCTCAGGTTCTACAATGAGCCAGAGGCACTGGCAGGGGCATCCTCAAGGCTCCCCCTGAAACCTAGATGGTGGAAGGGGGCTGGGGATAAAGCTCCAGCTCATCACTGCCTCTAGGGAGCTCCCAAGCTTTGAGGATTTTCCTGCTGTGCCCTCCTCTGTTGTCTTCCAGTAGCATCCAAGACTCCTAGAGCCATGTAGCATTTCTGGAATGGACATCAGGGTTCCCCTATAGACTGTGACCTCTTTGGGAGCCAGGGTTAGGGTCTCAGTGACTGGTCCGGATCCAGCCTGCCTCTTCAGCTTTCCAGGAGAGCATCCACCTCCCAAGTGGGGTTCTTGCTGGCATAATGAGTCTCACACAGAAAAGGATTTTGTAAACTATCGAGTACCATGTGCATGGATTGGGGTGCGTGTTTCCTGGCCCCAAGTACCACATCTCATTTGAGAGTTAGAATGGAGGCAGTCCTTAGCATGGCCACAAACAGGAAGGACAGGAAGCCCTCCCAGGACCAAGGCAGTAGTAAGAGCAATGGGGAAGGAGCTACATAGGCTCAGGTGTGCCTGTTGTGTGTGCCTATGTCCAAGCCCAGCCACAGCCAGGTGGGAGGGCAAGCCTTTGAATCACACTCCCATCCTATTCCCACAACCATGCTCTGGGTGAGCTGGGGCTGGAGGAGGAGTGAAGGACACTAGCCTCCAGCCTCCTAGATCGGCAGCAGGTCCATACTCTGGGCTGGCTACAGATAACCTTTCTTGGTCCCTTAGGGCCCAAGACTTCATCCTTGACTTCCTGGTCCCAGCTTTCCCTGGGGGAAGGTGTTCCTGCCTTCCCAACAGCAGATTCTAGCACTCAGCACAGACCCTGCACACAGCAAGATAGCATGAGGGCTCCTGCTGCTGCAGGGCAAATGGCAGGTCCTGTCCTGAAGAGGAATCTCCAACAAGATACAATGGATGGAGCTTCCCAGGCCTTTCATGACTCACGGTCCCTACACACACCTATTTATACCTGAGCAAAATGCAACCACGCCCATATGACATTGCACACCCCCACCATGTGCAAACAACCACACACAGCCGCACACAGGCCACACCCTCCTATACAAAAAGGTGGAAACCACAACACACTTTGGTCCTCCTGCACACTTCACCTACACACACACACACCCCACCTAAGAGCCACATAACATCCACCCCCCTTCCCCTCCTCCGAAAACTGTTCCACCTGCCACCTTCACACTGCACATTCTCACAAACACTCCCCAGTGCACAATCTCACACCCACAGGCCCGCCTTGCTGGAACTTGGGAAGTTGTGATGCGCTAGGGGCAGCTTGGGGGAACTGAGAAAAAAGGGTGCCAGAAAGGAGGGGGACATAGTGCTCAATGGTTAGGAGGTACCTTTGAACTCCTAGAACTGGGCAGATCCTGACCAATTTAGATTGGCTGCGGAGAAAGGTTCAAGGTGGACACAGGGAACAGGAGAGCTTTAGTGCGGTGTGGTTGGTACTTGGAGACACCAGGTGACTATACTGAATCCAACCCACAAGCTTCGGAGATGCTAATCAAGCAGCTTTGTAGAAAAGGGGACAAACAGGAGCTCCTAGAAGCCCAGAGCTTTGGGAGGGAAAGGAAACAAAGGAGGGAGGGGGTAGACAGCTGATTTATGCCTGCACTTCAGCAAATGTTTTCCCTGCCATTAGCCTTCGGAAGACCAGGAGCCAGAGGAAGGCGCGTGGGGGGTGGGGACCTGTGGCTTAGGGAGCTCAGCCTGGGCTTGTCTGCCCGCGGGCACCAGCGGAGTTCCATTCCGATCCACAGCCTCCTGATCCTACGATCCAGATTTGGCCTCTCAACGAACTCCCTGGGAACTGCCGGCATCGGGCTTCAGAGTGCCAGTCTTCTCCCAAAAGGGTTTTTAGGGGGGGCTCACTTGTCCTAGCTCACCAAAATCACCCAGGTTGGGGGCTTTTGGGGGGAGGAAGAAGAGGAATCCCCCAGGCGCTGTGGCCATACAGGTTCCAAAAGGGCAGGAGGTGGTGCTCCAGGCCCGACTTCAGGCTCCAGCCAATCCGGAAGGGAGAAGGGTTGTCTGTGCCTTTGGACACATACTTCTCCCTGAATGATTCTCATTATGGTATTTTAAATTTCCTTTTAAAAGAGAGGGGAAAAAGCACAGCCCGCACTTGTTTGGGTTCATTCTGCCTTCACAGCTTTAATGACTCCATTTGTGGAAGCTGTTTAGGAAGCTGGTGGAGAGGCGGAGAAGGATGCCAGTGGAAGTGGCAGCCTGGGCCTGGCAGCAGCCTTTTCCCTCCCTTCCCCCTGGGGGCCATCTGCCTAGGCAGCAGTTTCTCTGGGCCCATGGCCACCAACCTCAAGTCGCAGCCCGGTACCTAGCCCTTGGCCCTTGCCAACATACCTCAGAGCTCCAATTTGTCTCCTTTCTACTCAAAACCCTACTCAGAGTCCCCAGGATGGTACTGTGTCCAGCCAGCCCTGGGGAAGATTAAGTAATGTTCACTCAGAAACACCATCCTTGCTGTCCAAGCACCTGGGATGGATGGGATACAATTCACCCAGCTTGTCTCCTAAAGTCCAGGGCAGCCCACAGCCACCCTAGACATGGGGTGACGCAGGGAAAGGATATTGGGGGCCCAAACCCCATCCTAGCCCTGACAGACAAGAATGGGGACATTCACCTAAGGAGTCCATAACCAAACGGCAGCAGAAACTATAAGTTTCTCCAACGCTACCAATGAATGTGGCCCTCTAAAAGGCTGAATTGACCCTGTAGGCTACAGAGCTTAGCTGGTGACCAATGTTTTGCTATAAACAGAGCTGAGGGTGGGTGTCATTTGTGAGCATCTACCTGGTCTTGGGGCCTTATTCCCACCCCTCGCTCCAGCTGTGTTGTGTTGAGCAGGATTTGTGCTCCCCAATCAATCTTCTTTCCCCATTCCTACAAGTCCAATCTAATCCAACTGTGTCAAAGTAATTCTACCTTTAGATGCCCAACTTAGGTGATACCTCAATTTCATTCAACATCCTGACACTCCCCTCAGTGGGGGGGAGGGGGGAATGCTGTCCAGCCTGGGGATGAGGATGGAGGAAGGAAGGATCCTGAAACACTAGCTGAAGCAGGCCTTTGAGCCCTGAGTTCAAACCTTGTCTCTACTGAGCTCTAGTGTGACCTTGGGCAACTCCAAATACCTTTCCAGCAGTTAAAAACAGGGGAGCTATTAGGTCCTATGGAATTCCCCCATTGTGCAGGGGGGAGGGCGTGGACCAGAGCAGAGAGATTACAGGAGAAATTCCTCTCCTGCGGTGGGGGGGAGGGGGTGGACCAGAGCAGAGAGATTATAGGAGAAATTCCTCTCCTGCCCTAGTACTTCCACTTTAATGAAAAAGAAGACACTGGTTTTTCCATTTGTTTAAGCAAGATGGGTGGGTGCTTGCTGTCGTGAGGGGGCTGAGGCTAAAACACCAACAAACCACACCAGCAAGTGGCAGCAGCTCAGACACTAGGAAAACTCCCACTTTAATTGCATCTTTAAAAGACTGATTAAAGGCACACACCTTTAATTCCAGCACTAGGGAGGCAGAGGCAGGTGGATCTGTGTGAGTTCAAGGCTAGTCTGGTCTACAAAGTGAGTCCAGGACAGTCAAGGATACACAGAGAAACCCTATCTCAAAAAAACAAACAAACAAACAAACAAACAAAAAAAAGACTGATCAAGAACTCTCATCTCCTTCTCAACCATCCCAGCCAGAGTTCTTGGAAGGGCTGGATGAGTTGGGATGAGGTAGGAGACTGCCGTCTAGTACTTTGAAGTGGCCAATCCCAGCCAGTCACTTGCTGACTGGTGTCTTCCTATGGGTCTGAGGTTCTAGGGGTCTGGTTTTGGTTCTTCCATCATCAAACTCAATGCTTTAAAAAAAAAAAAATCTTTAAGCTCTCAAGGAGTTGGCTGCCATATACTCAGGAGAAAGGAGGGAAGTGGCTGCACTTTGGAGCCTTTCCTGTAATCTCCTGCTTCAGTAATAGACAATTCATCAGAGCCAGGTGGAAGGGTGTGGAAGGACAGTCCCTGTAGTTGAAGTTGGATTAGCTAATATAAAGGAGCCCAGCATACTAGTCGGAAATTTGTATGAAGTGAAGACAAGATCTGGGGAAAGCCTGTGTACTAGCCTCGATTTTCCCCATCAGTAAATGGGATCAGGAGCCACTGGAAAAACCCAAAGAGCATCGTGGTAGAAGGATGCCTCGTACCTGTGGCACTGGGGAAAACAGGCTGTGTGGGACAAAGAGGCATGCGTGCTCTCCTTCCAGAAGGTAGACTCCTAAAGGCAGCATATTCTGGGCAAAGGAAGGCTGCAGGCGTGCTCTCCTTCCAGAAGGTAGACTCCTAAAGGCAGCATATTCTGGGCAAAGGAAGGCTGCAGGCAGACCCCACCAGCTGGCCCTTCTCCAGGCTGGTGGGCAGGAGGCCCCACCGTGCTATGTAATGAGCACAATTCCAACACCGTTTCTGCTCACTCGTTGAGAAATCAAAGCTGGGTATTAGAGGTCATTTCTGACTGGGCAGTGTTCGTGCCCAAATCCACCAAAGCTCTGGGCCTGGGGTTTCTTGCAGGGAAGGGGGGTAGGGGGCTGAATGCTTTGTTAAGCAGAAAATGCAGGCCATCTCCAGCATTCCTGGCCCAGCCCACCCACCCAGAGAATTCCAGACTCACTGGTCCCATTTTTCTCCAAATGGGGCTCCACCCCCAGTAACCTTGGTATCTATTCCTGATTCCACTACCCAATGTTTCCCAAGATGCAACCTGGCCCATGCGCCATTTCCAAAGACCTCACTCTACACTCCAACCGCCCAAGACACCCTAAACAGAAACTAACACCCAATCCAGCACCTCCCACATCTAACTGCACCCTGTAAAACAAGGCTGGTCATTTAGCTTGCCTCCCGCCTCCCTTCTCCATCATTACCTTCCAACTTCAAAACACTGCTTTAAATACCCGAGTCTTCGCAAATCATAATTAACTTGGATCAAATGATTGAGTGTTGTAACTTTGCAGCACAAGGCTTGGGGAAAAATAAAAAGTGGGGAATGCGCTGAAAGCAAGCTCTGGCCGTGAGAATCATTAATTCCAGAAGGGGTACCTTTAGCTCTTGAAGAATAATGAGGTGGGGAGGAGGGGAGAGCAGATGTCACCCACCATTGAGGAAGATAGGATGGGGAGAGATGAGTCAACTCATGCACTTTCTGCTACAGTTCTCTTGCCCCAGTCTCAGCCTTTGCTTAGAGAGGTCTTTGTACAGGGTGCCCCGCCAGGCCCCCTATCCAACTCCGGGAGTCAAGTCACTCTGACGGCAGTTCACCTGCTTGAGTACCAGAGAGGTTGGCGCCAAGTGTGTACTTTTCCTTCCAAGGAAGACGCAATCGACTTTCCAACACCTAACCGAGCTACTACAGCCAGACGCTTTCACGTTCGCGGTGAGAAAGGAGGATTGGGGACTTTAGAAACTCAGGAGTCCACCAAACCGACTTAGGGCATCTTGCTGGGCCCCAAGTGCGGTGCAGAGGCGAGCTCACCTGGTCTATTCCCAGGACATTGAGAATGCCAATAACCTATTTAAAATTGGGAAAGTCGAAAGGGGACATTACGTCCCTCCACTCTCTGCCAACACTCACCCAGAAATGACCCACCAACCACAAAACCCTTCCAAACCCGCCGGCGCCGCACCTCAGGAGAGCTGGGTGTGCAGGACTCGGCCCCTCCCCCTTCAATAGCTAAAGCCTTCTGGCCTCCGCTCCCCAAAGGCAGAGGGGAATGAGCGCTTCTAGGGCTCCGAAGTCTGCAGTTCTCTTTCCCCGTGACCCCCAGAATGCTGCGCGTGCAGCCCGCGGCAGCCAGGACTCAGACTTAAATTGCAGGCAGGAAAACCGCAGGGAGCACACACCTGGTCCTAGCAGGGACAGTTTTTCGGTGGTAATCAGGGGTCACTTGGAAATGAATCAGAACCCATTCCATGAGCAAGCTACTATCCCTTGGATGCAGGAGCAGGGAGCTCCGGGATTACGTGGCACCCCAGGTGGCAACGCATCGCCCCCTATCCCGGGCACCGAAGCTGCCTTTTAACTTGGGCGCGTCCAGTGCGCTCTGGGAGCGCAGCGACTCCGCCAAGAACCACCCGAACTTGCATTCGGACGCTGGGATCCGCCAGGTCCGCATTCCCGTGTCCCACTCTTCGCTCGCTCCTACCTGCTAGGCTCGGTGTCGGGTCCCAGCAGAGCAGCAGCACCAGCAGCAGCGCACCCCGCGCTCCGCTCCGGGCCCTCATGCTCCTGTCGCCCGGCACGGGCGCCTCTCCCTCGGGGCTCTTTCCCGGGCCCCAGCCTCGCCGCCTGCGCCTCCGCCGCCTCGTCGATCTCGCAGGCGCCCGGCAGAGCCAGCCCGTGCCCTCCTCGGGCGCAGCGGCAGCCACGCTGCGCCGGGAGGCTGCCCGGCAGCTTGGAGCGCTCCGGGAGTCGCACGCCGCTGTGGATCCCGGCTCCGGCGCTCTCTTTCCGCGCTCCCCCGCTGCGAGCGCCGTCCGCGCCCGGCTCCGAAGTTGCGCGATCCCAGTGGAGTGCGCTCAGCGGCGCTCGCAGCGGCCGCGCCGCGAAGTCTGTCCGAGTGGGGTGCGCGCTCCTCTCCGCGCCCTGCCGCTCCCGGCGGCTCGGCGCCCTCACCCGCCCTGCCGCCAGCCACAATGCCCAGCGCCGCGGCGCGCTTGCCCTAGAGTCAGAGGGCCGGGGCGGGGCCTCACTCGCTATGGGGCGGGGCCTGAAGGACGGGGGCGGGGCTGAGGGGCCCAGCCAGGGGGGTTCCCCGCCTCTGTGCAGGCGCGGCCGAGCAGGGGCCTATTAGAGGGGATCCTTGAAGAACGTAGGATCCAGAGCACAGGAAAGCCCGTCCTCTGAAAGCGGAGTCCACCGAATTTTCTTTCCAAAAATAAAGAAAATAAACATTCGTGCCCTTCTTAGCTCGGATATAAATCAGCTTACTCTTTTGATTCTGCATCAAAAGGAAGTGGGGTTGGAGTTAAGAAAAATCTCAAACACAGAAGTCCTTGTATGTAGGTGGGGAATTACAGCTGTGGATGGATCCTGGGGCATGAGTTCGGATCATGATTGGTTCTGCTTCTCTCCATGACCTAAGACAGAACTCTCTACATTGGATCTGAAAGGATGGCTCATCCTAGGATATGGTGAACCAGCCCAAATGATAAAGGGAGGTGTGTGGGGAGGGGGCTGCTGCTGTGTTTGGCTCAGTGTAAACTTGGTTCTGCTCCGTGGGCCCTTGAAGGAGCTGCTTTGCTGGGTCTGTCCCTGTCACCTGTGAACTGGGGAATCTTGATGTTAGCTGTGTCACAGGCGGGTGATCGAGGAACAGAGTGCAGGGAAGTCCCAGAAACTTACGAAACCAGATAAGGCTTGGGGGAATGTCTGTGCATCAGCTGACATGAACAGCACTCCAGTGTGGCAGTCCATTAACAGACTCAGCTAATTCCATGGCACTCTGGAGTAGGTACCATATACACTCGTTTTATAGAGGAGGAGAACTGGGGCACAGAGAAGTAAAGCCATCTGTCCAAGGTTGACACAGCTTTGAGTGAAGGGGTGAAGAGGATAGGGGAGATGAAATTGAAAAAGCCCCCCAGGTGAGCATGGTGTTGCACTCCTCTAATCCCAGCACTCAGGAAGCAGAAGCAGAAAGATCTCTGCTTTTTTTTTAGGCCAGGGCTCCCTAGTGAGACCTTGGAGGGGGGTGGGGAGTCCTTGGAGTCTCCTCAGCAATTCCCCGGGGCATAGATTATCTTTGAGAGGGGACTGTGACAGATACCAAGTGTCTCCCTGTTGCTACCTAACCCTGATGGGCTGACTGCATAAACTTCTCTTTGCAGGTCTGGAAAAGTCCTCAAATATGGAGGCAACATGCCTCTCCAGGAAGAGAGCAGTCTAGCCAGGCTCTGAAGTTGTGGGAGGGTGGGAGGTGTGCAGGGTGGTGGTAAGGATTTCAAAGGAACCAAGTGCTCCCAAGTTGCTTCTAGGTTGGAGAAGAAAGGGTTTGGGAGCCATAGTTGCTGGCTAGAAGGTTGGTAATGTGAGGGCAGAGAAGCAAGAAGACCTGTCCTGGCTGTGTTTAGGGGAAAGGGGGTCTATGAAACCAGGACTTCTGGACACCCTGTCTTTCCCAACTCGACATCCTGAAGACTGGAGATCTATAAGAGGCAGTAGATATAAGCAACACCCAACATCACAGCTAGCCACCCCAGGGCCAAGAGGGTGAATACGGGTGGAATGAACGCCCAAGGCAAGACTTTGGATTCTGTGGGCAAAGGTAAACGGGTTATTTTTAGCCTGGCCTGGAACAGCAAGGGTAGTGGCTGATCACACCCGGCCAGTTCCACCCATCCCAGACCACAAGCCTGCAGCCACACACACCCCTGGACAGTTGCTCATACCTGCAAAGGAACATGCAAGTAATATACAGCAGAAACACACAGGTGCAAGAGGACCTTTCCTGAAACACTCTGTGTGCAAATAGACACCCACCTACAAAAACACCCACAGACCAAAGCCCATGAGATTAAAAACCCCAAACACACCTCCAGGCATAGACATAAACAGCTGACTGGAAAGACAAACAGGTATTTTTGGGATATTTAAAAACTGGCAGGAAACACAAGTGGGTACATGGGTACCAAAACTCACATCTCATGCTTAGACCCGAGCCACAGACACAAGGTCAAGGGTGCATGCCTGAGAGCTCAAGGGTACATTTTGCAGGTTCATTCTCCTTTGGTAGGATATTAGAGGTTTTTCTTTAAAAGTTGCTTTATTCCCGATGGGGAGAGAGGGATGGGGGAGTGGCTAACAAGCATTTTCCTCCCTCCTACCTAACCCTGCTACACCCTTCAGTCTGGAATCTTTCTCTGCTTTAAAAAAGCAAAATCACTTTATTCAAATTAACTCACAAATAAAAGCATCACCCAGCTAGTTCAAGGCGGCCGCTCTAACCCTTGCCTAGCTGGTTCCTTGCGCAATCTCAGTGAACATCTCTGGACTTAGAATGGCCGTTCTGAGGCCAGGGAGCTCTCTTCGGGGTTTGCACTTTTGCTGTCAATTACACTTTTTATTCATTTGTCCACCACACAAATATAAATAAATCCATAAGTTCGTAAATAAATAAACTACCACAGAGCTGAAACTAGATCAAAATTAGAGCCATATTCTCTTTCGTGACCCGTGTGTCCTTTTGGCTGCCTTCTGTTTTTCCTTATCACCCAGTCTCTCCAATCTTAACATCTGCTTCCAGAGCAGAACAGTCTGTCTGTGCAGAACGAGGGTCAGCCCTTTGAGGGAGTCTTCCCTATCCCTCCTGGGCTGCTTCCTGTGTTAAATCTCTTTCCCAGCCACCTGCAGAAAGCTCCTCTCTAGCCCAGGCGACCTCATCTTTGGCCCTCAATTGGGAAGGATCACTTCCCTCCCATGTGCAAGGTCCCCAGCCCTAGGGGTAACATAGTGGAGAAGCTGTACAGAAATTTCCAGAAGTGTCTCCACACTCACACCTCCAGGGGGGAGGGGCTGCTTGTAATTAAGCAAAAGCAAGGGCCCTGGATTGCCAAAGTTGGTCTCTGGTTTTATATTAATGATGGCATCATCAATGCTGTTTCCTGCACACAGTAGGATATATTGAGGCAAGAGAAAAAGAGGTTACTGAGCAAAGGCCATGAGAGCCCCAAGGCTCCTCCACCTTGTCTTGGAGGCATACGCTGGAGTTTGTGGGGCTGTTGGGGGGAGGGTGTTTGAAGCTGGAGGCAGGGCAGCCTCTGTTGGTGGACAACTGCTTTGAAATCTTGGGCCAGTGTTGACCCTTAATGGAGGCTGTAGGTGCTTCTGGGACCACTCTCATATCTTCCAAACAGGATAGCCTGTAGGACCGGAAGGTGGAGCCGAGCTGATGGATGTAACGCCCAGACCCCCGCCTCCACCCCCACCGACTCCCCGCTGTTCTCACCTGCTGGGAGATCTCAAATCCCTTAGTTACCCTTTCCGGGCATCAGTCCCCTCCGTTGTAAAAGGGAAATAATCACCACTTCTCAGAACTAAAAGGACTATGCATACATACTCTAATCTAGCTGAATAACAACTACCTATTTCGTAACAATTATGATTTGAAAGCAGCCTTTGGGATTCCCTGCAAGAGTGGCAGACAACTTGTACATTCTCCAACCCTAGCTATGCTCTCAGGTGCCACTAGGCGGCATACTGCAGCCTCAGCCTCCCCAGCGCCTCAGCAAACTCTGCGAAGCAGAGTAGGCTGTGGAACTGTCCCAGGGCCGCCCTTCCGGGACCCTCCCAGGAGAAATTTCTGTTCCCTGGGGTATGGAAGTCGGGGATATGCAGGATCTTGAGCGGGAAGATTTGGGAGTTAAATTCACGAGGCCTCTCCTGTAGTCCAGAGCAGAAGGAACCCCTAGACATCTGTAAGCTGCTGAAAGGAGGCTCCTGTAATTGAGGCCCTTCTGTTGGCAATAATATCAGCATAGCCAACCATAGCATAGCATGCTGATGCTGGCCTAAGTCCTTCACATGCTAACCACACACATGGCAGGTGTGTGGACCCCATTCACAGATGAAGGCAACGAGACCCAGGTAGTAAGTTGACCAAGATGGAGGTGAGGGCAACGGAGAGTCCCACCTGGACAGAGTGGATCTGAAGCTGGAACTCACCTTTTACAAACTTGAGATAAGAGGAGTAGAGAGATGGCTCAGCCAGTAAAGTGCATGCTGGAAAACCAGGAAGGCCTGAGTTCAGATCCAGGACACCCACTAAAAAGCAGGGCTCAGGGGGTCCTGTGATCCCTGTGCTGACTGTCCAGACTGTCTACACAGTAGATAATTTCCAGGTTCAATGAGAGTCCCCCTCTCAAAACAGAAGGTGGGTCGTGATTAGGGAAGAGATCTACTGTCAACCAACGGCCTCCACATGCAAGGGCCCACAGGTGCGTGCGCAGACAAGGACACACAGAACCACACCCGATACATAAATAAACAAACATGGCTGGTGAGCTGGCCTCATAGGCAAAGTCACCTGCTGCCATGCCTGACGGCCCGAGTTCCTCCCGGAGTCCTGGAGGGTAGGAGGAGAGAGAACACCTTCAAACGCTGACTCCTGAGCCACTACACGTCTCTAATGCTGTTTTATTTTGAGCCTAGGTCTCCTGATCCTCCTGTTTTTACTGCCCAGTTGCTGGGATTACAGGCAAGTGCCACCACTCTGGGCTTCAGAATTGTTTTAGTGACCACTTATGAAGGTAAACTTTAGTGAAGATTTTGCTTTGCAGACAATTTTAAAGTCCAGCACAGGAAGTTTCCCCATATCCTTTAGGCAGTCCCCTTCGTTTTGTCTAACACGCGTGGAACACTTGCTTCATGTGATGACCCCATGGAGGTGCATTATAAAGAACTAGAGTTAATTCAAGCTACCTTGGCATGTGCCTTATGTCTCCCTGACTTATTATTTTGTCTCCCTGATTTATTATTTATAAAAATAAATAAATAAAATCAAGCCGTAAACATGGAAAAGTCATAAGGAAGGATTCGAGGCATTAAGTCACTGGGATAAAGGCCCTGAGGCAGAAAAGTGAGAGGGAGGTGGGGAGTAATCAGGAAGCTGCATCATCAGACACTAGGGAAGGAAGAGACCTCAAGGGGCCATCCCAGCCAGGCCTAGCCCTGAATGCTAGAGCTGAGATCCAAACTAGGAGACAGCAGGAAGTCACAGTTGCTGACTGACTGCAGGAGGTCTCTTGGGCAACTTTGGGGTTGTATGGCACAGCAATCTGAGAGGGGAGGAACAGTGAGGGAGGTGGCCACTGAGTGGTCCTTGAACAAGAGGACCTTGTCCCAGGGCTACGGGGCGTATACCTGGGGAGATACATAGAAGAAGAAAGAAGGTCTCTGGACTTCGTGCCAGAACTTTGGGAACACGGAGTCAGTAGAAACGGTGAGGTGATGAGGACATATGAGCTGGGGAGAGGTAGGGGAGTGGGGGTAGGATGCTGAGTTTAGAGTCCCTGTGGGCTCCTCAGCATACAACAGTGGACGTGGCACTGACTGGTGTGCTCAGACGCGGTCACCATTTAAAAACGAAGGACACCGGCTGATGAACACAATGATAGCTTCAGCCCTTAGAGCCAGGAGCGCCACCAGCAGTCGCTGTCAATCACTGTGACGGGCAAGAGGAAGGACTGTGATTCCCACTTCAAACAGAGGAGAAAACTGAGATTTAAATGACCCCACGTAGCTAGGCTCAAGCCCAGGCAACTGGTTCCAGAGCCCGTGAACCTCTTGATCTCTGACACGATTTGAAGGGCTGTGGGAAATCCTGCGTTCTTCTGTTTTAGGACCTGCTTTCCCACTGGTCATCTTGGTTGCTCTTGGAGGCAGATGTTAATTGTGAGCACATTAAGACGGAAACCAAGGAGCTGGAGGACAATTCAGTGGGTAAAGTGCTTGAGAAAAGACCATGAGGACCTGCATTCCAGAACCCATGGGAAGCCAGATGTGTAGCCTACATCTGTAATCTCAGCACTCCCGTGAAAAGATAGATGGCGAGGTTTTCCACTAACTACACAGAGAGAGAGAGAGAGAGAGAGAGAGAGAGAGAGAGAGGAGCTCTGCAAGAGATCCACCTGCCTCTGCCTCCTGAGCGCTGGAGTTAAAGGGGTGCACCACCACATCCAGCTTTTACTTACTTTTATTAGTGTGGGTGTATATGTACCTGCTTATTTGTACGACAGAGAAACCTTGTCTTGAAAAACCAAAAAATAAAAATAAATAAATCTTTCTTTTAAAAGATGGAAAGTAAGCCGGGCGGTGGTGGCGCACGCCTTTAATCCCAGCACTTGGGAGGCAGAGGCAGGCGGATCTTTGCGAGTTCGAGGCCAGCCTGGTCTACAAAGTGAGTCCAGGACAGCCAGGGCTACACAGAGAAACCCTGTCTCGAAAAACCAAAAAAAAAAAAAAAATGGAAAGTACAATTCCAAAGGAAAAGGACTTATCTGAGGTCTCTGCTTGGGACCGACTGTTCTCATGACCAACCCACTCCATCAGTCTCTCCTCAGTCATGAATGGGAGTTATCCAAAAAAAAAAAGACAAGTCTTTTTCTGCTTTCTCATAGTTGACTATTGAGACATATACCAATTTCAATGCATTCAGGTAAACAGTGAGGTACTGTATTTACTAAAAACATCTAGAGTGATCTTATACTATATTTAATCTTAAAACTATAAGAATTCAGCTCTTGGCAATACAACTTCCTTTTGCCGTGCCAAATACACCCAATTTCACTATTGCTCATATGGCGCTTCCAATATTGTTCATGCAATAGTAGATGGTTTATCAAATTAAGTGCAGTGTCTATCCTTTTCAGAGAGAACAAGACTACATAAATAATCCACTCCGTGAGCTTCACATTAGAGTCAAATTCTTTACAAAATGCAACTTTCTTGGAGAATTGTGATTCTGTATGGTTTGCATTGAGGCCGACAGTCATAGCTGTTGTTTAAACTAAAGGCAAGGAGCCGGGCGGTGGTGGCGCACGCCTTTAATCCCAGCACTTGGGAGGCAGAGGCAGGTGGATCTTTGTGAGTTCGAGGCCAGCCTGGTCTATAAAGTGAGTCCAGGACAGCCAGGGCTACACAGAGACACCTTGTCTCAAAAAACCAAAAAAAAAAAAAAAAAAAAAAAAAACTAAAGGCAAGGGACACTTCAAAAGGAAATCTGGAACAGAGACAACCTCCACTGCCATGTTTCTTGTGGTTCTGAGTTCTCCCTACTACTGCTGTCTGTCGGTTCTGTTGAAGACCGAGCCAGTGCTGAAGATAACGGACTGTCATTTTCAGGACAAATGCCAGACATGTCCTCCAGTGGGAACCATTCCGAGCTGATTCACAAGCATTTTCTGGAAGAGCAGGAGGAAGGAGAGCCTCGTTGGGAGAATGGTCCCTTGGGTTGTGCTGGCAACACAGACCATTTTACTTTTCATTTCGCTAAAACATATATTAAAAAGTCTCAATATGATAAGGGAACAGTTTAGTGACTTTAAGTACATTTTAGAGAAAGTAAATTACACCAGAGAGAGAGAGACAGAGAGTAGGGGGAGACATTGTGAAACCTCTCCTTCCTGAACTCTAACCCTAATGAAGCACCCCCATTTTTTGTCAGCACTTCAATCTGTTCTCATTGGAAGTTAGGTAGTCGATCCATCTGCTCCTGAATATTTAGATTCCTCTTGCCTTTGTTCATTGCCATAAAAAAAACCTCTTCCACCCTAGACTGTGAATTTGGCCCTGTCTAGTTTTCATCAGTGGCCGTGGATGGGCTGTTCTGAAACTGCTATGCTGGTTGGCATGTTTAAATGGGTTCACACTGCTGTTATATGTGTCTGTCAGAGATGCGTCCTGTCTGTGAGCACTGCTCTGATTTCCAGAATTTACTCGTTGGTTTGAATTGACAAGTTGTGTGATTTGATATTTTCAACAAGGAAAAACTTGAGCTGCAAACGGAGGGAGCTATAAAAAGAGTTCCAGAGGCCATTGACCAGAGATAGTCCCATCAATCAAGGACATGTATGGAAATTAAGACCTAGAAAGATGGGGCTGGAGAGGCTGCTCAGCAGTTAGGGTTTCCAGCTGCTCTTTCCGAGGATCCAGGTTCAGTACCCAGCACCCACATGGCAGCTCACAACCAACTGTAACTCCAGTACCCGAGAAACCGGCACCGTATTCTGACCTCCAAAGGCACCAGGCATGCAGTACCCATACATACATGCAGCCAAAACACCCATATGCATAAAATAAAATAATCAAAAACAACAACAAAATTTCTGCTGCATGTGGATGTTCACTGAACCCAGGAACACTGAGGGTGCAAAAGGCCAAGGACACAGACCGGTCAAAGACCCAGAGCAACCAGGGTCCAGTCTTTCCTGTTAGGGATCTCTCTCTGTCTCTCAAAAACACAATTGAGGTGTAGTTTACACACGGGGAAATGCAGATCTTAAATGTGACATTCTGTGAATCTGGACAAGAACCTAGGATTAGGAACCCAGTCAGGACAGGAACAGCCCACCCTCTCAGAGAATCCCATCCCCTTCCCAGCTGCAGGTGACCCTCAACTACCCGCATTCATCACCCAGACTGAATCAGAGGATGTCCTCTGTGGACAGTTTCCTTCTCAAAGCCTTGTGACACCTTTAACTAGCATGTTGCTCACACTGGACATTCATGTTTTGTTATTTCTTAGTCGTCTTAATTGCTAGAGTGCTCCACATTCTCTCTCTCTCTCTCTGTCTGTCTGTCTTTCTCTCTTTCCTCCTTCTTCTTTTTCTTGTTCTTTTAGCTATACATGTTTGGATTATTTCCCATTTTAGTCTAACACGAACAAAGCTGCTGTGCATAGTCTTAAGCAAATACAATTTTGTGTGGACATATTTTCTCATTCCTCTGCAGTGAATACCTATGGGAAAAATGGCTGGGTCATCGGTGAGTATATATTTATCTTTCTAGAAAGCTGCCAAGGGCCTGGAGAGGTAGCTCAGCAGGAAAGAGCATTTACTGATACGGCAGAGGACCTGGTTCGGTTCCTAGCACTCACACTGGGCAGCCTACAACCACTCCAGCTCTAGGGGATCTGACAACCTCTTCTGACCTCCTCAGGCACCTGTACACATATGGCATACAGTTATATAACTTAATTTAAAGAATTTTAAAATTTTTTTTATATTTTTGCTGGGTGTGGTGGTGCATGCCTTTAATCCCAGCATTAGGGAGGCTTAGGCAGGCGGATCTCTGTGAGTTCAAGGCCAGTCTGGTCTACAGAGTGAGTTCAAGGACTACACAGAGAAACCCTGTCTTGAAAAGCCAAAAATATATATATAATATTATATATATATTTTTTTATGTAAGAATGTTTTGTGCATGGTCTAGGTGGAGGTCAGAAGAGGGATTCAGATCCCCTGGAACTGTAATTATGAGTTATGAGCTCCCATGTGGGTGGTGGGAATTAAACCCAGGTTCTCTGGAAGAACAGTCTTTTTTTTTTTTTTTTTTTGGTTTTTTGAGACAGGGTTTCTTTGTGTAGCCCTGGATGCTCTAGTCTCTCTCTGTAGATCAGGCTGGCCTTGAACTCACAGAGATCCGCCTGCCTCTGCCTCCCAAGTGCTGGGATTAAAGGGGTGTGCCACCACGCCCGGCCCTTGAAGAACAGTTTTAACCACTCAGCCATTCTTCCATACCCCACATCAATTTTTAAAAAATAAAATAAAATTGACAAAATTTTTAAAGATGTCACTGCCATTTTATACCCCTACCATCAGTGTGTGAGAGCCCGGCTGCCCCTCAACCTTGCCAGCATTTGGCATGCTCAGCTGTCCATCCCTGTTAGCCAGGAGGGAGAAGTGATGTCAGTTTGGTTTTGGTTGGTATTTCCCCATTGGTTGTTGAGCTAATACTGGGCTCATTTCCATGTGCTTACCAGTCATTTGATAATATTTTTCTAACAAAGGGTCTGTTGGATTCTATGGCTTCATTTTTATTGGGTTTATTGTCTTGTTGATTTGCAGGAATTCCATAAATATCCTGTGTACACAACTTGCGTCAGCCAGCGGTGATGTGAGTTTGTAGTCTCTCTTCCCGTTTTCCTAATGGTGTTTTTCAACACACGAGTGCTTTAGGAATTTTTTTTTTGAGAGAGAGAGAGAGAGAGAGAGAAGGTCTCATAGAGCCCAGGCTAGCCCCAATCCTCCTGCCTCTGCTCTCATTGCTTCTAAATTTTAAAGTTTGGTAGAAACCAGTTCTTTATGCTTCTTTTGTGATCATGGTAACTTGTGTTTCCTTCCAGAATTTTGCAACATAATTAGTTAGCCTTACATTTGGGTGTGTGATGCAGTCCTGACCGTCCTTCATGGACAGGAAAAGGTGGCCTTTTCTCAACACAATTAACCAGCAGCTCCAGTGCCATCTTCTGGATAGATTTTTCTTCCCCACTGAGTTGCTGTGAACACTTTGTTCAGAATCAGAGGGCTATGTTCTGTTCTGGACTCTTGAGGGTCTGCCCTAATACCACCCTCCATGTGTTAAGGTAGATTACAATTTCTTAATTAGATTTTTTTTGTTTCTTTGTTTAGTGTGGGAGGCACATTGCTATGACTCATGTGTGGAGATCAGAGGACAACTTGTGGGAGTTGATTCTCTCCTTCCACCTTGGGGGCTCAGGGAATCAAACTCAGGTCATCAGGCTTGGTGACAAGAGCCATCTTGTTGGCCCTACAGAAGTTTGGAGTTCATCTTCAGGTCTCTTACCTTGTTTGGAGCTTCAATATTATTTTGACATTTAAAATTCCTGTTTATCTTAGAATCAGCTTGCTAAGTTTTTACAGTGAAAATAAATCTTTTTTTTAACATTTTATTTTTTATTTATTATGTATACAGTATTTGCTCTACATATATGCCCGGGCAGATCTCAATGTAGATGGCTGTGAGCCACCATGTGGTTGCTGGGAATTGAACTCAGGACCTTGGGAAGAACAGCCAGTGCTCTTAATCTCTGAGCCACCTCTCCAGCCCGAAAATAAATCTTAATATGAATGGAATGTGCATTTGTCTAAATAAAAAACAGTCAAAAAACGCTGTCTACTGCCGGCTGTGGTGGCGCACGCCTTTAATCCCAGCACTCGGAAGGCAGAGGCAGGTGGATCTCTGTGAGTTCAAGGCCAGTCTGGTCTACATAGCAAGTCCAGGACAGATACACAGAGAAACCCTGTCTCAAGAAACCAAAACCAAACCAAAACAAAAAAAAACCACTGTCTACTACATAGATTACATAGCCCCTGACAATCCCCCAATTTAATTATTTTTCCTATGCTAAAAGGTAGGTCAGTTTATATGATGTAAGTATCCAATGCAAAATATGTAACAAACTTTCATGTCACAACATGTAAAGGAAGCAACAGTGTCTGAAGGTCTGATATCATGTAACATAACGGGAGTGACTCATGACCGTGGAACACTTGTTTGTCTGTTTACTGTGTGTATCCCTACTCCAGCTCTTGCATCACAGCATATGCCTGAAGATGGAAGGATAGCTGTCAAGAGTTGGATTTCTTTCCCGATGTGGGTCCCAGGAATGGAACTCAAGGCTTCAAGTTTGGTGGTATCATTTTCTGCTAAGCCATCTTTCCAGCCCTCCAATGCATAACTCTTGTATCCTAATGTTTTTAATCATAAAGAAATATGTGACTTCTATAAAATATTCAACTACGACACATGTATATTTCACATGCCATATATTATGGGTTTTAAATTTTATTTATTACTGTCATTATGGTGGGGGATACAGGTAGGGGTCAGAGGGCAACTTTGAGAGTAGGTTCCCTCCTTCTACCTTTTATGTGGGTTCCAGATGTGGAATTTGGGTTGGCTGGCTTGCTCAGCAAGCCTCTTTACTGGCTGAACCATCTTACCAGGTCACATGTGGTATTTTAATCTATGTCTCAGGGAAACAGATTTCATGATGCTGCTTGTGTACCTCAAGGTCCTTTCCCATGATCATCATACTTTTTATACTAACACAGAATATCTAAAATGACATGTGGAGGCCCCAGAAGACTTGGAGATGTCATTGGCCTTTTAGTCCAGTGGAGTCATGGGGCTGGTCTCAAGACTCTCATTCACTGACAGGCAGGAATCCCATGACCAGAGGAAGGGTGGGCCTGTCTCCCTCAGTGAGGAACTCTGAGATTTGGCTTCATTCCCAGTTGGGTCCAGTAGGGCAAACAGAGGGAACAAGCTAACCCTCAGGAAGGAAGACACTGGCTGTCACCATAGCTGTGATGTGGAAGGTCTGCCCTGGGGTATGCATCCATCCTCAGAACCCGGTGAGCTCCAAGCTGCTCCACATAGGCAGGGTCTACACCTGGGCTGTATCTTGATAAATCACCATAGACATGACACACAGAAAGGCACCAGGCTTTTACAAAATGGACTATGTCCTGAGGTACTGGAACTCTCCCTCCTTGCCACCACTGTGGCCAGCCCCAGGTCTTTGCTGAACATAATCTCTGTTTTATTCCCCTGTCCAACATCAGAGGACCTTTGTCTCTTTTCCAAATGGGAATTTTGTTCATCTCCTAGACTGAACCCTGTTCATCTAGATTGGTTTTCTCAGACCTGTTTCTCGTCTTCCTGGATCTCTCCCACCTGAGCTGAACTTTAGTTCTGAGGGTCCCTTGCGAGTTTCGGTGAATGCCTTCAACTGGCAACCCCCAAATGCTGTTCTATGCAATTACACAGGGAGCTGAGGTTGCAGGAAAACAACCACAACAAAACCCAAAATGGGATGACAGCTGCTCCATGGAGTCCAGAAACATTAATATTAAGTTTATTATTAACAAAAGAACTTTGAGGACTCCAATAGGATAGCGTTGGATGTAAACATCAATTTATTAATATCACATATTAACACCCAGTCTCCTAAACACAAACAGCATCTCTCTCTGTTTTCTTACATTTTTTTGCCTCAGGGTTGCTTTGTAACTTGGGACAGAGAGTTTTATTACAGCTATTAATATGTTTTTGGTTTTTGCAGTAGTACAATGTTTTAAGTCTCATGTTCTAATCGTGTGTGGGATACCATTAATTTTATCTAGTGATCTTGTATACCCTTCAACTGACTATGGCAGCTAATTTGTGCTGGTCATTTTATTCTCAAGTGCTGTGAATTCCAGAACTTCCACAACCAGCTTGGCTCCAAGAACTGACCTGAGTCAGGGATGCAGGGAATGAAGACAAAGACAAGACCTAGTGGACTACACTCTTTGATGGAGAAACCTCAGCACCTCAGAAGCTCTGAGTATTTATTTTATATGGGAATCGGGGAGGTGGGGAATCAGGGAGGTGGGGAGTCAGGGCTATGCATACAACTGAACAAGGAGGAGAGATTATTACAGATAAACAATTTGTTAATTTAGCTAATCTCAGCAGGAGTAATCTCCTTTGGGGAGCAGTCTTCGTGCAGTTAACATCTGGGGGGTAGAAAGCTACGGTGGATATTTCCTGCACACTCTGCAAACATTTGCAACTGGACCAGAAGGCTTTGCCTTCCCTCTGAGCTTCATCTGGGAAAGGCTTTGCCAGTTCTGGTGGGTTGAGGCATCCAGGACTTCCCTTGCTCTCTGTGCCAGGCATACACAATCGATTGCCTTTGAATTAAACATGGCATCTTTCTGTTCCTTCCCAGTCATCTTGCAGGGGCACTTGTTTCTCTTGCCTCATGCTCTCTGAAATCACTTGACTGAAGAGCCAGGATTGCACATGTTCACCTGCTCGAGGTCTGAGGTGGGAGATGTTTATTATGTTTGCACCCCTTTAACGTTTATATTCTGAAGTCTAATCTCCAAGGTGATGGCATCAGAAGGACATGTAGGTGATTAGAAAGTAACAGGTCTTATGACATTAGATCATCAAGGGTCTGCCCTCCAGAGCACTACCTTGGCCCTCTTGGCCCTTCTGTCTCTTCTACCAAGTGAGGACTAAGGTCATTGTTTCCACCAGGTGAGGAGAGTGCAAAAAATGCCAGCTATGAAGCAGTCACTGCCCAGACACTCCATGTAACCTTGGCGTCCCCAGCCTCCAGAACCGTAAGACGTGTATTTCTATTATTTATAACCTAGCCAGATCACAGGTATTTTGTGATACTACAAGTTTGTACTAGGAAAAAAAAAATCCATGGAAATGTGTTTTCTTCTAGAAAGCGTATAGTTGTGGATTTAGCATTTGGGTCAGGGATGCATTCTGAGTTACTGTGTTTGTTTTTAGTTTTTATGTGTAGGAGTGTTTTGCCTGTATTTTGTATGTGCATCGTGTATGTGCACGGTACCTGAGGAGGCTGGAAGAGGGTGTCAGGAACCCTAGAACTGGATTTACAGACAGTTGTGAGCCACCACGTGGGTGCTGGGCATTGAACTCGGGTCCTCTGGAAGAACAGCCAGTGCTCTGAACCCCTGAGTTATCTCTCCAGCTACTGAGTTGCTTTTTGTTGTTGTTGTTGTTGAACATTGCACAAGGCTCCAAGTTATGGACCTCTTTGCCTGCCCTCTTCCTTGTCCTCCGTCTCCCTTCCTCTTTCTCTCCATCTTCCTCTTTGTCGTCCCCCCCCCCCACCCCCGTCAAATACCCAATCATCCTGGCACAATTTATTGAAAAGACCATTTTGTACCCTTGACTTGTCCTTGCGTCCAGGTTAAAACTCCATTGTGCACATGTGTAGGGTGACCCCTTACCTCCCCTTCATTCATCTGTCTTCACGATACTCCACAGCATTAGCTTTCCGGCTTGGTTCTTCTACTGGTTGGTTCTGACTACTCCAAACCCTAAGCTATTTCCATGCAAATTTCAAGACAGTCCACAGATGTTAGCTAAGAAGCCTGCTGGGACTATGATTGCCTTCTTTTTCTACATCGAGTTTGAGATCTGATATCTTAACGATATTAGGTGTTTAATTTGTATCAGCAATGTTACCTATGATGTGTCCAGAAATGTCACTTCTTTGTCAGATTTATTTCTATGTGCCTTATATTTCAATGCTATGGCACATGCTACTTAAATTTTTTAAATTTTCATCTGTTTGTTGTCAGTATGCAGAAACACAACTGACTTTTAAACATTGAACTCTTCTGCAACATTGTGAAACTTATTAATCCTCTAGCTTTTCAGTAGATTCATCAGATTTCCCTTTTACACTGAGCAGTGTGACATTTCTAGTAGTGAGAGCTTCATTTACTTCTTGTCAGTTTGGTTACCTTTCTGGTCTTTCACTTGCCTGAAGGGCCTGGATAAAACTTGAAAGATTTTTGAAAAGCTGAACGCCGGGCTGATGAGAGCACAAGGCGGCTAAAGGTGCTTGCTGCCAAGCCTGAGGTCCTGAGTTCAAGTCCCAGAGCCCATATGGTGGAAGGAGAGAACAGATTCCTGAAGGTTGTTCTCCGACCTCCACATGTGCACTGTGACATATGTGTGCCCTTTTCCATACACATAAAATAAATAAAGGAAATGTAAAAAGAGCTAAGAGCAGTCACCCTCAGCTGCTCCTCTTCTGCAGCTCAACATTCCCCACTCAATTTGTAAAATGGAGCTGTCGGTAGTGTTCTCTGTCTCATCACCACCATCACACTCCTTATGTGCTGAGGAATTTTTGTTTGTTTGTTTTTAACCAACAATGGATGCCAATAATGTCATATTTGTTAAACCCCTTTTTCTTTCTAGCAGGAACCCAATGCTGGGGGAAAGCTCAACATGTTGCCACTGTCTGTCTCAAAAGCTGTTCAGCTTAGCAGCTAAATGCAGAGGTTGTGGAGCAAGGCTTCTTATTCTGCCTGGTTCTTCTTTCTGCCTTTGCAATATTATTATTATTATTATTATTATTATTATTATTATTATTGTACTGCAAACTGAACCCAGAGTCTCAAAATTGCTAGACAAGCACACTACCACTGAGCCATGCCCTCAAGTCCTCACTGGTAGATTCTAGGCAAACATTTTGTCACTGAGTCCTGCCCCCAGCTCCTCACTGGTAAATTGTAGGCAGGGGCTCTACTGCTGGACTGTATTGTCTCTCCAGTCCTTTTATTTAGATTTTATTTTAAGGCAGGGTCTCACTAAGTTTCCCAGACCAGCCCTTAATTGACTCTGTACCTCAGGCCAACCTTGAATTTATGACCCCCTGGATTATCCCCTTGAGTAGCTGGGGTGACAAGCCTCTGCAAGTACAGCCTGGCTCCTCTGCTTCACAGCTGTGCAGCCTTGGTCAAGACCTGGCCACCTTGGCCTCGGTTTGCACGTGGAGAGAAGTAATGCCTGCCTCTCATGATTGTTGGCGAGGAAGCGGGCGCAGACATTGCAACCAGAATAGTATCCGCTGGGACAGGACCCTCCCTTAATGGCAGCTACTACATCCTTCAAAAACAGAATCATTTCCGGAAAAGCCTCCTTAGCCCCATCTCTTGGTACCAAAAGGGTCTTGCAGAGGCTCTAGCTTCCCCTATAGTTTTTACTTGCTCTACGTCAACGTCACCATCCAAAGTCAACATGTGCCGATGTGGACAGGTGACATTTTTCTCAAGCCCCTGTTCTACTCCTCCTCCATAAGAGGCCCCCTGAATTCCTCACCTGGGACTGTCACCTTATTTGGAGACAGGTCCGTTCAGTTTCATCCACGTTTAGATGAGGTCATAGACTGGCTCTGATCCAACATGACCATGTGCCCTACCAACAGGGCAAACCTGGACACAGCTGCATACAGGGAAGGCAGTGGGAAGGAAGGCACGTGGGTGAAGGTGGATGGATAGTCAGGATGCTCCAGGCAAAGGCCAAGGTGATGCCATCACCAGTGATGCTGGCTACTAGAGAGGCTGGGAAAGAGGCCAGTCTGGTTCGGAGACTTGTAGGGAACACAGCCTGCCCTTCAGCTTGGACTTTCAGCCTTCCACACTGTGAGGGGCTGTGGCTGTTTAAGCCACTGAGTGTGTGTGCCTTGTTAGGGTAAGCCTAGGACTTCACCAAGCACTGGTAGGCTTAAAAGTGTACACTCCCACACTCAGCTTTACTATGTGAGTTCTGGGTAATTAACCCTGGGTCCTCACACTTGTTTGGCAAGCACTGTACTAACTGAGTCATCTGTCCCATCCCTGGGAATGTTACCTCTTTATGTCGTAAAATTTATTTTATCGATTTATTTATTTGTATAAACAGTATATTAATTGTGGGAGCACGGGTGGGCACTTGTGCCATTGTGCCTGGGTAGAGGTGAGAGGACTTCCACCAGTCAGTTCTCTCCCATCACGTGGGTCCACAGGATTGAACTTGGGTCATCAGACTTGGCGGCAAGTGCCTCTACCTGCTTAGCCCTCTCGCCAACCCTGGAAAAGTTACTCATATTGGCTCTGATATGCTGCCACATACAAGTCCCCTACTGCCTTCTCTGAGCCTCCTCATCTGAATATGCCCACCTTGGGTTGCCCTAGCCACTTTCAGAAAAGCAGCTCCCAAAATCCCTCTCTTCCTCATTGGCCCATCGTCCTCCAATCCTGTCATACTCTCACTCTCTGAGCGATCACCTCTGGCCTTCCCCCAAGGTCATCTGTACCCACAGGTACATCCCTATATCCTCACCGGAACTTGCCTGGTGGACCTAACTCCATGGTATTTTCCTAATCCCTCTGTGGTTTTTCTTTTCTTTTTCTTTTTGTTTTTTTGAGACAGGGTTTCTCTGTGTAGCATTGACTGTCCTGGATTCCCTTTGTAGACCAGGCTGGCCTTGAACTCACAGAGATCCACCTGCCTCTGCCTCCCTAGTGCTGGGATTAAAGGCGTGTGCCACTATGCCCAACCTCTGCGGTTTTTATTTGAATAAAAAACCGCCTTCACAGGCCCATAGGAAGTGGCATTATTAGGAGGTGTGGCCTTGTTGGAGTAGGTGTGGCCTCATTGGAATAGGTGTGGCTTTGTTGGAGGAAGTGCCTCACTAGGAAGTGCATCACTAGGAAGTGCATCACTTTGAGGTCTCTGATGCTCAAGCCAGGCCCAGTGTGGCATTCTCTTCCTGCTGCCTGCTGATCCAGATGTAGAACTCTTAGCTGCCTCTCCAGCTTCTCCATGTCTGCCTGCGTGCCATCATGCTTCCCACCATGATGACAATGGACTAGACCTCTGAACTGTAAGCCGTCCCCAATGTTGTTCTTTAGAAGAGTTGCTGTGGTCACGGTGTCTGTTCTCAGCAATGAAACCCTGACTAAGACACCCTCCTTTACCGGGAGGATGCTCCAAGATCTACACTGAGTCTCCTGGAGGTCGGATGACCTGCTACTGGTTAGGTGGCTCACATGAGTCATATGATAGATATATCAGGAACCTCTGAGACCCAAAGCCTACCTCTTTCCATGCTCTTGGTCACACACTGTCTACTGCCCACACCCTGCACCTCTGACCTCTGTCCTGTGACCTCTTCACGCTGCCAGACACTGTATTCTGGCTGCACGGGCAAGTCCTGTGCTTGGTGATGATAGAGTACCAGGGCTGGGCTGGTCTTTTTCTGTTGAACAGTCACTGTGTCTCCCATAGAGCCTCTGCAGCGGAAGCATGCGGGAATGCAAAGCTGTGAAGACAGCACATCCTTGGCACCCTCTAGTGACTGTGTAATGCCCCATTCATCTTCCCCCTCTTCCAGCACTGGCTTAGAAACTGCTGATACTTGGGCACAGGGGACAGGGCCCGGGGAGGCCTGGCTCCTCATGTGACTCAGGTAGGTGACTCAGATCTGGTGCTCATTCATGGTGGTGCTGTCTACTGAGCTCCTGCTGTGTGCTGGGCTCTGTGCTTGTGTCCGTCCATCTTCTGCCAGGTCCTCCCAGGTGCCAGACCCCTCTAGAGGAGGAGGACTTGGCGCTGCCTTGCAGGGAGTCCACCTAAGCCCACATGGACAGCAACAAGGGTCCCAGAAGAGGTGGGCTGCCAGGTTACCAAGGGGCTGCTGCTCACCCCTTCTAGGCATCAGTTTCCCCAACTGTGAAATGAGGGATTGGATGGTTCTCGGGCTTCTTTCCTGTCTCTAGGGCTTCATTATAAGCAGAACACACAACTAAAGACTCTAAAGTGTCACTAAGTCAGGCATGGTGGCTATTGTGTGGCACTGCTTTCCAGAGATTTGAACATATGTCTACCCTTCTCATATAGGGAACTGACAACAGACCAAAGTAACAATATCCTCAAAGTCCAGCTTGGGGAACCAATGAGTTTATTGGGGTTATTTTCAGCAGCATGGGTGAAGGACTACTGCCAGAAGCTTAGATGACTGAAAGACAGTTGTGTCACCGAAAGCCCACCCCAGTGAGTGTGACAACTCATGAGAGCTGGAACTCCAGAGCTCTGCAGTACTTGCAGGCAGCTCAGCTAGTTGGAGAGTCTCTTCTCCCCAACACTCCTTAATGCTATGTAACCTTGGAAAGGGAAGAGATCCTGTGAATCTGATAGATTTCAGGGATTTTCCTGGGACTTGTGAGTTGTCTACTTCCTGAGTCTTTTTTGTTTGTTTATTACTTCAAGTTATATCTCCATCACAGTGCCCTCCTTCCACCCCTCCCAGTTCCACCCTCTCCTCCCTCTCCCACCCATCCCATTCCTACTTCCTGAGTCTTAATGAGCCTCCCTTTAGAACTTCCTGTATCTTAAGGAGCTTCCTTGCAGGGCAGAATATTTCAATCAGGAGAAAACTGCTATACAACAGAGGCACACGCCTAGCACACACATGGCAGAGGCAGGAGGATCAGGGGTTCCAGATCATCTTCAGCTACAAAGAGAGTTTGAGGTCAGCTTGGACTACTTAAGACCCTGAGTAAAAACAGTGTGTTACCCATCTCCTTCCATGTCCCTGTCTACAAGGCCTTTGCTTGTTGTCTCATTCAACTGCACAGAGAACAGAGCTTGGCATGGGTGGTGGGAAGTGGCTGAGGAAGCGTTGCCAGCTGGAGGATCAGCCTTTGCTTCTCACAGTCCCACACCCTCAGCAGTCACTGGTGCCCATGGTGCAGACACTCGCTCCTTTTTGCCAGCTCTTGCCTGATCTGTCCTAACCTTTCAGAGACACATACATGTATCTGACAAGATCTGAGCAAAACAGAGAGTCCAGAGGAGCCAAAGGCACGCAGAGCTGTGGCACAACTTTACACATCAGTGAAAACTGTTGGGATGGAGAAGTAGGACCTGAAGTCTTTCTGGCATGCAGTGACTCACTTCCAGGAAGATTGCCACCTGAAGGGAAGGGGATCCTCCTGAGTCACCTGTTTTGGGAATGGTGGAGTTGCTGTCCTGTTTCTGTGACTGGCAACTATCCTCTCTGGTAGGATTGTGACTGTCTCAAGATCCATCCATACTAACCTCATTTGATCAACGGGAGCCAGAAGCTCTCATTACGGCCTGTGTTCCACAGTCTTTCTGGCTCCTGGGCTTTTCTGCATTACAGTAATTTGCAAATTATATTCTAGAGAGCCCTGGGCTTCTCCCAGCAGTAGCCCAGAAGTGGCTACAGAGGGAGAGCTCCGGAGGTGGTGGAGGGCCCAGGCTCCTTCCCCATTCACCTTCTTCAGACCAGCTGGCTTATACAGTGTGGCCTCTCTAAAGAAAGGGTCTCACGGCTGACAGGTAAAAGGTTAGGAACCTGGACCAAGACTATGAGTGGCTGGAGGCTTTGTGAAAATGGAGGAGGCAGGGGTGCTCCTCTCTGAGGCTGTGCAAACAGTATGCGCAGTGTCCATGGGTGACTCAGGCCGGGTGGCCTGGGTGGTCTGGAATCTCCTCTAGGAAGACTTTAGTCTGCAGGGGGTGAGCATGCTTAGTACTCACAATAGAAGCTAAAGGAGAATGTTGTTAGTTTGTCTCAAGATAGATGTTTGTTGAGTGAATACACTGATGAATTGGATCTATTCTGGTGTTTGGTTTTTGTCTTTTGGGTTTTTTTTCGTTGTTGTTTGTTTTGTTTTCTTATTTTCAGTCCTAGGGAGGGGACCCAGGACCTTCCCCATACCAGGCAAATGCTCTGCCGTTGAACTACACCCCCAGCCTGATTTGGGCTGTTGCTGGAAGGGGAGATTGCCTTCAGACAGGAGGTGGCACCATATTTTCTATGTCCCTCTCATAGAGGTCTGATGGGCACTGGGTGGGAGATAAGGGACCCGTGTAGATTTTGATTCCTAGGATTTCTCTTTGTGACAAAGTCTTCAAGAGCTGGGGTAGAACCCACCCCATGAAAAGTATGCAGGGAATCCAGGGAGAGAGAGGATGTAGCAGGCCAGGTCAGCCAATCAGGTTCCTCCCTTGGCCTGAGAAGGACTAGCCTTCTTTCACTGGGCAGATCTGGGCAGTTCCGGATGGACTTGGCAGCTTTAGAGCTGGTAACCTGAGTGAAGGCATTTCCGGTTTGAACTGGGTTGCATTTCACTTTGCTGTGTCCTCCTTCTGCCCATAAGAGCTGGCAGGTGTGACACGTGTCACATCTGAGGAACTGTCCAGCTTTGTGTTCTCCTTTGTGCTCTCCTCCAGCATCCAGTCACAGGATGGCTACCATGGTGGCGGGGAGTGGGGATGTCAAATAGTAAATATAATGCTAGTCACATGCCATCTTTCTTATCAGTGGTATTAGCAGATGCTTTCGAATGAGGAAATAATTCCAGCATGTGACAAACCTTCCAAAGAATGGGAAAAATAATCAGCTTGTTGCCACACCTTTTATCAGGTGGGCAGGAGACAGGTGATAACAATGAATCGTGGACAAGGAAAGGCAGAACATTCATAGTTCCATCTAAATGTGAACATACATGTGCTTGGGATGAAAATGTGCACAAGGCAAACCTGACATGAAGAGAAATGAGAAGATAATCAAGAAAAAGTCAGAGCCCAACAAAACCAAAGCAGTCGCTGGAGAGAGGTGACGGTTGGAAGTACCTCCCTGGAAACCATCCATCTAGCCAACTGACAGACTGGCTGGAGAAAGAAAGATCACTTCACATGGTGTAAAGGGCGAGCTTAAAGCCACCATCAGTACAGGCTTCCCAGTCTTTAAAGCAGGCTGTGCATGTCATTTTAAAGTGTGTGTGTGTGTGTGTGTGTGTGTGTGTGTGTGTGTGTGTATGTGTGTGTGTGTTTGTGTTTCTTGTGAAGGTGTGTGTGGGTGTACAGGCATGTGTGAACATGTGTATATGGAGGGCACAGGACAACCTTCAGTGAGGTCCACCTTGTTTTCTTGAGGCAGGGTCTCTCACTGAGTTCATTAAGTAGTTTAGGCTAGGTGAATAGTGAGTCCCAGAGATCTGCCGGTCTCCACCTCCCTAATGCTGGGATTGCAAATACAGACTGCCATGCCCAGCTTTCTAAATGGATTCTGACGATCAAACTCAGGTCCTCAAGCTTTTGTGGCATCTCCTTGGCTCCAGTTTTACATTTCCTACTGGTCATATTATGAAAGCAGAAAGAATTTTAAGGGGGAATTAATTTGGGTAAATGTTCAACATGCTTCAAATATAATTTATTTCAACATGCAATAGTTATAGAAAATGATTCCTGCCAGGCGTGGTGGTGGCGCACGCCTTTAATCCCAGCACTTGGGAGGCAGTGGCAAGTGGATTTCTGTGAGTTCAAGGCCAGCCTGGTCTACAAAGCGAGTCCAGGCCAGCCAGGGCCACACAGAGAAACCCTGTCTCAAAAAAAAAAAACCAAAAAATAAAAAAAGAAAGAAAGAAAAAGATTCCTAGTTATTATGTCCCTTTTAGGCTGTCCTTGAAACCTCATCTCAATGTGGACACTATCATTTCATTAGAATTATTTGATTAGTGTTTAGATTTCATAAAATTTACCTCAGTGAAGTATTCACATTCTCCCAAACATATTAAAAAGTTTTCTAATAAGTGAATCAAGTATTCATCTTTAAATTTAAATGAACTGAATTAAATAGAACAGGAAACTAGGCTCCCTCATGACTCTGGTCCCGGGTAAGGTACTCAGTGGCCATTGTTGGCCATGGCTGTTGTTTTGGTAGGATGCTCCCCTCCCCCCCACTCTGCTAAGCCCCTTGGTAACCTTTAGTCTCTTCTCACAGATGGCTTCTCAAATGTCCTTGGTCCTCAGGGCCATCTCCAGACTTTGCCTCCTCTTGAGGGATCTCTCAGTGAAGAGACCACCATTCCCACAATAGCCTGGCCTGTCATTCCCTGTGGGAGGGGTTGGGCCAGATGTCTCTCCACTCAACAGTCTGTCTCTCACTGGCTTGTGTTATTTCCTGTCCCTGCAGCTCATGGGGACTTGTCCTTCAGCAGCAGAGCCAGGCCAGGACCCCTGGCTCCTCATAGCCCATGTCCAATCTGCCCCCTCCCTCTGGTGTCAGGCCAAGCTTGCAGACAGACAGATTGTTACAGCCAGCCTATGTGTGAGATCCCCTTAGCCTTGCTCCCCATCTTCAGAGATCTGAACTCCTCAGGGGCTGAGGATGGAGTAGCCAGGGTGTCGGAGAACACCAGCTCAGTGGCTGGCCCACCCAGGGCATGCCACTACTCCAGCAGCTCCACAATTTTCACTCTAGCTCTGGGTCTCCCAAGCTCTCAGAGCCTCAGTTTCCCCATATGCCCAATATGATTGCCTACTTCTTTGACTATGGTGACCTTTGAAGGGACAGTTGGGGCGAGTTTTACCCAACCCAGCACACACCTGGATTGCTGCTAACACTTGGTCACACTTTGAGCCTTTCGCTAATAGACAACATCTCAGCCCAGTGGGGACTGATGACCTTTCAAATCCACAGAACCCTCCTCGTTCCCAGGTCCTCTTCTTTTGAATGTCCATTCAAAGAAAGACTGGCTCACGGTCTCCCAGCCCTGACTTTGGGAGGACTTTCCTTATTCTGCCCCATGAACTTGGAGGGTATCCTGTGAGCCTGGCTGTCAAATAGACCAGAGTCTTCAACCTTTTTGGAAAAAGACTCACTCTCCCTGAGTCCCCTGTGGCTGCTGCCAGACAGGGGTCCCTTGAACCCAGCAGGCACTGCAAAAGCAACAGAGAGTTACATGTGCATTTTCTTTTTTTTTTTTTTTTTTTTGGTTTTTCGAGACAGGGTTTCTCTGTATAACAGCTCTGGCTGTCCTAGACTCACTTTGTAGACCAGGCTGGCCTCGAACTCACAGAAATCCGCCTACCTCTGCCTCCCAAGTGCTGGGATTAAAGGCGTACATGTGCATTTCCAAATGGGGTAGATCCGCCTCTTCCCATGTCTGTTCATGTTTCCTCCCTCTCCCATGCTCTCAGAAATGCATATTTGGCCACCTGAGATGGGGAAACATATGTGCCCGACACATATCAAGGCCGAGACACCCCCTAAAAGAACATGCCTGGAGTGCATCTCCCAGAGCAGGTCCTCAGGGAAGAGTGGAAACGTGACTGGAAGATCCAGAGAGGGTGGCCTCCCCAGAGAGGCTCCAGGGTACTAAATCAATAGCACAACTTTCCCAGAGCTTGCCCAGACGCTCCAGGGCTGCCTGTTCATAAGACACTGCATAGAAAACCAGGTGGTGGTGTACGCCTTTAATCCCAGCACTCAGGAGGCAGAGGCAGGTGGATCTCTGTGAGTTTGAGGCCAGCCTGGTCTACAAAGTGAGTCCAGGACAGTCAGGGCTGTTACTCATAGAAACTCTGTCTCAAAAAACCAAAAAAAGAAATAAAGAAAAAAGACACTGCACACCATATAGAGCAGGGCATTGTTGAACAGGACCACCTGCAAACCTCAACCAGGCACAGCATTGCTCCACCTCAATAGTTTTGTTGATTATGGGCAGAAACGGCCTCATACAAACCAACCAAGCAATGTTCATTTGTCGCTGGCCTGCCCTTCCCTAGCTGCTGCTAACTCACATCCTTCCCTAACAGTATGGGGGACATTTCTCAGCAAGTCCCTAAGATCACACAGGTAGGTGGATTTATACCAACGTGGACTGAAATGTCTCACTTTAAAACAAAAACAGGCATGTGCATTGTGATGGGTCCACTTAGTATTGTGACAATGACGTTATTGTAGGTGACTGCAGAGGTCTCCAGCATTCTACTGTCTGGGAACACCTGTGTGATATGCCACAGAAAGCTGGGCCTGTCTGGCACTCACACCATTTGGGAATCTGAGGTAAAGGGCTCCCTTGGGCCCCACAGTTTGAGACCAGACTGGGCAATATATCAAGACAGTTGCTCTTGAAGGGAAAGGAGGAAGGGTAGGAGCAAGAGGAGAGATAAAGGGGAGAGGAGGGAAACAGGAGGAGGGGAAGAAGGGAAAGAGAAGAGGGAAGGGGGAGGGGAGAGAGGATGGGGAGGACAGAGGAAGATGAAAAGTGAAGGGAGGGATGTACCATAATTTGGTTAGCTGGTCCTCTGAATGTAGTGTGTGTGTGTGTGTGTGTGTGTGTGTGTGTGTGTGTGTGTGTGTG
>CAJQZJ010033780.1:4273689-4326062 GCA_907164525.1 Lophiomys imhausi
GTGCATACAGTCTGTATAGTATGGAACAGTGCATACAGTCTGTATAGCACGGAACACATCAAGTCCTGAGTTCTACCAGGGAGTAACGGCTGGTGTGCTGCCACTCAGGTGGTAGGAGGAGCAGAAGTTCAAGGTCATCCTTGGCTACAGAAGGGGCTTGAGGCAGGCTGGGGCTACATGACACCCTGTCTGAACACCCACCCCCCCCACACACACAGCTAGGACCTGACTCTCTGGGCTGGACCCCCCCAGCTCTGCTATACTTGGATGTGGGACCCTGAACAAGCCCCTGACCCACCCATGCCTCTGAGAATACTGGGACTTCCCTGCCCTTGCTGGAAAAACTAAGTGAAAATGTGCAAATTCTTCACACATATTAAGAGTTCAATGAGACTGGGGCCTGGTGGCAAACACCTGGGCTGCCAGCACCTGAGAAGTGTGGAGGCAGGAGTTCAAGGCCATCCTAAGCTGTATGAGGAATTTGGGGCTAGCCTGTGCTGCATGGGACAGACCCTGTCCCAAAAAGATAAAGGTGAGAGGGATGGTGGTGGTGGCGCACGCCTTTAATCCCAGCACTTGGGAGGCAGAGGAAGGCAGGTCTCTGTGAGTTCAAGACCAGCCTGGTCTACAAAGTGAGTTCTAGGAAAGTCAGGGTTACACGGAGGAACCCTGCCTCGAAAAACCAAACCAAACCAACCAACCAAACAAACAAAAAAGATAAAAGTCAACTAATAACAAAAACCCAAGAAAGAAAGTAAAAAAGAAAATGACCAGAGAGTGTCAGCCATGCCTATGATAATAGGGATCCTGGTCACCTCCACTGACAGACTGACAGATGTCTCAACAACTTGGCTAATTCAGACCTCTCAGTGTATCTGTTAGCTTTCGTCTAGCCTGAGGAAACAGAACCCTAGTCCCTGGAAAATTGGGTATTTAGATTGCCCCAAGCCCCAATGGATGCCTACCTGTCCCCAGAGATAGTCCTCAGAGCCCATCTTCCACATCCACAAATGAGGAGCAGTAGAAAGGAGGGAGGCTGGGACTGGGGATAAGTGGGTAGGGAGAGAAGGAGGAAAGAGAAGACCAGGCAAGGAAAGATGGAGGAAGGTAAGAGCAGAGAGAAACACTCATGTTTACATTCCTCTTGGCTAAACCATACACCTTCCCACAAAGTTATGAGGTTCTGTCACCCCACCACCACACCCCACCCCTGGGCCCCTGGCTGCTCTGCAGCCCCTCACCAGCCGTGGTCTGGCCTGTCAATAATTCATTGCTGGCAGGATAGAATCGCTATCAATAATGCACATACAATAATGTTCTACAGCTCTGAGCACAATTGTGTTACTCCTAATGTATGAGGAGCTGGGTCCAGCCCCCCAGTTAGCTCCCCTAACAGGACCCCCAGGGCTCAGGAGAGGAGTGGAGCAGGCCAAACCAGAGAGGCAAGGGTCTTCTATGGGACCAGGCAGGACCCCAACAAGGCCAACCAGTTCCTGCCTGTCTTTTTTAATACTCCACCCACAGGCACAGAGCACCCCCAAGTCCAGCCCCGCTACAGGCACCTAAAAACTTAGTTCAAATCCCATCACCCCACCTGTGAGCCAGTGGCCTTGCCCTGCCCTACTCCCTGGAGGCTCTACTCTGTGGAGGAAGCTGGCAGAGCACTTTGCACATTGACAGGGCTGGACAAAGGTCAGGAGTTTATTCAGGCAATTCCAGGGTATCATGCGAGGTTGCTGAGAAAGGGGCTTGCTGTAGAGGACAAGCAGGCAAGGATTGTCCTTGTGTGGGCCTGGTAGTGTGAGGCTGTGGGAGAGAAGGGCCCCATGCCCTGTCTAAACTGAAGACATGGGTATTTGGGTCCAGGGTGCCATACTCACTCCGGGAAGTAGCTTTTTCAGTGTAAAATCTGCTTTCAAGTCGGTGTTGAACCCTTAAGGGCAGGCTCCATGCCCAGCAGTAGAAGGCCAACACAGCCTTCAACACAACACAAAATAGCAACAAAACATGCTATTTTTGTAGATTTTTTTTGTTTGTCTTATATAGCTTTGTTAGTGAATTTTCATCTTATTGGTCCTTTACTTGTATATTATGGTTTCTGATTTTGTGGGGCTTTGGCTTTTGTTTACTTGTTTTATGCATATCGGTGTTTTGCCTCATTATATGTCTGTGCGCATGGTGATGTGCATGCTTGCTGCCCACTGAAGTCCGAAGAGGGCTTGGATCTCCTGGAACTGGAGTTATGGATGGTTGTGAGCCACCATGTGGGTGCTGGGAATTGAACCCGGATCCTCTGCAAGAACAAGTGCTCTTAAGCACTGAGTCATCTCTCCAGCCCTCTGGTTTTGTGTTTTTATGGGTATTATCATAGAGTGTGTGTCTATGTGTCTATGTCTGTGTTTCTTGTTTTGCTCTTTTTCTTCTTTAAAAAAAAAAAAAAAAAGAGCCTGGCGGTGGTGGCGCACGCCTTTAATCCCAGCACTTGGGAGGCAGAGGCAGGTGGATCTCTGCGAGTTCGAGGCCAGCCTGGTCTACAAAGTGAGTCCAGGACAGCCAGGGCTACACAGAGAAACCCTATCTCGAAAAAACAAACAAACAAAAAAAAAAAGAATTCTGGTTTGTTTGTTTTATTTGCCTGGTTGTTTTCTGAAGAGAAAGAAAAAGAAGGTGTGGAGAAGATGCATGGGGAGGTGGAGAGGATCTGGGAGGGGAACTGTGTTGACAATATCATGTATGAAAAATGATTTTCAATATAAATGAATAAAAACTAGAATCAGGTTGAAGTTAAAGCTGCAACTGTGTCTGAGGGGTGCTCCCAAACAAACCCATCTTTGGACTCTCTGGCCCAGTGGTCACTTAGACTCCTCACACAGGTTTCGGTCTGTGTTTTCTTAAGAAAGGAATTTCTCAGTGACCACAGAATGGCCTGGAGTTTGGCCTGCATTCAGGGAACCTAGTGATTGGGTCTCTGCCCCCTAGAGCCAAAGAGGCTGCTGCCCACAGGGATCACATGGGCAAAGTGTCCCAGGAGTCTAGACACCCTGGTGAGGCCTCAGCCTTCAGCTCTGGGGTACCCCTAAGCCTGTCCCTGGGCCCCCTGAGAAACCCAGCCTGTGATGTCCATTGAAAGGAGAAAGTCACGCCTCTGAACCTGAGAACTGTGCCATATGCCCACATTCCTGCTTCCCAGGAGAGAACAGAGCTCCTGGGAGGAAGCTGCGACCTAGCAGTCCCTGGGTGAGACCCCCTAGGACTGAGTCTGGGGAAGGCCAGTTTCTTGGGTTAAGTTGGGCCTGGGAGCCAGCTGGAAGCCGTGAGAGAATCACTGGAGTCTTGCTCTCTCTACATCCCTTTTCCCTTACCATCCTTAGGCTGCTCTTATGGCATCCACCTGATCAGAGCCATGCAGTGAATGGTCCAGGTCAGGGTCCAGTTGTAGCCCAACCTCAGGGAACAGGTGAATTAATAATGGGGCTCAGACACGTGGCACATGGAATCCTGTCACATGGAACCTGCGCCACCCCAGTGCCTTAGTTCTCTCTGGCAGCTTCCTTTTAAAACATCCGTGCAGACGCTCCGTTCCTGATTCACGGTGTCTGGGAGGGGCGCCTTTCTCCGGCACACCTGTGGCCCACCCCCTCCTGAAATATTAACCTGGCTCTTTATCAATGTTTCATCCGTTCTCTGCTCCACATCACCCCTGCTACCCATTTCTCACATTCGAGACTGGAGCATGAAAAATGGATGCGTTTGCTCCACCTGCCCTGGCGCTTTGGTCCAGGTTTGGGACTTAACAGGAAGTGCTCTTGTTCAGATGTTCTTCCAACCGTCCAACTCCCCAGCCCCTCAGCTCCTCCTGCCCCATGGGGCTCAGCATTACCTTGCTTCTGCCTTTTCCGTGCATGCCTCTGCGTGGTCTGCATTCCTGGCAGGCAGAAGGAGCCATGTTTGACTCAAGGCCACGCAGTGAACGGTGGATTGTCTCACCTGGGCGAGAGCCAGCTCTGAGGGTTATTGTTCCTCTAATTTCTTAACACTGGGAGTCACCTCCCCTCTCCTGTCCACCAGTATTCCCCCTATCCCTGAATTCTCTAAAGCAGTGAACCTTCCTAATTCTGCCAGCCTTTCATACAGTTAGTTCCTCATGTTGTGGTAATGCCAACCATAAAATTCTTCCGCTGCTACTTCATAACTGTAATTTTGCTACTGTTATGAATCGTAATGTAAATATCTGATACGCAGGATATCTGATATGCAACCCAATGAAAGGATCGGCTGACCCCCAAAGGGGTTTTGACCCACAGGTTGAGAATCCTTGCTCTAGAAGAATGAGATTGATGGCCCCAGCCCTTGTCCTTTTGTCAGGTGGTAGAAATAATAAAATTAAGAGAAGAGGCAAGAGGAAGCAGAGGCTGTTGAAGTTGATCGTGAGCTTTATCACACCATCCTCCTCCTCAAAGATCTTCCATGGCTCCCTATTGACCATGAGAACTTTTCCCCACCCTCCCCTCAGTTTTGTAAGAAAGTTTCTCCCAAACACAGCTCACCTTACCTTATCCCTGCTCTGTCTCTCACTATGTCCTCTCCAGCGGGTGGCCCACCTTCCCAGACCCTTGCTGAGGTGCTCTTTAGAAACGTTTTCTCCTGGGCCAGGCAACTGTTTCTGAAGTCACGATAACAAATGCCTGGGCCCTGCCATCCCAGGGTGGAGCCTGGACTGTGGCATTGTATCCTTTGAGACTTGTCAACCTCCATCTCTAGAAACAGCGAGACCAGATTGGGGGACCTGCTTCCCTACAGTGGCTGAGGCAACCTTCCCCACTGGTCATTTATCTTCTATTTAGCCTGGGCAAAGAGGAACCAGAGAGCCATCACCCTTGACTCTCGGTGGTCATCCATCCCTCTGTGGATCTCCCAAGGGGCTACCCTGCCATCCACTCCCTACCGGGCTGCATACCCTTGCAGAGCATGGGCCCCAGGCTTTGACCTGGAGCTCTCAGCACAGAGCTTGGTATGTAACAAAGGTTGGCTGAGCTCGACATGGTAGTCACACCACAGCACTGAGGCAAGACTAGCTTCCAGGAAGACACTGGCTTTCCGAGGGAGCCGAGGGCCGGGCTGGGCCTAGAACCAGCCTCTTCAGTTTGCAGAGTATGCCGTGCCTGCACTCTGTGCTACCTTGCTCTCCGGCACAGGGACTGTGACCCAGGAAGCACCAAGCATTGCCTTTCCATTGACAAGAGAGAGCAGCACCGCTGTCTTAGGGACCAACCACAGCACTTGCTCTCATTCATTTGTGTGACTGAACAGAGCTGCACGCATTGAAGCAAAGGGAGATGGGTAGTGCCTGAGGCTGGGGCCAGGCACCCAGGTGTCCTGTTGCGTGGTAGGTGGGCTATAGTTAACAGTACTGTACTAAAAAATAAATAAATCTGCAAGAGGGAATTTAAACTGTTATTACCACCACAAAGACTCAGTGGGTGCTTGAGTGGCAGATATGTTAACTGTCCCGATTTCATCATTGCAATGTGTATATTCATATCTCAAGCATCATGTACACCCCACAGATATGTACAGTTATATGTCAATTAAAAACAAAATAATGGGCTAGGATATTGTTCAGCTGGTAGACTGGCTACTTAGCATGCACAAGGCCCTGGTTTTATCCCCAGTCCTGTTTAAACCCCGTGTGGCAGTGCATGTATATGGAATGTGCAGGCAGGAGGATCAGAAGTTCAAGGCCATCCTCAGCTACATTGTTATTTAAAGTCAACCTGGGACACATGAGACTCTGTCTCAGAAAAAAATAAAACAGGGCTGTCAAGATGGTTCCAAAGCTGAAGGTGCCTGCACTCAAGCTGCCTTTGATCTCCAGAACCACAAGAGGGAAGGAGAGAACTGAGTGCTGTAAGTTATCCTCTAACCTCCACAAGTACCATGGCACAAGTATGCACACACACACACACACACACAGTAAAACAAAATAATAAAATATTAACAAACCTGGAAGACCACCACCCATTCCCGCCCCCCAGTGCTAAAAGCCATTCTTGTCAGCGAGCTCTGAAAAAAACAAGAACAGCAGCTCTCGACAGCTGCTCACATACCAGCATGCTGGGTGTCACCTGGGAGCACACTTGGGAGAACATTTTCCAGGTCCTGTCCAGACCTAATGAATCAGGGTCTCTGGGGCTGGGGTCCAGCATCATGTGTTAAGCCTCCAGGTGGTCCTAATGTTGTCATAGGGTCCAGAACAGCTGACCTAGAAGGAGGCAGGAGCAACTGCCTATAAAAACCTTCCTGCAGAGCCCTGCCTGGTGCCTGCTGCCTGCTGCCCACCTTCTGATGGCCCTCCCACCCACTGACCCTTGGAGGATGTGTCTCTCCATCCAGATTTCAAAATGAAGCAGGTCAGCAGCAAGACGCCAAAGTGATCCACATATGAGTCAGCCAATGGGTCTCTTGGGTCTCTCATCCATGGCCCAAAGAGAGCTGATTAGATTGAGGAAATAGCCCAATCCTGCACATGTTGGCCCGGAGGGGACTCTGTGACACGTGAATGCTGATGACTGATGGGACTGAGGGTCTGGAAGAAGCTCTGGCCACCAGACTTGGTGTCACCCCAACAGGGGTGGGCATGAGGTAGGGGTGGAGGTATTGGCTTATTTACTAGCTGTGGCTTTGGGGCTAGTGAAAGGCCACTCACTACCCCTCATCATGAGGCTATCCAGTGGATGGGAAAGAAGTTAGTGGGAGCACAGACAGTTTCAGCATCAGGCTGGAGAGGAAAAGGAAGCTGGCACTCTGGTAGCCTCTGGTATGGCCTGGGAAGGAGGCTGCATGTGACTGAAACAAGAGCTGGGAGATAGCATAGGCTGTGAGTCTAGACTCTGAGTGCCTTTGGCACCCTGTCCTGTCTATATCCTGGGCTAGATTATCTTGGATAGGTGGAGGTTAGCTGGAGCTAGAGGCAGTGTTGGCTTTGGACACTGAAGAGAGGTGCCTGGGACCTGCCCTCCAGTTCCTAGAAAAGCTGACAGCTATATTAGGTGTTGGGACAAGGACTCTAGGAATGGCCCCAGTCCAAGTTCACATATTTAGGATCTCACATTGGAACCAAATGCTGTCTTGGAGGAGAACATTTAGGGCCTTTACATCATGAATTGGCTTAATGGGGAATCACTGTAGGCACTGTTGAAATTTGGTAGCCTTTGTATCCCTGAGGCCACTTAGTTCTGGTGTATGGGCCCCATTCCAAAATGCCTGTGGGGGAGGTCCAGAGCTGGTCCTTGAAAAGTTCCCTGGGAGCCAGCAATGAGGAGGATGTCGGAGAGTGCTCAGGTGCTGGGAAACCGGCTAACCATTACAGTCACATGACTCTGGAGACAGTGATGGAGAGGATCCCATTTGCTATCAAAGTCCCTAGTCTAGCAGGCCAGGAAGCTCCTTCCAAGAGACCTGACACCAACTAGATGTCAGTTGCATGTAATCTATGATGTCAGGCTGCAGGTGCAGGTGACCTTAGGTCACAGAGCAGGGAAGAGTCAGGGTAGGGGTAGCAGAGATCTGAGTCTGTCGCTGGGATACATCTTGCCCCTGTTGATCTCTTAGGAGGCTGCATCGCTGGTTGAGGCAACCATCAAGTTTGCATGCATACCCTGAAGGCAGCCCTTCTTACCTCTGTTCTCTGATGGAGGCTGGCTGTGAATAGTCAGGCTCCCACCACCCCCAACCCCCCAATATCCCAGGGCTGCTGAGCTCTTCCACCTAGCCCACTCCTCACAGAGAGACTCTCCAAGCCAGCCTCTTAGTGCCTGGGGTTTTCCTGTCTCTGGCCTTTTTTTTTTTTTTTTGACCTGGGTTCCATCCTTAGGCACAACTGTTCTCTAGATGGTAGAGGGGACGGTTAGTGCTAATTATCAGTTAGACAGGATCACAGAAGAGACAAGCCCTTGGCATGTTGATGAGGGATTATCTAGGTTAAGTTGGTTGAGATGAGAAGACCCACTGTGGGCCATGGTCCTGGACTGTGAGAAAAGCAAGCTGAGTACCAGACGCTCTCTACTTCCTGACTGTGAATAGAAGGTTCCCTGTGGGGTAATGCTCCTGCTGTGGTCTGTGCCTCCCACCAACACGATGGACCGCACCCTTAAATTGTAAGCCAAAAACAAACTCTCCCTTAAGTTACCTTGGCCATGCATTTTGTCTCAGTGATGAGGAAAGTAAATGTACCCTCTCTGTCCAGCTTAGCAGCCCCCGTACCACTTGCCTTGTCTATCCTCTGGGAATTGTGTTAGTCCCAGCTCCCAGGAAGCCACTGCATTTAGTGGAGCCAATTCTCCTCCACCAGTTGTAGCCTCTGCTCCGCCATCTTCCTGCCTGCCTCCCTGGGTTCCATGGCTACCCTTACTCCTTGGCCAGCCTGTCGTCTGCTTCTACCTCTGTGATCAGATGTATTGAACCACCTTGGCCTAGCTGTCTCCCGTTCACTCACTTCCTATGGATGCTGGCTACTGTCCGTCCAGTGGAACCTGTGGGGAGGGCCAGACTTCAGCTCCTGAAGGACTTCCCATCCGTTTCCAGGAGACAGGGTGGAGCACTCAGAAAGTAAGTGGGTATGTGGAAATAGCTTCCTGGGGGCAGTTCTTCTCCCAGCTGCCAGGCAGAGGGGTCAAGAAAGGCAGCATCATGATGGCACTGGCCAGCTCTTGAGAGTACGGTTGGTAAGATGGTGGTTTCTTTGTCAGGGATTAACTTCTGAGTTCCCCACCTCTGTTCTCTGGACTGTCTGGGCTTGATGCCTTCATGAAGGCTTGGAAGCCTTCATTACTGTAGGTTGGTACATTTAGGGAGAAGGAGATGTCAAAATCCTGATTCTGTTCATGCTGTGCCAAGCTGCTGCTGGCCTGGGTAGGAGCCATCCCCTCCATTGGGTCAGCCAGCCCCAATCCAAAGACTTCCTGTTCTCTTTCCTGCAGTTCACTATTTCCATCTCTATGCATGGTCCTAGCAACTGTGTGCAACATCTTTAGTGTGGGGGCCAGGTCTGACCTTGTCCCTCAAGTATTTACTAGAGACTGAGTGTGTTTGCATAATGTGGCTCTTTGCTGACTTTGGTCATGAGGAGTATCAAAAGACAAGGAGGCCAGTGAAGATGGACAGAGCTTGGTGTGTAACAAGGTGACTTTTATTATTTTTGTTTTATTATTCACTCTAATTATTTTATTATACTTAATGCTTCTTCCTCCCTTCCAACCCTTGTTCCTTCCAACCCTCCAACCCTATGTGTGGGAGAAGGAAGGTTAAAGGGGAAAAGGATGGAGTTGTCTTTGAGCTACTTCCTGCTGATTGGGAACATCAGGTTCTTTTGGGGCATTACCAATCTCAGTAGTCACAACATCCAGAAGCCCAGCAAACCAGGAAACAGCAACAGGAAGAACCAACAGCAGTTTGGGGGAGCACTAGCAGCAGGTAGAGCAGCAACTTCTTTCTTCTTCGTAGCAACCCCTCTTCTCCTGGGGCTCTCTGGCTTTTCATCCCTCTCTCAAATCCTCAGGGTTAAAATTGTTCAGCTGGCTAAGCCACACCCTTGCTAGTCAGGGCACAGTTAACACAGTTAATGACCACCAGCCTGGAGATGCCCCATTGAGTGATGCAGTCTAGAATCCCACAGGTTTCGAAGGGGCCAGGCAAAAATGTTCTGGGGCAGAGATCCTAAACCTGTCTGAGAACAGGGCCTCCCTTGGCAGAGTAGGTGCTGTGGCTCCACTCCTCTTACCAGATGGGACTAGTTTTGAAGCCTTTCTCCTCCTCCAGTCTTCTCCTTGTTACCCAACAACACAGGTTTAGAATAAGGCATGCTGTGAAGGACAAAGAGCTTTCTCTGATGACAGCTACTCCTGAGTGAGATAACCAGGAAATGAAACCAAACAAAACAGGGCTCCTAGCCCTGCTTTCTGATGGCCATTCTAAGACAGAGTTCTTGCTTTTCACTTCTTACGGCTTAGACTTCCTTCTGGGATGATTTCCTTTCTGGGTGAGACAGCTGCTGAGGAAGGGTCCCCACCCGGTACAACCTGCCCTTCACTATCATTTCTGAAGAATGCTTATGTTAAACAGACAGAATTATGTCCATGTTATAGACCACTGAAAATACTATAATAAGGCGGAGAGCTTGGCTCCCATATTTCTAGAAGAAACATAATTGTGTTCTGCCAACTCAGGCCACTTGATGCTGTCACCTGCTGGCAGCCCAGGATGAGACTGTGCCTGCAGAGACATTCTAGGATCTGGGGCTCGTTAGCTTGTATGAAGGAAACTATGGCAGTGGCTCCCCGGTTCCCATGGTCTGGGTCATGGTTTGTTCTTTAGGCCTTTGTGAGTTTCCAGCATGACTCTTTTTTGATGCCTATACTGGTTTTTCTTATGCTGATTCCAGAGAGGTAAAGTCATGCTAGGCATACCCAGCCACTGAAGCGAGCAGGTGTATCAAGCTTTAATGATCTTTCTGGTAGAATAGATGAGGCTCTGGGGATTGAGTTTGGGCTAAGTATAAGTGAGGAAGCCAGTTAGCACAGCAGTGACATTCAATGGAGATAAGGAAAGCAAATGAAATGTCAGCGGTCACAGGGACTGGTAAGCAGAACACAGGGAGAGGCCCAGGTATTCAGCCTCACAACCAAGAAGAGTCTAGTCATGTGGGCTAGGGAGTGTTTGAGACACTCCAGTTTCAGATTCATGAGATGTAGGATCATTTGAGTCCTGAGCAAGCATGGACCACGATGTCTCTGGGCCACTGGACTATGCCCAACAGGGTCTGGACAATGGAAGTTGTTCCTAAGCTAGTGTCAAGAAGATAAGCCCTGGCTAAAAAGAATAGTTACAGCTGCAACTACAGAGATGGCAGAGGTGCCAGAACAGGGCGTCAGAGAGCCCAATCAATACTTGATGACTAGACAAAAGCACAGCTGAGCGAGCAGAGAGGCAGGGGGCTGGTGGCCAGGTAGTCTAGGGGGAGCTTCAAGACAGGACACATGTGGAAGGGCTAGTGAGTCTAGAATGGAGGCATCTGCGTGGCTTACCAAAGGGTGTGGCTTGTCTCCCTCCAGAGGCTGTTAAATCAGTGTAACAGAAGATGGATTCAAGACATTGGGATGGAGGCTAGATGACTTTAACAAAACAGTGTCTGGTGGCTTGCTCACAGTGAAACACTCCTCTTGAGAGGAAGTGGGGAGATATGGTCTCTTAGAATTAACTTTAAGGCCCAAATGGCTTTCCTTTTCTGAAGTCTCACTTCTGTCCTCTCTCAATGTCTGACTCACTGCATTTTAAAAAATTCCTCCTCAGTGTCCCTCTCACATTTCTCGTGAACCTGTACCTGGTTCTAGATCAGGTTCAAGCACAAGACTTGATGACCCCATTTTGTAGGGGACTCTCGGCCTTTCAGGAGTGTGTATCCTCAACACAGTTACCTGACTCTACTGCCTTATGAGCAACTCCAACCTAGCAGCATTCTACAACCATCTAAAAAGTTTATCCCATTTGTCTTTTTATTAATTAATTAACACATTTTCTAAATTAAAATATAATTCCATCATTTTTCCTCTTCCCTTTTATTCTCTCCAACCTCTCCCATGTGCCCCCCTTCCCTCTCTCAAATTCATTGCTTCTTTTTCTTTATTGCACACACACAGACACACATACACACTCCTAAATATATAAATATAACCTGCTCAGGCTATATAATGTTACTTGAATGCATATGATCTTAGAGCTGACCACTTGGTATTGGATAACCAACTTGGAGGTTCATCTCTGGGGGAGACTATCCTGTCCCCCTCAACATTCCTTAGTTGCCTGTAGTTCTTCATCTAGGGCTGGAGCCCCATAAGATTTCCTCTTTTCATATCTATTGGCATTGCTATTGTTCAGCCCTTGTTCATGGTGATGAGACTACCTTGATGTAGCTTCATTGACTTTTCTAGGATACACAATCTCACAGTGAACTTCCTGTTCTTCTGGCTCTTACAGTCTTTCCACCTCTTCTTCCACAATGTGCCCTGAGCCTTAGTTGCAGGATCATCTGCCTTTTAAGCCAGAAATAACTCAACATTCTTCTCACACCTTGGGCAAGCACTTTTGGTGTTAGTTACTACAGTTTTTGCCTGGTGAAGCAGAGTAGAATGCTGTGTTTGCAGCAAGGGGTCTGTTTACAGCAGATGTCGTGGAGACCACCATTCAGCAGAGACTAGATGTGACACTGCAGTTGCTGAAACTTGGCCCAAAGAATGTGGATGGAGAACATCCATATGAACTCACAAAGCGGGTAGTGTTAGGGCTGGACCTGATCTCCAGGTTCTCCCAGCACGCATGGACATTAAGTTGTGTAGGTCAGAGCCACCTGCAGTGTAATTATCAGCCTTTGATAGCATAATGGACAGGAGACAAACCTTCCCTGAGTAATACAGGCTTAAAGAAGGCAACTTCTGCAACATCAGTGTTTAGAATACTAAGCAGGAGCCAGGCCTGGTGGTATGGGTCTGTAATGCCAACACTCAGGAGGCTGCGGCAGAATGCTAGTGTGTTTGAGGCCAACCTAGGCTGTGTAGCAACATCCTGGCTTGAAAGATAAGCAGACTTAAAGTAAATCAGAGAAATGGTTCTCCTAAACCAGAGACACATTGGTCTTGGCTCCTGAAGTCATATTGTATTGTAAGTTACCTCACATTCAGACAAGGATATGTGCTAAGTGCTAGGCAGTAGACTATGAACAGAAATGTCTCCTACTTGAAAACCCCCCAAATCATGTTTTCTCCCTCATCTATGATAAAGTCTGAGGACCCAATGGAAGGCAGAGCCCCAGTGTGGAAGGAGGCTAGGCCCCTGAATAGGTGCTGGGGATTCTGGCCAGGAATATCTACATTATTCTGAGAGGCGAAAGAACAACTTCTTAGCCACGGAGATGGATTATTAAGACAGCTAGTGCTAATTACAGCAGGTTACATGAGTCAGTATCGCTGAACATGCAACACTTAATTGCCTTTAAGCTTGACTAACTTCTAAGCTTCTGAGATGACTCATCCTCCAGTGTTATGCATTAAAAGTAACCTAGTTATCGTAAAGCCTCAGAGCAGCTGAGTGACTTCAAAGGAAGCTGAGTCCAAAACCTAGTGCTAGGAGGTTCGGTATACTTTGGCAGAAGGCTCCAGGACTGAGGCAGGAAAGTGAACTTTGGGAAATGCTAAAAGATGTGACTTTAGCTGTTAAGAACAGGAAATTCAGGACAATGCATACCTGTCCCAATGTGTTTTCAACAATTCTAAGGTGTGTGGCAGTTGAATAATTCTTGAGAACATTTTTTGTTGGTTTTTGCTTGTTTTTTTTTTTTTTTTTTTTTTAAGACAGGGTTCCTCTGTGTATCCCTGACTGTCCTGGACTCACTTTGCAGACCATGCTAGACTTGAACTCACAGAGATCTACCTGCCTCTGCCTCCCAAGTGCTGGAATTAGAGGCATGCGTCACCACGCCTGGCATTTGAGAACATTTTTGAAGGATGATAACATCTAATGATGGAGCTTCCTGAGGGTCCCCTGGACTCCCCCAATCCCTGCTACAGAGGGGTCTGTTCTAATGGGGCTGAAGGGCTGAGTGTAGTTTGAGAGATATTTTCCTACTTTATGGCTCCTCTGTGTCAATTTACAAAGCCACTGTTGGGGCCTCAGAGCCCAGAGCCCAGGGAGAAAGGCACCTGCCTACTCTTGCCCAGGGAAGAAGACAGTGATAAGGGTAGGAACCAGGAGGCCTGTGGGCGTAAGTGTTCCTGAGGGGGTCCATTCTTCACTCTGGAAGACTTGCTTGCTTCAAGCTACTTCTTACATGGCTGTCTCAGGGCATTTTTGAAAACTATCAATTTCTTAGAACCTAATCATGTTCAAGAAACAACACACTGTTACTTCCCTTTGAGACTGTCCATTGACATCATGTCTACAGGGTAGGGCCAGGTTGCCAGGTAAGTAAGGCATGGCACCTGTGTGTAGGATGTGCCTTTACTGAAATACCATGTCTCTGAAACTCAGATCCACTGGGTGGGTGGCCCTTTGCCTTTGTTTCCCCTTGAAGGCTGGCACCCTAGTATAAAGACATCACAGCATTACCACTTACTCCTAACCCCTCATGTGTAAGCTCCTTATGGATATCCTGCTTCTACTCAACATAATCCCCACCTGTGAGGGCCACACAGCGTTCCGGGTTGAAGCAGACATCAAAACCCCATTGGCTCCTTAGAGAGCAGCCCTCTTAGCTTGCTTCTCGAAGTCAGGTGTTCTTTATCCACCAGGGAGGTCATGAGATAGTTGCATGGTCTTCTGTTCACATTGAGCAGCCAGAAAAGGCCCAGAGAACACCCTGGTCGCCAAGCATTGCTGAAGGAGGAACCTGCAGGTCCAGGTATACTGAACTGTTTCCTCTCCCGAGAGTGCAGTCTCAGAAATGTCTGTAGAGGAAAATATGAGCAGCTGCTTGCATGTTGCTGTGTTTTCAGACTCAGCTTCCGCATAGAAAGTGCATGCCTGCTTTTTTTTTTTTTTTTTTTTGGTTTTTTGAGACAGGGTTTCTCTGAATATCTCTGGCTGTCCTGGACTCGCTTTGTAGACCAGGCTGGCCTCGAACTCACAAAGATCCACCTGCCTCTGCCTCCCAAGTGCTGGGATTAAAGGCGTGCGCCACCACCGCCCGGCTGCTTTTTAATTGGACTTGACTGTTCATTGTTCTGTATGTTGCTCTGTAGACCAGGCTGGCCTTGAACTCACAGAGATCTGCCTGCCTCTGCCTCCTGAGTGCTGGGATTAAAGGTGTGCACCACCACCACCAGGCTGGTCAACTCTCTCTCAATTCAGTTCATACTCCCCTAGTATGAACCAGACCTTGGTGGGGTGGACTTGAAAGAACTATTCCGCATTGTCTCCGATCATTATGCACAAGAGGGCGGCCTTAGGAAGTACCTGCTGTGGTATATGGTGCTAATTGATGCTGGGGTTCGGCTTTGGGAATGTGTAGCTGGGTCTAGCAGACATCTGGGAGACTATGCTGGTAACCTCAGGGGAGTGTGCATTTCCAGCCTGGGCCGCAGGGTGGGTCTCTGATGGGGATGCTCTGGGTCTTTCTATGTAGGGAGAAACTGTACTGGGCTCTGTAGCTCATGGCTGGATTGAGCTGGACTTGCTGCCATGCTGATTATCTGTCAGCAAGGCTTCTAAGGACTACTTTTCTCATGAACCTCTTTTCTTTGCTCAAGTCAGTCTACCGAGATGCTGTAAGAGGTTACGGTAGTGCCACAGACCCCACTGTGGGTCCTTTCTTCTGCTGCTTGTCCTCAACAGTGTTTCCTGGGCTGTATGTGGCCTGTGCTGGGCTCTCCCACCTGAGACAGCGACTCCCTTCAGTCAGGCAGTCCTGTGTTTGCAAGTGCTGAAGGAGAGGTGGAGTCGAGGCAGTTCATAGCCTTGTTGCTGAAACAGAGATCTAAAGCCTTTCAATGAGGTCTCTTCTGCTTCCAGTCAGGTGCCTTTGGCCGCTGAGTGGCAGGTCTCAGCAGTGAGTTGTGTTCTCGCACACAGACAGAATGAGGGGGTGGGGTGTCTGGTGTTTTCGAGAACCAGTAGTGGTACTGTGCCTGTGACTCAGAGTGAGGGCTGGTTGCCTGTTATAAGAAAAAGCTTTATTTTCTCCAGGTCACCTGACAGGGAGACAGGGGGCACATATGAATCCATCTCCCTGGTTGACTGGTAGCAGAGGGTCTGATGCAGCCCTGGGGAAAGCGGGCAGGGTAGTGGGAAAGGGGCCACTGTGTGATTGAGACCAGAGAGTATGCAGTTTCTTATTGTGGACCCTCCTGTGACTGTCAATGACACCCTTATTTCAGAGCTAGGTTCACAAAGCCCTATTCTTGTGCCATAGGTTGTGTGGGTGAGATGTTTTGCCCCACCAGGCTTTCAAGGTGCTGGTATAGCCCAGTTTGGCTCCATGTTCTTAGAATATCTAGGTTCATGGCCAGGCTGTCGGCCAAGAATGGGTTCCTCTGGAGGCTAGAAGCGCAATGAGAATGTGCTTCACGGTGGATGGTCCCATAGCCTGGTGGCCCCTCATAAAATAGCCTGGACTAGATTTCTAATCTTCTACTTCTGGCTAGATGGGCATCCCTGGAAGTAGCTAGGGCTTTTCTTACCTGGGGAGCTGGGAGGCTAAAGGGTGTGACAGTGGAGAGTTTCCAAAGTTCAATTACTATCAGGTTCCTCAGTGAGCTCTCCTCTGCCTATTCCAGTATTATTGGGTATTTCTCTTATATCTAATCCCAGCCCCTCCTAAATCCAAGACTTTTGAGTGATCACACGACTCCTCAAGAAGAAACCTGCACACTTGACTTTTCCTCACACACACGCACCCCAATGGTCTCAGAGTCCTGGCAGCCATCCAAGGGTGGCCCTGAGATTGAAAGCTCTGGTCCTCACATAGGTGTCCCTGGATTGGTTCTGATGCAGCCCAGACAACCACAGCTGGGACACCCAGAGAAGCTGTGAGGTGACAACATACTTGGGCCTCAGGTCCATGCTGGAGGCCATATGTTCTCATACCAATGGGCGTTTGTGTGTAGGAATGAATCCTGACAGGACTTTCCTTCCATCTGTCCTTGAGTCTGAAGCTTTATATGAAGCCTGGTCCCATGTATTTCCAAGTCAAGACAGGCTGGTCTTCACCCTTGCTCTGTGCTGAGATCATAGTAAAGATGACAGAAGCCCCCGTGGATCAGTTGTGGATGCCCTCATGCCTCATGTCCTGGCTCCTTATTTTGCTGTGTTGGCTGAAGCCTGTATGTAAGGATTCTTCTGACTCATTTCCTAAGCCTTGGTCTTTCTGCTTCTGCTTGATCTTGCATCCTGGGGTTCTTAGAGGAAAGAGCCATGACAGTTGAGGCCAATAATGGCAGATTTAGAGCCTAGGTTCTGTCCTTTCCTGGACTGAGTCCAGGATCTGTTGACTCCAAGGAAGTCTCTCTTGGGTCCTTATAGACCATCTTATTGACCTTTGAGCATGGATCCTAAGAGTCAGGTCGGGTTTCTATAACATTGTAGCTCTAGGGGTCCTCCCAAGACCCTGGCTGAGAGAGGAAGGTATGAGGAGAGCTTGCCTCTGCTATCATGGTCCAAAATTATGTACCAGTCTCTTCCTGCATGTATTAAATTTCTGGAGGTGACATCAAACATCATAAACCATGACATTTGCATGAAAGTTCATACAAGCTGTATGAAAGGCCTGAGAAAATTGGCCTCTCTCTGTTTTAAAGAACAGAAAGGCTAAGCAGAAGGTAGTTTCCAAGAAGGCTGTGAGGAGGAGGCTCTGCCCCAGGTTTCCAGCCTAGCTTCTAGCCATGACCTTATTATTGTCTTTAGAAGTATCACCCCAACTGCCACTGGTTCAAACTTGTCTGCAATATGATTTCCCATCATGAGGACAGCAGTTACATTATATTCCATCTTGCTCTAAACACTCCATGCTAACTTGATTTCCTCTGTAAAGCTATAACGTCAAATAAGATCATAGTTTTAGAACCTCATAACTCTGCCGTGTCTAAAGCTAACCTGGAACTGTGCCCCAGGTACAGCAAGGGCTCTTAGAGTTCTACCCGAGTCAGGACCGCAGGGAGGCTCAGTTGACTGTCCAGCCTCAGCTTAACTCCTGGTGATTATTCTATAACTTGTCTGGTCTGACATCCTTGGGTTTGGGGACACAACCCTGGAGAACAGCATGAAGTCAAGTCGGTCAGTTGCATAGACAACATTAGAAAGTATCATGAGCTTCAGGAGCCCCCTTTTCCTCCTAGGTCACCATTTCCCTAGCTCTTTGTCCCTAAGGCTTCCTGTGAGCTTGTCTTGTGTGACTTGGTGATGCCTCCCCTTCTGGAAGCTCATCCCTGACCAGCTTTGTCCTCTTCAAGTTCCGGCAGTGGATCTGTGGTGTTTCTGGGCAGCACGTGCTGTTTTCCCCTTTCTCTCTCCCATGTGGAAGTGGCCCCAAAGAGGCTGACATGCCTAGTGTCTGTACCTGGGCCAGGCTGAGCTAGCCCTCTTGGGCTCTATAGACTGTCTCCAAGCACCTGCAAGACCTTGACTTTATCTGTCTCTGCTGAGGCGAGGTCAGTTATGAAACTCTTCTTTGCTTCAGTCTCAATCTGAGGGCCCTGAGACCTGGTCCAGGTACAAAGCTGAGACCTGCTGGCATAACAGATCATCATGAGCTTAGCAGTAGGACATGCCGCAGGGACAGTGAATTTTTATGTGTAGGGAAGGGACTCCAGGAGATGGTTGGGCCTTGAAGGCAGCTGGTAATTAGGAAAGTGCCAGTCACTTACCGAGCGCACATCACCTGCCAGTGTCCTCTATAGACTTTTATAGGCCTGAGATCCAGTTGTCTCTGGAGCACCTGGCTCAGGAGAAAGGTTTCTAGCATGTTCACAAAGGCAACCACTGCAGTTCCAGTAAGAAGGTGTCAACCAGCCAAGGGTGCCTTAAGTCTGCCACAGAGTGGAGCTTGAGGCTCAAGACACCTGCTGAGAGATGGGTTACTCACTGGAGCCTAGGTAAACCAGCTAATCCTAGTGACATAGGAATCATAGATCACAGTGCCTCCAGCAGTTGACAGTTGACACCTGGCTTTGCCTCCAGCTAGGGATCTATCTAGACTGGATTCTTTCTCCACTTTCTGTCTTTGTCTGGCCTTATTGCTCCCTAGGCTTCATGGCCAGAGTTAAAGTATTCCTGATACTGGATAGCCAGAGAATTTCCCTATTGCCCAGAATACATGTGAAGGAAATACATCAGATTGTCCTTCAGGTGCCCTGCCTGTCCCTTCCTGGGGGTGGAGATGTCCTCTTGTGTTTGCTTGTAGAATCTCAACAATCTAATACCTCCCCAAAGTTGGCCTGTGGGTCTGAGAATTATTTCTCACTGTTGCATTTCCCTATCTCAGATATAGGAGCATCTTGTTTCTCTTTCTGGATTCCATTTTATCTTGCAGGATTATAGTTCAATTGTCCTTCTAAACTAGACTAGAGGAGACAAGGCATGTGCTCCCATTGTCACCCCAACCTTTCTCAAATGTGGTTGGAAGCAGAGCTGTCTATGATGTATCTCTTACTTGGAGTGGGTCTCCTTGTTGACTGGTCCTGTGTGTTATCAGCCAAGAGACTTCTATGATTCCTCTTAGTGATGGGTGAAATTCTGTCCCTGTGTCACGACCTCTTCCTAGTCCACTTCAACTTTAGCCCTCCTTTTGGGGGTCTACTGGGGAATTCTGGCTGGAAGAAGTGTTAGTCACTTGTGCCTAGAGGGACAAGACCATCCCAGGAAACAGTGATCATAGATCCTAGTGTATCCGACAGCTGACAGTCACAGCAGTGTCTTTAGGCCAATTCAGGACAGCCTGGAGCCTTATGGGAACTGTCTGGTGATGCAGATCCAGAGACTCAGCTGATTTTGAGACTGGTACTTTCTGGCCCTGTGTGACAGAGTCTGAGGACAAGTCTGCAGCTAGAGGCTAGGTCCAGAGTTCACATGGGAGCCAATGAGAGGGACTGAGGCATGTTGAAAACTACTAGCTAAGGTAGAAGCCATACACAGGGTGTGTCTCCAGAAGATGGTCCTAGACACAGGACTGCTTCCTCTTGGATCTTGATCATTCTTAGATGTTACCTCTCTCCCTGTAACTGTAGCAGGAGAAACTGAGCCTCATTGCCTGGGTAGACCAGGAACTTGGCTACAGTGTTCCCATCTGGTATAAACCCATTGGCACATAGATTGGCCTATGATCCACTGAGTTCAAAATGTGTGATTTTCTTAACAAAGTCTTTAGTCCTATGGCCTGTTCCCTAGGGGCCCTTCAATGATATCAGAACTTCCTGTCCTTCAGAACACACAGAATATCCATGGTTCATGGTGGCCAGTGGTGAGAGATGGCCATCTCTAGAGAAGTCATGAGGTAACAGGCCCACTCCTTCCTTCTGGTCTGCTGTTGGCTTCTCTCAAACAATTAGGACTCTGTAGGTCTCAGTTCCATTTCCCTGTTGGGGAGCTCTGTCTTCTGCCCATGCCCGCACTTAGGGGCCCCTCCCGGCATAGCCCCAACCTCCCTGGACAGTGTCCCAATTTGGCTAGTCTTTGCTTGCTTTTCTCTGGTTTTGTCTTGAGCTCTAGGGCTGGTCTGAGATGACTCCATTTCCACGCTGTCCTTTTAATAACTTAAAGCAGCAATGCTCAGCCTTCTTGGTAAGGTAACTGGGAGTGTCTTTGGTTCTGCCTGGCCAGAGATTTTCCAGTGATGTCTAAGTGGAGGCTCTCCTGTTCTCCTGGATCAGTTCCTTAGGCTGGTGGCTCTTAGCTGGCAAAGGAGGGAGGTGTGTTTTGAATCTTGCAGTTGCTGTATCGTCTGCCACTGCTCCATCTGCATGAGCAGTGGGAGATGTCCGTCTGTCTTTCTGCTAATGTGGAGGTTTCCATCTAATGTGATGGCTTAAGGAGTATTCCTGCTCTTTCTCTAAAGGTGTTGGCTGTTCTCCCGGGAGCAATGGCTGACTCTTCCTAAGGGAAAGATGCTTCTAGAATAGGATGAATGCACATGAATATTTCAAGAATTCATGGCTATTGGCTCCTCAATGGTGCACGTGCACTATTATTATGGAAGAGAAGGATGGTAGCTGTCTTCAGATGGAACACGCCACCCCAGATCTTCTTTATCGATGTAAAACCATAAACACCAATCTTTCCTAAAAGTGCTGGCCACTCTCTCAAGAGACCTATATCAGCAGTGTTTCTCCCGTGTGATGAACTCTTGATGTAATATTTCAATAGCATTTTTGCAGGCATTGCCAATGCACATGTTCCATTATAATGGAAAAAATAGATGTACCCATGTTTACATTGTATATCACCCCAGATCTAGGTCACATATGCAGTTTCTCAAACCACCATCATAGTATGTGACAGGCTACTTGCTTACAAGTCTTAATACTATGAGTTTCTTTGGAGTTGCTGGGAGACAGACTGACCTGCCGTGTCTATGCTGGCCTCCGCGATGGACTAAGCATGTTTGTAAACACTGTTGTGTCTCTAGGCTGCCTCACCTGCTTTGCTATCTCTGGCTGAAGGGTTGATCAGGAAGCTGATCACAGGCCTCTCTTGGAAGTGATAGTTCCTGGGGTTCAGTCGTTGAAGACTGCTCTCCCTGCCCAGATTCACTCATGGGACCTACAGAACCTTCCTCTGCACAGATCTTCCCTGTTCTGTTCCTCTCTCCAAGAGTGGCTGTTTTTAGAATCTGGGCATGCTGACTGCTTATGGCATCCTTCCTTGTACCTCCTTGTACCCCCAGTGTCTGTCCTGCAGAGTTGACTCCTCTTTCTTTTTAAAGATTTATTCATTGTTAATTTACATGTATAAGTGTTTATATGCATGTATGTTTGTGCATTACATGCATGCCTGGTGCCTGCAGAGAACAGAAGAGGGTACTTCTGAAACTGGAGTTATAGGTAGTTATAAAGCTGCCATGTGGTTGCTGGGAACTGAACCTTGGTCCTCTGCAAAAGCATCCAGTTCTGTTAACCCCTAAGCCATATCTCCAGCCCTCCTAGTTCTCCTTTCTTAAATTCTTCTACCTGACACTTCCAAGGCCAGCAACTGAGGAGATAAGTTGTGTGTGCTGTTCACATGAAGAGATATTGGCTTGATTCCTCTTGCTTAGCTGAACATAGGTCCAGTGCTTTTCCAAGAAAGTCTTTGGTTCTGATAAGACTCTGGTCTCCTTTAGACCACTGAATGTGGATCTGTGCCCTCTCACCCAGGGTCTGAGATCCCATGTAAAGTCTTCTATAGACAAAGAATGGAGTCTGGCCTGTGTTAGAAGTGGGTGTTCCATGAGGTTCCCTGAGTCCCTTCCTTTTGGCTGGTGAGAGTGAGATAACCTTTTGAGCCTCTTGCTGGGACTGCCTTCTGCCCTTGCTGGCTCAGTCTGGTCTGCCCCTTCCTCGGTGCTGGTGCTGTGAGCCCCTTGAGCAGGCTTGGGATTCCACTGAATGAGACTCACAGATTTAGTAAGGACACCTGATGCTCAGACACTGTCTTACTGACTTTGTTTCTTTCAGCTGACATTTGGCTCTGGTGTCCTAGGCTCATGGGACACGAGACCCATATAAACAGCAGTAAATGTACCTCTGGGAGAACTTGGACTTTTTGTTTGTGGCAGCAGAGATTAACAGACTCCCTGCAAGTCAGCACCTGGTCACTCACCATGGAGACATCAGTGGCAGTCCCTGACTGTTGGTCATAGGGTTCTCCAATGTAGCTCTGACCTCACTAAAGCTGAACTAGTCAAGGCACTCAGAGATCTGGATCCGGCTGGATCTGGGAAGAAAGGACAAGCCCAGGATCTACTTTAATCCCTGGGAACAGGGCATAAAGGATTCCACGGTGGAATCTGGTGTTGGCTCTCAATGACTGGCGCTAAATGAGTAAACTATTACAATGCATAGTGTCAGGTGAACCCAAAGTTAGGATCTGAATTCCTGGGGCAAAGCATGGCTCAGGATAAGATCCTGGTTCTGGACTTTATCCTGTTTGTAGAAGCCTAATGTCTAACTGGGTTTGGGACATTCCTCTCCCTCTGAGGCAACCTGAGTCCTGAACTGCAGGGTTCCTAATTATGATGCCTTCCCCAAGCTGAAGTGGTAGGTTTGCTAGTCAATGGGAGCAAACTCGGTTCTGAGCCAAGCAGCACATGGAAACCAGGATGCTTGATTTCTTCTGACTCAGCATGTAGGGGCTCATACAGAGGTGGGCAGGCCCTTGTTCTCGAAGCACAGACCAAGATGGAGACCCACAGAATATCTGTTGTCTAGAGGAGCTACTTAATGACCTCATGGCAGTGTGAGAGGCACATGGTAGCACAGCTCTGAAAGCCTTCTTTCTAACTGTGATCTGGTTTTCTTGTGCCCGTCTGTCTTCTAGTCCTCCAAACTGTAGCCATCTTTCTTTGGGCTAGGACAGTCCCATTACTTCCTGTCACTGCCCACATGTAGCTTCCTGTGAACTCCTTCTGCTGCCAGCAACTCCCTCAGGAACCAATGAGAAAGAAATATTTTATAAGACGTTAACTCATAGCCCTGTCTGTTTCCTGATGGCCCCCTTGTGACACACACTGTATGTGTCTAGCATACTGGTCATCTGCTGTGTGAGATGCTCAATGGCATGTTGTCTTCGTCCCTGTTCTATTGCTGTGAACAGACCCCATGACCAAGGCAACTCTTATGAAAGAAAGCATTTAACTGAGGGGCTTGATTCCAGTTTCAGAGACTCAGTCCATTATCATCATAGTGAAGAGCATGCCAGGAGGGTAGGCACTGGAGCAGTAGCTGAGAGCTAGATCATGATCCTTAGGTAGAGAGAGAGAAACTCTGAGTTTGGCATGGTTTTTGAAAACCCAATGATCCATTTACTCCAACAAGGCCACACCTCCTGATCCTTTTAATCCTTTCAAATAGTCCCACCCCCAGGAGACTAAGCATTCAAATATATGAGCCTAGGGGACCCATTCTTATTCAAACCACCACAGATGTCATCTCACGGTGCCTTTCCCTGCTCCTCTCCTGGGAATGGCCACTCAGATGCTTCCATCTCTCAGTGCAAACTACCCTGAGAACAGCCATGCCTCCTCTGCCCAGGGGACCAATGTTTTGCTTTCTACTCTTTAGGAGAGTCCGATTGCCAAGTTAACAGAGCGCCACCAGATTGTTCTCCGGAGTAGCTGCCCAGGGCATATTCCCAGGGCAAGGCATCCATATGTCTGTCTCCTTGAATCCCTAATAAGATTCCACATAATCCAGCTAGCTAGCACTCAGCAGCCTAACTGGTATGAGGGGATTCCATTGTGTCACTGGCATTTCTGGGTTTGAGCTTTTTCTTAGGAAGCACTCTGAGGCAGCCTTGACCTTGCCTTTCCTTCTGAGGCGTCCCCTTGGTCTCATCTTAAAGGGTCTTCTCTTAATTACAGATGCCGACCCTTCACTGAGTTTAGATAGTACACGTCATTCTGGCTTCTGTAACCTGATTTTGAGCTCAATGGAAGTGACTTGGTTATTCTGATCAAATTCACTTTTCTGCTGTATGGTTCTTTCCTAGCCCACAGCCACACGATGCATAACTTACATTCCCTTCTATTAAGTTTCTAATAAACCTGGGCTCTTACAAATATGGCTATGTCTATGAAACTTCTCTAGATGATTAGATGCATAAGCAGTGTGGCTTTTAACTTGCTACATAGTGAAAGGTGACTTTGAACTTGTGACCCACTTGACTCTACTTTCCAAGTACTTGGATTACAGGTGTGCTGCCACACCTGATTTACATATAGTGATGTGATAGTCAGCCTTCTTTCCTTTTCCCTCTGCAGTGAGCTGGCTTCCTTGTCCTGCTTAAACAAGTGAGTCCTTGGACCCAGATTTTTTTTTTTTTTTTTTTTTTTTTTTTTTGGTTTTTCGAGACAGGGTTTCTCTGTGTAACAGCCCTGGCTGTCCTGGACTTGCTTTGTAGACCAGACTGGCCTCGAACTCACAGAGATCTGCCTGCCTCTGCCTCCCAAGTGCTGGGATTAAAGGCGTGCGCCACCACGCCCGGCTCTGGACCCAGATTTGTAATCACCATTTTCACATCTGTGCGCGTGGGCCTTGGTGTTGCTTTGTGTGTCCTTGTGCACAGATCTCACTAGCTTTGTCTCTCTGACCCCCTACTGATGGGACAAGTCTCCTTTACGTTGTTTTATGGTTGACTTGCCATTGGTAGACCTTTTTCTCCATATGAACTTTAGAGTAAATTCATATGTAAATAAAAGAATCTGAGATTATGTTGACTTTATAGACTAATCTAGAAATAACTAAGACTTCAAATAGTTTATGTTCTTAAACTAATTCTCTTATTAGACTTTAAGGGAATGGCTTAAAAACCTTATAAAATACCGTTTCCTGGCTTGCTAAATCTACTAATTCCTAAATAGGAGGCTCATTTAGAGAGAAGAATACCACTTGATAGACTTTTATTTACATATGCAAATGAGGACATAGTGTGGTAGATTTTACTGAAATCAACTCTCATTTCTAGAATAAAAGCTACTCAGTCAGGGCTGGAGAGATAGCTAAGTGGTTAAGAGCACTGGCTGCTCTTCCAGAGGACCAGTGTTCAATTCCCAGCACCCCAATGACAGTTCACAACTGTCTGTAACTCACAGACACACATACAGGCAAAACACTGATGCATATGAAATAAAAAAAAAAACTACTGGCTCACAGCATAATCCTACCTAGCAACCTCTTTAGTGTATGTGTTCTTGTTCACAGGGAACACCAACTGAACTTCCCTGGCTTGGATTTCAGGGACCATCCATAGCAGTAAGAGAGTCATTCTTGCAGAACCTTAAAGAATGCTGAAGAAAGTGGGACCCACACAGGAATGTGTCCCCAAAAAGGGATAGGATGTGGGTGCTAAATAGTGTCCACAAGGTGTCCACACTAGGAAAATCCCTAGGCATGAGTATGAAGAGTCTTGGTTCACACATGTTCCCTGATATAAGGTTATACCTTCTAGAAAACCCAAACCATAACCAAATTAAGAAAAAAAATGTTTTCCAGTCCTGTACAGGCCCATCAAAATGGACCTCAGCAGACCGATGTGTCTGTCCTAAGTCTGGCTAGAGAGCCCTCCCTTTCCACCCCGTTGGGGCTGTTCTACTAGTAAACATACTACCTGTTCTACATGTATCTTGCCTAGCCGAAAGGAAAAGTATTGGCTCAGGACCCTAAGACCCAGTTCTCAGCATAAAGGAGATTTATCTGCCCAGAGGGACAGAGGGCAGGGAATAAGAGACAAAGACGAGAGATAGAAGGTGAGGGAGAAGGGGAAGGGAAGAAGGGAGAGGGGACGGGGTCATTTCCGTGAGGACAAAAGTCTGCCTCTGGATAGAGACAGATGTGGCAACAGGCAAATGGCAGCTTATAAAGGTGAAATGAGAAGCCCCATATTGGGAAGAGGTGTTTAATTTTGATTGGGCATCTTAATTAGGCGATTGCTGGAGTTCAACACTTTGATAGCTGGACTTGGTAGTTGCCTCACAGGAGGAAGTGGCCAAACAAGGGGATAGACCTTGATGGCAAGCGTTAGGAGTGGAATCTAAAGGTCTTTAGCAAGGCAGAAAGAATTGGAGAGACGAGCAAAGCCTGCCAGAGCCATGCTCACCACCCTTAAGCTGGCCAGGGTCCTTTCACTATCTGTCCTCTGTTAATGTGATGAAACTCTCTGACCAAAAGCGTCTTTGGGGAGAAAAGGATTTGATTGGCTTGTACTTCCAGGTCACGGTCCATCACTGAGGGAAGGCAAGAACTCAAGCAGAAACTTGAAGCAGAAACAACGGAGGAATGCTGCTGGCTGGCACACTCTGGCTCTTGCTTGGCTAACGTTCTTATATAGGCTAGGCCCTCTTGCCTTGGGATGGCACCACCCACAGTGGATGGGCCGCTCCATCAATCAATCAGCAATCAAGAAATATTCACAGACACGCCCATATGCCAACCTTATAGAGGCAATTGCTCAATTGAGGTTCTCTCTCCCCAAATGTGTCAATAGATAACTGAACTAACTGGGACATGGAGCCTGCTTCCGAGGACCCAGCTGACACCTGGTGGCCTCTCTTCCTGGAGAGCACTTCAGCAGTTCTGGCATTTTCATTCTCCCTGGCCGATTCCCACAGGACTCCCCCCGGGGAGCCAAGCACTTTGCAACAGGTTGTTCTCAGAGCAGAACTGTTGGCTCTCACCCTCTAACTATGTGGGAAGTCCACTGATTCATCAGCAACTACAGTGGGGATGGGCAATGTGGTCTAAATTCCAGATGAGAACTGTGAGCTGCTCGGAAGTCTTAGAGGAGATGTTGCAGGGGCCTCCTTCAGGCTGGACTCTGTCTGTGGGATCCTCAAGGCTGGCTATTGTCTCACCAACAACCCTCAGCTTAATGTGGGCAGAAGCCGAGTCACTTCTGACTCGAGGCAGTGAATGGTGCTGCGTCTCTCTCATGCTCTCTCAGGCAGAGGTGGTGCTGAGGCCAGTGTGTTCACAGAAAATGCACAGTTGTTCTTGGGTAGAGACCATATCCTGGATCCCTGCTGTTTAGCCATAGTTATTCCTGGAAACTATTCTGACCCCTCCCTCACTCTACTTGCACCCCAAAGTCAAGCCACTCAGGAAGCCCTGTGCACCGACCCAGACACCTAAGAATTATTACCATGGGATATGTCGCTTATGGGTCTGCTCCACCTCTCCAACCTGAGCTAGACTTCCTGGAATCCATCTGCTGGAGTAACTCTAGCTGCTATAGCCTGGAGGTATGAAGAGATTTTAATGCTTGTCGTTAGGGAGCTGGAGGTAATGAGTGACAGATCACAGGTGGTGTGTGACAGCCCTGGGCTATAACAAGCACAAGCTGGAGAAATCCTGAACTAGCCTGGGAGATATCTTAGGCCTGTGAACCAGGGCTCAGAGGTGCCCGGATATTGGTAGTGGGGGTGGAGAGGACCTGGCGGCACAATGGTGCTTCTGGCTCCACACAGCTGTCCTCAGATCCCACCGGATTGGGGCCAGTGACAGCTAAGGTCATGCCATTTAGTTACCTTTGTTCTAGCAGTTTGACTCAGTGCTGGATGGCCTGGTTGAAATTCCCGTTAGAAACGGCAATGCTGAGAGATCTCTGGCTGTACCCACGGAGCCCAGGGCCATGTGTTCTCACAAGTCTACCACAATATATGGCACAGGCACACTCAGGGACAGGAGACTCTATGTCCGCTACTGCCTTTCCTTCCCTTTCCCCCTTCCCTATAGGTTTCCAGCTGCCCTGCCTGCTTCTTACAGGTGCACAGGTCTTGGGGCTGTGCTTTGGTTTCCTTTCTGTGTTCTGGTACTTTCAGTCCTGACTCTGCCACTGAGACAAGTCACCAGGGACATCTTTGCTCTTATCAAGAGGTTATGAGGTCTTTGGGTATCGCTGACATCCTTCTGTCTATACCCTGGTACCTGGTTTTGATGATGCTGCCTCGGAGGCTGCCCCAGCTGCTCTAGCTCTGACTGTTGTTCCCTTGGAGTGTGCTGTATTGGCTGTGACTGTCACTTTACTGGTAGCATAGGGCTGTGATGCTCCAGACTGCTCTTTAAGAACAGGCTGGCTTCTTGGCCATCCAGTGTTGCTCATGTGGAAAGCAGCAGTCTCACAGCTGGACTGTCCCCTTGCTGTTGAAATATTAATATGTATAATTGATGCTATGGTTATTAGGGCCACAGAGTTATCCCTAGCCCACTTATGAATAATCACTCAGACACCTGATGAATTTTAACAAGACTTGGCCTGGATTGCGCGATCTTAGCCCATCGAAGCTAGCTTTTAATGCTATTCCCCAAATAAAACCCCAATATATACATACATCCCCTTGGGCTGTTATTCTCCATGCTATGCCCATGTTCCAGGCCACATGGAACGATGTTCTTCTATCTAACCCATGATGTGTCTTCTCCCTTCCTCTCCCTGGCTTCTTCCTCCCATGATCCTCTTTGCTCCAAAAGCCTGCCAACATTTTCCCTGCTTACCTCTCTTCTACTCAATCCAGGATGCAGCATTTATTCAACCAATCAACTTTAAATTAGGTAGAACAAGGTTTAGACAACAAAGACAGGTATACATGACAACCAGATCTTGGGGCCAGTAATTAGCAATAGAAAACAAGCAGCCTTCAGATCACCCCAACATCCCTTGTCTGTCAAGGAGTGAGAATGAAGTCCCCTGTGCCAGTAGAGAAAAGGAGCTTCACTTCTGGTGGCATGCATCCCTCTAACACTGTGGGCTTGGGTAGTTCCTGTGCCCCAGGAGCTGGGCTCTCAACTGAGCTGTTCCAGAGAACACCAAGGGCAGGGACAGAAAGGGCTCCATGTGGTGGCTGGTCTTAGCTAAGCAATCAGAGAGCGTATATATTACTACTATGCCAAAAGAGGGTCTGGAGAAGACCCTTTGACATAGTAGAAGGCAGATCTGCTAAATGGGGGATGGGTATCTCCCTTCTCACTCTGAGGCTCCCAGGTGAAAAAAGAAATGTGGGGAGAGAGGGGTTAGAGGCTGTTCCTGAAGAGAGGCAACCCTCTACATGGCCAAACACAAGGGAAGAGGTGGGGGTACTGGCTTGGGCTTCCTGTCTCCAACCTTTGTGTGTTCTTCAGAACCAAGCAAAGGTTTAAGTGAGTCTAAGCTGGACTGATGCTTTGGCAGCAATGGGAGACTATTATGTTTTTCCAGAACATCTGGAGAAGGTTCTTCATAGCTACAGTGTACTCCTGCTTAAACCAGAACTTGGGTTAGAGGCTCAACTGGAGCTGAAGTCAAGGATACTGGGCTTCGATGGAGGCTGCTGATAGACGTGAAGACCTCAGCAGAGGACAGACATGAGGACCTTTGCCAGTGGTGACTTTGCAGCTGGCCAACATCACACCACTGAATTTAACATGAGTAGCATGTAACACAACAGGCCTGGCCATGGAGTAGCTATGGAAGTGACACATGGGACATGGGACCTATGGGTCTTACTGCTCACATTCTCCAAGCCCCCAGGGGCAAAGGCTTCTATAAGCATTTGACTTGTCCCTCCAGGGCGGGTGTCTAGAGTAGGTGGGGTAGTTAGAGATTCTGAGGAGACTTGGTGAGCTCAATGCTGTCTTTCTAGTCTGGCCTACAGAGTGGTTGAGGCTGTTTAGTCCCTTGGATGCCTGAGGCCAAGCCACTTGTCCTTAAAGGATCAGATGTCGTTATTTGTGCTCAATTGTACACTGGAGCCTGTTCTTCCCAGACTCTGAGGCTAAGTTGCCCATGCATAGACCAGGAATCTTCTACAGAAATAGGATTTCAGCCTCCAGGCTTCTAACTCCTGTTCATCCAAAGGGATGTCTATCTCCCTTCCTCTGGTCCTTGTGTTCTTTTTATGGTTCGTGGACTTCACCCAGGGAAGAAACTCTCATGACCTGCTGGATGTAGCTTTCTGCATGTACTTCATTAGTAGGCCCTGACTAAAACTATACAGGGTTTTCAGGGTATCCATGAGCTTGTCTTCCCAATCTTGAGGGAGAGTTGGACAACAGACTCAGGCCAAAGTCAATATGAAGATCCCCAAAGCTTACAAACACATATCTGCTAGCAGTAGATTGGTTCCTGGGTCAACTGTGCCTCATCTCCCTCAATCTATGAAGGCATGGCTGGAGACCATAGGCCTTGCACAATGCTGGATGCCGGGCCTCTTGCTTTGTCTGTGGGAGAAGGGTCGGGATTGGTGCCATGTCTGGAAGGGGCGGATGATGGGATAGGAGAATGTGATAGAACCCTGCTTTTGAACTAGCTGGGAGGTATGTGATAGATCACTGAGCTGTGTTCCAAGGGGTGAGAAGCTGAGGGCTGGTTATTATCATGAGGACTCCCAGGTGCTCTGTGGGCAACATACAAAGGCTGAACTGGTAGCTGCTGAAACTCACTTGGCAGCAACAGTGGTGCTGGGTCCCAGGATAAAGCACCTTGAATCCGGGAGGCCAGCCAGCTTACATGAGGGTGCATCCGACTCCTATTTTATAACGGGAGGGGGAGAGTCCTAACTGGATCTATACTTTTTCCTGCCTGACAGGTTTGTTAAAAAAAAAAATGAGTTTCAGTGATTCTTTCCCTCATTGTTTCTCATACAGTTCTGAATCTGACATGAGTCCCTTCTCTGTACAAATGAACCTACAGGGCGAAGCTCATGCAGTCTTCTGTTGGGATGCCCACCTCAGAAGCAAGTGGCTTTGTGGAATGGAAGAGTTTTCTGGAGCCTCCATCCCACAGCTGCCTGTGGGAGGCTGGGGCAGCAGGCACACCTAGCCAGCCTGCTTAGATGCTGCTGAATCCAGCATCCCCTGCTCACAGCAGAAACCTGGCCTCTTCCCTACCCTAGATTTACCAAAGTAAGATTCCCATTCCTTAAGTTCTGCTTCTGCTACCCAAGAAGCCTTTGCCAAACACGTCTATCTAGGAGTACAAAGTTGCCACTGAAATGGAGGCATTTGATCACGAGTACCTCTTTTTGAACAGGCAAAGGGGCAGCTTACAGTGCTGGCTGGGATGATGTCAGTGTGAGGTCACTCCATGCAGCAGGGTCCTGCTGAGTGTGAAGAAGAGACCTAGCCGGGGAATCCAGGGTTAACTGTAGCAAACTTAGCCTGCAAAGGTGAGCTCTGCCGGCGGTGAACTTGGACCATCCTACCATGATGGAGCCCAGCCACCTGGATCTTCAGCTTGAGAAAGGAAATACAAGGATGGTTTTGTCATAATTAAGGGCCCCTCCTTTAATCTTGTGATTAGTGTCCTACCTCCATCCCCTAAAGGGTGGGGTGGAGGTGATCAGTTTATTCTAGCCCGTGACTCCTGATGGGATTGGGTCAGAGTTAAAAACAAATAGGAAGTCACACCAAAACAAGACAGGAGCGAGGGGACTGGGCTCAGGGGATCTCCCTAGAGGGAACAAAGAATGGTTAAAGCTAGGCAAGTGACTTAGGAAAAGAAGGACATGGAGGTTTGGTAGAAAGTGGGTTACAGTGAGGGTCCGGGGTGATTTTCTTTGATTGTAACTGTAACTATTCTGCACTGGTATTTCTGTTCCACCTGAAGTTGAGGTTATGTAGGAGTACATGTCTTTTTGTTGTTGTTGTTGGGGGGGGGGGCTTGTTTTGGTTTTACACAGATAGGGATTCTCTGTGTAGCTCTGGCTGTCCTGAACCGAGCTCTGTAGACCAGGCTGACCTTGAACTCAGAGATTCACCTGCCTTGGCCTCCTGAGTGCTGGGAATGAAGACGTGTGCCACCACACCCAGCTTGGGCTCACTATTCTCAAGAGCAGGTACTGCCTGCAGGAGCCACTAGGCCCAGCTTCCTGACTGCTTTTTGCTTTTGACCTGGGGACAGTCTGCCAGAAGTTCCAGGGAGCTTCTGGGCTTCTTGGGACCTTTGACTCCAAGTCTATGCTTGTCTTCTACAGAATTCAGAGCCCTGTGTCCTCCTTCAATCCTAGAGGGGAGTAGGCTCTGCTGTGAGACCGGGATAGTGTGAGCACGAGGAAGAAGCCGGGATTGGAAGTCAAGAATGTAGCTCAGCTGGCTGAATGCTTGCCTAGCATGCGGGAAGCTTTGGGTTCTACCTCCAGCGTCACATCAGCCATGTGTGGTGACACATGTATGTAATACTAGTGACCGGAAGGCGGGAGCAAGATCAGGAATTCAAGGTCATCCTTATTCGTGGTCATCCTCATCCTCAGTTATACAGTGAGTTCAGGGCCAGCCCAGGTACAGGGGAACACATCTCACAAAAAGAACTCGGGGTCCTTTGCTTTGGCCTTGTGAGCGAGCACCTGGCTTCCCTCCCATTCACCCCAGTAACGCTTTAACTTGTTAGGACTCACTGAACACTCACTTAGGTCCATGGGAGGGATGGTCGAGCAGATTCCTCTCCTTGGCCTTGAGGGCCCTAATCAAACTTAACAGCTGCAGCATGAGCCTCATGTACCATATCTGGCTGCAGTAAAGGCTTGAGAGAGAACTGAATTGGGTGGTCCTCATAGGCCCAGGGGCAGAGTCGGATCTACCTCCCCTATCATGGCCTCTTGTACTCACTATGAGTCCCCAAAGAGCTTCCTCCTCAGCCTTGGGGTTCTCTTCCGTTCCTGTTCCATCATCCTCAGAATGTCAAGTATAATAACTGTTTTTACACATAGCAGTGTGGCCTCTCTCTGACAGTTCATGGCTCATGGTGACAATTGGATGTTCCCCATCAGCAGACCCCGCTGATCACCTGCATAACTTCTGCCCCCAGTAAATGGCTGCTGGCTCACACCTTTATGCCTGCTTGGACTATTATTCTCTGTGCCTCAACCTCAAACCTAAAGACAAGGAAGCAGAGGCGGCAGCACGGGGCACAAGGTTTGGGAGACTCAGGGCCTCCTTCAGACTGAGGTCACAGGCTGTTCCCATGAGAGGAAGTTGCAGTGGCATGTAGAAAAAGCTTTTTAATTATCCCATATGTACATTCTGCTTTAGTTTACTGTACTTGATTTATTCTGCTTAATACCTCTACCTCCCTGCCACCCCTCGTTCCCTTCAATTCCCCCAACCCTAGGTGGGAAGGTTAGAGGGAGAACGGACGCAGGTCTCTTTGAGCTACTTCCTGCTGATTAGGGTCATTGGATTCTTTGGGGGTAATACCAGTTTCATTAGAAGACCAGCGAACCGGGAGACCAGCAAACCAGGAGACAGCAGCAGGAAGAACAAGCAGCATTTTGGGGGGGAGCACCAGCAACCAGGAGAGCAGCAACCTCTTTCTTCCTTGTAGCCCTTTCTCTTCTTTGTAGAGCCTTTCTTTTCTTTTTTTTTTTTTTAACATTTATTCATCAACTTATTATGTATACAATATTTGCTCTACACAAATGCCCGGGCACAAGATCTCAATGTAGATGGTTGTGAGCCACCATGTGGTTGCTGGGAATTGAACTCAGGACCTTTAGAAGAACAGCCAGTGCTCTTAACCTCTGAGCCATCTCTCCAGCCCCTTGTAGAGCCTTTTCTATTCTTTGTAGAGCCTCTTTACTCTTACTTCTTTGTAAAGCCCATTCTCTTTTACTTCTTTGTGGAGCTCCTTCTCTCTTTTCTCTTTGTAGCCCCCTTCTCCTCAGGGCTCTGACTTTTTTCTCTCTCCTTTGTAGAGCCCCCTTCTCCTCAGGGCTCTGGTTTTTTGTTCCTCTCTCCCATGTCCTCAAAGTAAAACTTGCTCAGCTGGTTAAGTCACACCCCTGCTAGCTCACAAGACTGTTAATACTTTATACCTGCCTCTTAAGCAGCTCACCTGGGATTAAACAAAAACATTCTCACAATTGGTTTTAATAAACTCCCACCACAGTGGCAGGCATAGTGCATTGAAGAGCAGGAGATATGAAAGAGGTGGGTGAACACAGAGTGAGCAGGAGTTGGTCAGTTTTCTATTGCAACTTATCTCTTATCTTGGTTAGGGTTTTATTGCTGTGAAGAGACACCATTACCTTATAAAGGAAAACAAAGCAATCCTTATAAAGGACAGCATTTAATTGGGGGCTGGCTTACAGTTTCAGAGGTTTGGTCCAATATTGTCATGGTGGCAAGCAGGCAGACATGGTGCTGGAGAAGGAGCTGAGAGTTCTGTTCTGGGTGGGCAGGCAGCAGGAAGTGAATGCCACATTAGGCATGGCTTGAGCACCTGGGACCTCAGAGTTCATGCCCTAGTAACACACATCCTCTAACAAAGCCACACCCACTCCAAGGCCACACCTCCTAATAGTGCCACTCCCTGTGGACCCATGGGAGCCATTTTTATTCAAACCACCACATCTCTGCAGACGTATGACTTCCTAATTCTAGAGGACAGAGTTTGATTTATGTCTCCTTGGGCCAAAACAAAAATGTTACGCAGCTCAGTGTCTCCCAAAACCCCAGAGGAACCCAACGTGTTTCCTTGCCACTCTCAGTGACTTTCTGAACCTCAGGGCCCATAGTCCCCTCCAGAATGACAACTCTCATGCTACATGGGTGGCTCGCCTCCATCACATTTCTGACTGTCCTCTTTTGAGATTGTGCCAACCCATTGGGCTCACCTGGGTAACCTAACACAATCTGTTTATCTAAGATCCTAAACCACATTTGCAAAGTCCCTTTGACGAGGTGCTGATATCATGACAGTCTGAGGCTTAGCATGTGGATGTATGTGGCAGACTATTTTTCTGTCCACTGGGACCTGTGTACCCAGTGTAGCAAGGGTTGTCAGGGCACTGGGCTATGCTGAGGTTCAGGAAAGAGGTGGCCTTGGCTGGATTTGGTTTGCTGGAGAAAAGTCTTGTTTGAAGGCAGAGAGGGGAAGAGCCCATGGTCCTGCCAAGTACTTCTCTGCCCACTGGACCTGGCACTGAACAGATATCCAAGATAATCTTGCAAAAAGAACAAAGGTGAGTGAGCCTGGCTTCCGACTGGCAGGCGTGGGGCGGGGAGTAGCCTGGCAAGCATAGCTGGGCTCTGGGGAGGCGGGGGGTGGGTGGGGTGGGGGGGGGACAGCCAGGGAACTCGGCAGGAAGGTAGGCCCTCTGCACGCAGTGTGAGAGGTAAGACAAGTCTATTACTGTTTCCTTGTCACTCTGTCACCCATCTAATGGCCGTCGATAGTACTTGAATGAGAATTGATGGGGAGATAGATTTAATTAACCTCAGTGTCAGCGGCTGCTGGGCTACTGGTTTGTGTGTTAATAGAGCCGCCCCAGCTCTCCAGAGCTTTGCTGGATGGGAGTCTGAGGGCAGCAGAGCAACTGTGCTTGTCAGCACAGGTGGCGTTGAAGAGAGGCTGCGTGGAATTCTGTCGTATTCAGCCTGGACTGGCCTCTTTCTCCCTCTAAGACCTGCCGGTCACCTTGTTGGTCACAATGAGGCCACCTGGCTCAGCTCTCTCATTGGGAGGTATGAGACAAGTACCCCGCTGGCTCCATCAGTATCAGAGGTCCCTGATGCACCCAATTCCCGGTGGACTCCTGTGTCTGTCCTTGGCGTGAAGCCTCTTGGCATATCGTGTGCTTTGCATTCAGCTCTTCCTGTTTCCCTTGCCTTTGCTGTGCATTGCACTTTGTGTTCGTAGCTGCCCCTTGGCCACCAGACCTTTGAGGATGTCATTAGTTTTTTTCCCTGCAAGGCTACATCCTAGCTGCCCTGTGAGTGGGCCTTCCTTTCAGCCTTGCGTGGAGTTCTGGGTTCCTGACATCTGTAGAGCCAGACCCAAAGCACGTCCTTGGTTAATGTTAGAACACTGTGCTCTGGGTCTAGGTACCTTTCCCACAACCGCTGTAACAGGGAAGGGGCTTTGAAGCCTGTTCCTTGGGTCTGATGCCCAGAACAGGCACTGACCCCGACAAGAGTCAATCAACTAACAAATCTCATGTCTGGGTCCCGAGGCACGTCATTAGAGCCCCAAGCTGGTTCTGTTCTTTACGGTGAGAGAGGCAGGCCTATGATACTCACTAGCTACCTGCTTCCCAGAGGATCTGGGCACCGTGGTGGGGCCCACAAAGACCTGGAGGCATCTGGGCAGCAGCCAGTGCCTGTCTGGCGGTCTCCTCCCTCACTTCACACCTCCGTTGCCTTTCATTTTCGGCTCTGATTGGTTTTCTTGTTTTAACACATACCCAAGCCCGTGTTTGACCCCAGTGATGGATTCACTGCTCCCTGGGTCTCCAGCTGCCAAGCTTGCTTGCTGCTGCTGAGGGGTGGGGGAGGGAGGGGCGCAGTGGCAGGAATTACCTTGCATGTCCTGGACTCCACTGATCTTCTTCCCTGGGGCAGCTTATGACAGAGCAAGAGAGAGCAGCGCTTGGGTATGAAAGGACAGGGCTGGAGACGTCGAGTGGCTGTCACAGCAAATGGGCATCCCCCTCTTTGGGCATCCAATTCCCTTCTGCGTAAGAGACCAGGGGCTGTGGACGGCACATCGCTCAGTGATGTGAAGTCTGCAACCTTGGATGAAGGGGACATTGATTTCCCTTCATGTCCCTGGAAGTGGCCACTGCAGAAATCTGCCTGTTGCTGACTGTGGCCTGAGAGAACAGGCAGAGACCTAGCATGAAGTGGCTTGCTCTGCCAAATTTGGGGAGGGAGGGAGGAAGTAAAGAGGGCGGGAGAGAAGGAAAGAAAGAGGGAGAGTGAATGCCCACAAGCAAGCAGGCAGACCAGAGTCCTTCTTCTCAAGTGGCAAAAGGGCCCATCACATATAAATAAGATCCATCCCAGACCTGTAGGGCCTGAAGCAGAAGGGGCCCTTCCTAGCCCTGATTCTAGGCATAATAAGCTGACAGGGGACACTCGGAATGACACTTCAGATATGGGAGGCAGGGCCTTCCAGCCCAACTGGACATTTGTGTGAGCAGTTTGTGGCTGTGTGGAAACATCAGAAGTTTGGTTGCCTGGTCACGCATCCAACAGATGCCTGTGACTTCTGCTGAGATCCATGTTCAAGTCAGGATGTGGTCAGGAATGGCAGATGGAGCTGTTAAGGGACCATTCTGCTATCTCCTTCCCACTTGCTTCTTATTCTTTTTTTTTTTTTTTTTTTTTGGTTTTTCGAGACAGGGTTTCTCTGTGTATCCTTGGCTGTCCTGGACTCACTTTGTAGACCAGGCTGGCCTCGAACTCACAGTGATCCGCCTGCCTCTGCCTCCCAAGTGCTGGGATTAAAGGCGTGCGCCACCACCACCCGGCTTCTTATTCTTAAATAAGGTGAATGTGCTTCTTATTCTTAAAAATTTACAAATTGAGCTGGTGAGATGGCTCAGCAGGTAAATTGCTTGCCACCAAGCAGAGTGAGCTGAATTCAATCCCAGGACCCATATGGTGGACAGAGAGATCTTACTCCTGATTGTATGCACTTGATTGCATGCACTACACAAATGGTTTTTAAAAAGAGTTTTAAAAAATTTTAACAAATATACTGCTATTATAACAGATAAACAACCCAAGAATAATGGAAGCAGTTAGTAAAATACTTCATTCACACACACACACACACACACACACACACACACACACACACACGGCATTATAAATTTGTTCCAGTTTTCCCCAGCCATAGACTGAAGCCCAGGGTAACTGCATTTGCAGATGGGCCCTCCGAGGAAGAAACTGAGGTAACATCAGTCAGATAAGGTAGGCATTGAGTCACAGTATTAGAGTCCTTACAGAAGTGGATGTCTCAGAGCTCGGTGCCTCATGTGCATTGCACACCAGTGAAAAGCCAGGTGACAACCTGGTGAGAAGGCGGCTGGCTAAAACCAGGAAGAGTCTCTCACCAGGAGCAGGGTCAGCTGACACCTCCATGTTAAACATCCAGTCTCCAGATGTAAGAAACACATCTTGTCCTTCAAGCCGCCTCATCCATGGTGTTTTACGGAAGTGTTTAGAATTTACATGGGTATAGATGGGTAAGTAAAACTACCCAGGGCCATAATCACCCTGCAGATTTTTGTTGGGAGATGCTTATATACCCCAATGTTTCATCCCATGAAAAACCATAGACACACCAGGGATGGTGGCGCACGCCTTCAATCCCAGCACTTGGGAGCCAGAGGCAGGCGGATCTCTGCGAGTTCGAGGCCAGCCTAGTCTACTAAGTGAGTTTAGGACAGCCAAGTCTTATTACACAGAGAAACCCTGTCTCGAAAAAACAAAAACAAACAAACAAACAAAAAATGCACAGACACATCGAAGCACCCCGTGGCCACATGTCCCATCGCCTGGAAGCACACATTCCCTCTCACACTTCATCTTTCTGGATTTGTAACTGTGGCATGAGCTCATATTTGGGGCTCAGGACCCCAAGTTCTGATTCTCCCATGAGTTATTAATTTGGTCTTAGGCATGCTGCTGTCTCTCTCTGGCCTCAGTTTCCCTATTCTGTGTCTGCCAGGTGGTGAGTCCATCTCTATAGGAGAAGTGGACACCTTTGAAAGTATTTCCTATAGATTCACCTCTAGGCAGCAAGAACCCAGTATCCAAAGCTACGTGACCTGCAGGGGCTGCTGATGGGAGAGGAAGGGGTTCTTTTTTGTCCCATCTGATTGTGATGTCTTACAGTCACTTAACATATGTGGACTATTTACTTGGATTTGGGGATGGAAGAAGTTTATAAAATAATAGATATAATATACAGAGACCAGCTGAGAGCATTATTATTCTGAGTGGGGGAAAAACAAACAAAAAAACAAGTTTAGAAAAGCCCGAAGGCACCAGATTCAGGAAGCCATCCTGAGCTGGGCGTGGTGGTGCTCGCCTTTAATCCCAGCACTCGGGAGGCAGAGGCAGGCGGATCTCTGTGAGGCCAGCCTGGTCTACAAAGAGAATCCAGGACAGCCAGGGCTGTTAGAGAAACCCTGTCTCAAAAAACAAAAAAACAAAAAAACAAAAAAAAAAAGGAAACCATCCTAAACCCCTGCTTTGTCCCCTGACAAACAGATGGGGTGGCGGGTCACTGGGAAATGACTCCAGAGCTGTGAATGGACCCTGGGCTTAGAGGACAGTGGCAGAGGAAGATCAGAAACGGTGCAGGAAGCAGGTGCCCCCCGGGGTGGGAAGGCCAGGCTTGTCCTGAGCTGATGGAGTGCTCAGCTGCTGAGTGTACTGGGAAGTGACCCAGTGGTGGGAAGTTGCTGAAGACAGGTGTGTGCTGGAGCAGGTTGAGAGCAGGGTCGAAAGTGACCCTGGTAAACAGAATCCAGCTGATGGTGCTCTCAGGAGAACTTGTGGGGTGGAAGATTCTAGAAACCCAAAAGCTGTCAGGAAGGGACAACAGACAGCCAGAGACCTGGGAACTGAACGTGTGTGTGTGTGTGTGTGTGTGTGTGTGTGTGTGTGTGTGTGTGTGTTTCAGAAGACTCTCTGGCAAGTGAATTTTGAAAGCTGTGAGGATCCTGTCACCCTGTGTCCTTGGCCTCTCCATCCTAGAATGGGGAACCCAGGATGGAAGACAGAGTTTCTTCCAGAAGACAGCTTCTGACTTAGAATGTCTCAGCAAGTAGATGAGAAGCCTGACAAACTGAGTTCAATCTTCAGAACCCATAGCAGAAGGAAAAAAACTGACTATTGACCTCTGACCTCCACATGTGCACACATGCCACACAGGACACACATGTCATACATACACACGCAGAAAATAAAATTTGAAAAAAAAGTAAGCTCCCTTCCCAGCCCCACTCCCCCAGGCCTCCCTGCCCCAGATTCTGCAGGCCTTGCCTGCTAGGAGCTCAGGTGTTGAGAAGAGATCCCAGCTCCAAGTATTGAGATTTCTCTGACTAAACCAGTAACAGGCTTTGGGATGTCTTTGGGATGGGGTCAGGAGGTCAAAAGGGCTTAAGAACACAGACAGGGAGAAGGGGGTGGTCAGGATTTGTACGTAGGAAGGGCAACAGACCATTCAAGAAAGTATCAAGGATGTTCAACATTTTGCTATCAAGATGTGATGCTGGGGGCTGAATGGTTCAATAGTTAAGACTACTGGCTATTCTTCTAGAAAACCCTGGTTCAAGTCCCAACACCCATGTGGCAGCTTACAATTGTCAGTAAGTGTAGTTCCAGAGGATCTGACACCCTCACATAGATACAAGCATAACGCACAGAAAAAGAAATCATTTTTTAAAAAAAGATGTGGTGTTGTCTACAAAGTAGTTCAGACTCGAGAACTGTGTACTTGGGTTATAATTTATTTTCATAATATTTAAGTTTGTGGTTTTATGTTGAGGTGCATTCATTGCTACCATTGGCTGGATGTGACCTGCCAGCCACAGTCAGGCATACATGGCAGGGGTTGACTTTGAAGTTTCGTTTGGTCATGCAGGGGCACTGGGGACCTAACAGAAGTTGGGGGGGGGCATTGGAGGAGAAGACATCTAGTTCTTCCTGTGTGTGTGTGTCAGGGACAGCATCCAGTAGGTTTGGCAAAGTCCTCGTGTTTCTCTCTGCTCAGGGTGAGAGGGAGTCTGATTGGTGGGACGAGGGGTTTCCTCAAATGATGTCTTTTCCCTGTGTGCTGGCCCCATATGGGGGAGGAAGAGGTGGGAAGCAGTAGCCATGGTATGAGTGTCCAAACACCTTCTACTAGTTGTTGTGTGACCTTGAGGTTGTTACTGCCCTTACCCCGTTTCCAAAACTGTGCCATGAAGGCAGCTGTAGCTAAGGGCCCCTGGGAACTTTCCCAGTCAAGGAACACAGGAAGGAACAGGACGTTGGGAGTTGAACCAGGGTCATCTGTGACCTCAGCAAGCACCCGTTCTTCCTGGAGATCCTGGAAGATCGGCATGACCTTGAACATGACTCTCAGAGCCACAGAAACCAAAGCTATAATAGAGTGCACTTAGGATGGAGGTGACCGGGCAGTATCTAGCCTCAGTGGACACTCCCACCCACGGGGAGGCCCCTGGTTAGAAAATTTTTGTGTGTCTCAGTTTTCTTCTTTATAACTATGGCAGCTAGGTGAGAACCTAGTCAGCTGGACCCAAAGTCACTTGTCTGCTTTCTGTTCTCAGGCCTGACCCTGCCACAGCTAGGGTCCAGCATCTTGTCCCTCCCTCGGCGGCAGGGGAGCCGGGGGCGGGGGGTGGGGAAGGGGGACGGTTCTCTGAGTACACATCTTCCTTTTGGAACCATTCTTTCTGACACTTGCAGTGTAGAACACAGCAGAAGGGGTCTCTCTGGGGACCTGAGACTTTTCTTGGCAGCCAGGAACATCTTGAATTGGCATGTCTTTTTCTGTATAAACTACCACTTTTAGCTTGCCTCTCCCCCAAGCTCCCCTGACTCACACTCTTTCTCTCAGCAAAGTATCAGATCTCACATCTCCCCTCTGTACCCTGTCTCAAGCTGTCTGTGTTTTCTCCTATCTCAGTTCCAACCTGTCATGGTATCAGCATTCCTACCAGCCTCGTGTCCTCCACATAAGCTGTTAAGTGGCCATCTGTGCACTGAGAAAAAGGATTGAACAAGATGTGGTCAAGTTCAGAGGAAGCCAGGGAGTCTCCAGATACCCTCCAGGTTAGTACTTATTATTAGATCTCTGTTTGATACAGTCATTCAGCCAGCCAGGGACCTGTGCATAGCAAAATCCCCAGAGTATCTGCTGGGACTTGAGACGTCTATCCTCACTGATTGAACAGCTACCAGTTCCTCTCATTGTGAGACAGTCATGTATTGGACTACCCTAGACCATAGCCTGTAAGCCTAATAAATCTCATATATACATATTTATAAATATATATCAATATAAATATGTATATATGAGATTTATTATATATTATGACATATACATATATATATGATATATATGTCACTGACTAATAATACAGATTGTAGTACCACAAATGGTTCTAGAGAAACAGAATTATAAGGATGAATTTTTAAAGTATCAGAACAGCTTTTCCAATCTGCAGATACCTACAGTTGCCAAAGACTCCCCAGATAGCGTGATGATCGCTGAGAGCCCATGACTGGAAATATTTGGAGCCCTCGTTATTGTGAGGAGGAAGGAACTTAGTGACCCTGTGCATAAAACTTTTGACAACTTGTGGAAAAATAAGGGAAGTGGCAATGCTGGCTAGTTGCTCCTAGAACCTCCGGGGAAACTGACAAAGGAAGAGTATGAGCTCAATCGAAAAGTTAGCCAGCTCCATATGCACGCTGATAGTCTACAGATTTCCAAGTGTGCCCTGGAAGAGGGTCTTTGCTCTAGCAGCCATACGACCCACGTTGCCAGAAATCAACACCAAGCCCTCATTATAAGGCTGGCTGACCTGGAAGTCCGGGAACCTGTGAGCCTAGCAAAATGGGGCAGGACAGAGTAGGCTTGCCGTGACTTTCCTACAGCTCTTGTGTGATGTGTAATCATTTCTATGATTCTGGTCAGCATTTGCACACATTTAATGTGGTGTTGCTGAAAATCCATCTTTTTCTTAGGAAAACAGGAGCCTGCATTAATATCCCCCTGCCCCTCCTGGGAGTGGCATGGTTCTTCAGAAATTCCTAAGTCTCTGCAAACATATCTGCTAGTTCTTTCAGGAGCTTCCAAGATAACTCATTCATGTTAGAAGACAAAGTCGTTTAAACTGGCTAGCTGTCCACTAAACAAAACAAAACAAAATCCCAAACATTGTTCTTTGCTCCCTATACAATTTTAAATGTGTCTCTTAGAAAAACATCTCTCCAAAGTGAAACAGCCAGTTATAAAAGTGTCTGCCACAAATATGCCAAGAGACTCATTTTGTCCATTTATACAAATAAGTCCTGCAAATCAGTAAGAAAAAGACACACAAACCAAGAGAAATGAGTAGAGGAAACAAATCGGTGGTTTTTAGAGACAGGAAATACAAGAGGCCAATGAGCATAGAAAATATGCTCCATCTCTGATGATTAATGCAAAACAATAATGAGATTAAACCGGTAGATCATGCGATTAGCCAAAATTAAAGTGATGAAACCTAATGCTGACAAAGACGCGGAACAAGCTTGCCTACGTGGCTGTTAAATGTGTAAATTGCTACTATATATTTGAGAGAATATTTAATAACATACATCAAAAGTTGAAATGCATATGCATTCGCCTTTAGGGATTTGACCACATAACTCAAAAACATATGTCCTGTGATATTCCTTGCAAGCTTGCATAGACACACATTAAGGGTTTGTTGCTAGCTGCCTGGCCACGTATCTAGGAAATGAAACTATTCTGCCTTTAGAAAGAACAAAGTAGGAGCTGGTAGGGGAAAACTCAGTCAGTAAAGTGCTTGCCTCCAAAGCTGGAGACCTGAGTCCAGTTCCCCAGAACCCATCCAAAAAAAAAAAAGTCAGTTGTGGCAGCCCATCCAGGGGGAGGTGGCAACCCCACTCCAGGGGAGTTGGACGCAGGCAGATCCCGGGACAAGTGCTCTCCAGCCAGTCAACCTGTCCTACTTGATGAGTTTCAGGCCAGTGAGAGACCATACATCAACAAGGATGTGGATACTGCTTGCAGAACGGCAACTGAGGATGTTCTCTAGCCTATGGTCGTACCTGAGCACACAGATGTACACTCACCAACCACACACACACACACACACACACACACACACACACACACACACACACACACACACACACACACACGCTTCCCTTCCCTGCCCCATACAAAAGAATGAAGTAGCTAATGGCTTAGGGGCTGACAGGAAAGGCACTCTGACACACTGACTGGGGAGGGGTGTGACATAGTCAGGTAGTGAATCTGTGGGCAGGCCACTGCTGTTCCCACCTACAGTCTTGATTTCCCTGTGGGGACACACATCTGTTTCATCAGTTTTGAAAACACCTGATTCCTTGTCTATGGACATCCTAGCCATTCGAGGACTTCTGTGGAGTCCCTCAGACCGTTCTCTGATGGACAAGGACCCTGGACATGACTTGAGGGCTCCGCTCTTTCTCTGTCCCTCCTAATCTCTGCTACTGTTAAGTCTTCCAGGGACTCCAGGCTCCATGTGTGGCCAGAAGCCCCTTCATTGTCTGCATTTGTGACTTAATGTTTTGGTGAAGTGTCTTCCCTTAGTTACTTGGCATGGACTCAAACTGCAGATCCACTTCAACATCTGCTTCCTGGTGGTGGCTGTGTTATCTTCCGTCCTGTGCTTGGGTCCTCCTAACTGTCACTGACGCTCAGCAGCCTTTCCTTTTCCTCCTCTGTGCCAGCTGTTTCCGTAGACAGAACTGGAGCATGGCTATGGGACTCTCGACATCTCTGTTCTGACAGTGTTCATCTCTGCCTTCTTGAAACCCACTGACTCACTGGACCCCAGGGTATGAGGGGGTCACAGTGGGAATCAGACAGACCGCAACCCTTCGAAGGGCTTCTAGTTCAGGAACAGTGTGGGGCACTGACAAATGGCAATGCTGAGTATTTAAACCGCCATCCTGTCCGAAGTCACACTCCAGCACACCCTTGATTTTCCCTGCACACATCGAAGTCTCTTTTTAAAAAAGGGAGCAAAGGAAATGGATTGCCTGGCCAGTTTCCTCCTTCCCACTCCTAATCTGATTGTAACATAGCCTTTGAAAAGCGAGGGTGTGCCGGTTCTGGTTCTTGGGAAACCTCGGGCACTGGGAGGAGGTAATTGGTAGGGATGTGATTGTTCCTTTTCAGTTGGGGGCTAGAAAACAGAGTCATTAACAGCTGTCTGAGCTAGGGAGAAAGCGTGTGTGCAGCTGTGTGTCTGCATGCGTGTGTGTGCGCGCGCGTGCATGTGCGTTGTGTGCACACACTCAGGAAAGCTCAGGAGGAATGATCTGCATGCTTCACGAAATGATGATGATTGTGGGGAGTGGTGGAGGGATGAGGAGGGTATTTGGGGGGGGTCTCTCCCCCCACAAACATCAAAATTGCAGTAACTACAGATTAAGTGATTCTGACCCCAGGAGACAAGGAGCATTGTTTCCAAGGGAACCACATGCCTCAATCACAGTCCCTGGAAGGGAGGGTGAGCCAGGATGGAGCAGACTTCCCCTATCCAGGGTGGCAGCTCTGGCTGTGGATCCCTGAGCTTGGCTGTAACTTGCTGAGGGGTCTGGGCCAGGACCTTCATAGTCACCTCCTGGCTGAGCTGAGTTGGAGGCAGGCTGGGTCTCAGGAGAGGTACACCCAAGTGTGGGGACCTGGGTTTGATTCCCAACACACATCAAAAAACAAAAACAATTGAGCCGGGCAGTGATGGCGCACGCCTTTAATCCCAGCACTCGGGAGGCAGAGGCAGGCGGATCATTGTGAGTTCGAGGCCAACCTGGTCTACAAAGTGAGTCCAGGACAGCCAGAGCTGTTACACAGAGAAACCCTGTCTCGAAAAACCAAAAAAAAAAAAAAACCAAAAAACAAAAAAACAAAAACAAAAACAACAATAACAAAAAACCCTCTTAAAAAAAAAAAAAAGCTCTCAGTGTGGCAGTCTACACTTGTAATCCCAGTGCTGTGGAGACAGGATCTCTGAGGCTCACTGGCCAGCCATTTTAGTCCAAAAATGGTGATCCCTGGGTCCCAAGTGAGAGGCCCTCGCTCAGGAAGGTTCCCGAGGCTGGCCCCTGGCTAGCGCCTGCGTATGCACACACATAAACACCAGTACAAGGGTACAGATGTAGGCACGCACTAAAAATATGTTGGTCAAAGCATGTCTATAAATCTGGCAATTCTATGGTTTCTCTTGAGACCACTTACTCTTGTGTACGTCTAGCCTTCTGGGTGCAGCAGACATCTGACTGGGGTGAGGACACAGGGAAGCACCTCTCTAGCCACTCTGCTGCTTTCAGTAACTCTAGCTGCGCCGCCTGCCCAGCAGTGGAGAAGACCCCCACTTAGGGTGAGAGTGGGAGCCCCAGAGGCCAGCAGTGCTCTCAGCAGCTTCTAGCAGAAGCAAAGAGGGTAATGAAACAAGAGGGCCCTGGGTAGTGAGAACGTTTGGTTTCTTGAAAAACACAGAAATGTTTTAATCACGGGTGTGAGAGATGGAGCTGCTCCAGATTGTCCACTGCAGCTGACTGTGATTTGCCTCGTGCTCTGCCACGGGTGTGATTTTTGCCAGCTGCAGATAGTTTCTGCAAGTGTATGACATTTGGAATTTTGGGAACTCTTGAGAGGATATATAAATGCTAGAGCTCCAAGAGGGGTTACAGCTGCTACAGCTCGCTGCTGGCTGCTGGCTGCTGGCTGCTGGCTATTGGCTGCTGGTTGCTGGTTGCTGTTGTTGCTGTTTGTTGTGCCTTGTCAAGTGGTTGCCTGCAAAGAGATGAGAAGAAATTGAATATCCTGACATCGAAGATCAAACTTGCCCCCAAGGAGCTCGATGCCCCAATCAACAGAAAGTAGTCTAATGATAACAATAACCCCTTTCCCTTCTATCCTTCTGCCTAACAGTGGGTGGTTGGAAGAGTAGAATAAGGGTGGAGACGGGTGGTAGATAAAAGAATCCAATAAATAGTCAAAAAGTCTGGCTACAGCTCTCAGTCTGACAGTAGGAATTGAGTCCAACTGCTGTCCGCTGTGTCCTGACCCATGAATCAACCAGGACAAGGCAACTCAGGTAACATTTCATGATCAAGGGGGCACACAAGAATGTGACAGTGCATGGAGCCCTGTAAGCTGTTCTTGTTGTAGATGGCTAATCCCCCAAGCCTTGTGTTCCTCACAGCTGGTAGAGAATGCCTGGCACATTTACGTGCCCAGCAAGTAGTAGGTTCCCTCTGAGAATAAGCATTTTGTGTGTTTGTGTGTGCGCACATGTGTGCACTTGGGTGGGGAGGCCATGTATCATCCACACATCCCGTCTTGTATTTTTAAAATATTTGTTTATTTGTTTGTTTATGTGTGCATTGGTGTTTTGCCTGCATGTATGTCTGCGTAAGGGTGTCAGATCTTGAAGTTACAGACAGTTGTGAGCTGCCATGTGGGTGCTGGGAATTGAACCTGGGTCCTCTGGAAAAGCAGCCAGTGCTCCTGACTGCTGAGCCATCTCTGCAGGTCCCTCCATCTTGTTCTTTTAAGAAAGGATCTCTCACTGACTCTGGAGCTTACCAATGACCAGTGAGCCCCAGGAATCCTCTTGTCTCCAGTAACTCCCCAACACACACACACACATAGATTACTGACAGGAATGAATCCCGACTGACTTTGTCTGTAGGTGCTGGAGTCCTGAATTCACACCCTCTGTGCAAACACTAATACTGACTGACTATCTCCCCATCCCCAAATATACATTTTTATAGATTTCCAGGGTAATGGTTTTCATTCCTCATTGAATATGAGTGTCACCAAGCAAGCTTTTTAAATTGTCAGGTTCTGGCTTAGACCCTGAGACAGCCTGGCTTTGGATGTTTGTTCCTCCTATATTTAAAAATGCTCCATGAACTTCCCTCTCTGAGTTGAGGACACGGATCACAGTTCAGAGAGAGGAGCTGGCTGGAATATGTGGAAATATCCGTATGCGAACGAGAGTGCCAGGGTCCCGAGAAGGATCCTTTTGGGACTTTGGCTAATAACTGACCTGACAAAGATAAAAGAAAGTCATGTGCAATCAGAAAAAAGGAGGAACATCAAGCACCAGAGCTCCACTAGGCTGGGGACTGTTCTGCCAGCCTCCGCCAGAATAGAAAACTTTGTCATACAGTCTCTAGATGGCTGTCAGCTGGATGGCGTGGCTGACTTAGGATGCTATGGACCTGGGCTTGAAAAAATCATGAAGGGGCCCACCTAGCAACAGGATCAAACTGAGAAATATGTGTAGGCATTATAGCCACAGAGGTCCAGTATCCAAAAGGAAACAGTTTACAACAACTGGCATCTAAATGGAAACCACCAAGCATATCGGCTTTTGATTACTGACTTAAGAAATTACCATGAGGCTAGCAACTTCAAGAAACATTGACTCCTCATCTTACTGAAGGATTTCTGGACACAGCCTTGCTCTGTTGGGCTCTGCTTCTAGTTTCAGTGGGCTGAAACTGGGCATCAGCTTGCTGATTTCTCAGTCACATTGTTGGATCATCTTCTAAGCTCAATTTCTTCGGTTCTCTCTCTCTCTCTCTCTCTCTCTGTGTGTGTGTGTGTGTGTGTGTGTGTGTGTGTGTGTTTTGGGGGGGGGTGGTTTGAGACAAGGTTTCTCTGTGTAGTCCTGGCTGTCCTGGAGCTCACTCTGTAGACCAGGCTGGCCTCAAACATAGAAATATCTACCTGCCTCTGCCTCCCGAGTGCTGGGATTAAAGGCATGTGGCACCACCACCTGGCCCAACTTCTGTTCTTTTTTTCTGTGTAGCCCTGGCTGTTCTGGACTCACTTTGTAGACCAGGCTGGCCTCGAACTCGCAAAGATCCACCTGCCTCTGCCTCCCAAGTGCTGGGATTAATGGCGTGCACCACCACCGCCCGCCAACTTCTGCTCTTAACGCTGTAGCACCGAAGTCCTCATCTCCTTGGTTACTGCCGGCTAGGGTTGTCCATAGCTCCTTGAGGTTGCCCTCATTCTTTGTCATGGTGTCCCCTTCAACTTCAAAGCAGCAGTTCATCATAAAATACATATAACATATATGATACATCAATTCATCATATGTAAAAAAAATCTCCTGCCTTCCCTTCACAACAGTTTTACTTAGAAATGATTTATTTATTGTTCGTGTGCGTGTGTGTGTGTGTGTGTGTGTGTGTGTGTGTGTGTGTACCTCTGTAAGTTTCTGTGCACCACATGCATGCAGGTACCCTACCCTCAGAGTCCAGAAGAGGGTGTTGAATTCTCGAGAACTGGACTTACAGGTGGTTGTGAGCTACCATGCAGATGCTGAGAACTTCACCCAGGTCCTCTGCAAAAGGAGCACATGCCTTTAATTGCTGAGTCATCTCTCTGGCCCCATACATCTTTACTTGTAGAGATTCATGTAATTATACTAGACAGTTCCTTGACCCATATAATTTGGTATAATCACCCTCTTTTAAGGCCAAATGGTTAGTAAACTTAATTACATTTTAAAAGTACCCTCTGCAAGACGGACTAAGGGTTGCATGCATGCCTTTAATTCCAGCATTTTGGAGGCACAAGCAGGCATGTCTCTGAGTTGAAGACCAGCCTGGACTATATAGTGAGTTCCAGGACAGTCAGGGCTGCACAGAAAAACCCTGAAGAAAGAAAGAAAGAAAGAAAGAAAGAAAGAAAGAAAGAAAGAAAGAAAGAAAGAAAGAAAGGAAGGAAGGAAGGAAGGAAGGAAGGAAGGAAGGAAGGAAGGAAGAAAGAAAGAAGAAAATGACCCTTTCCTATGTAGTGTATAAAGTGTCACATAGATCTTTATACACACAGCGTATATAAATTAGCACACAGATCTTCTCAGGGGCTGTACCCTGCAAGGTGTGCAAAGAGGCAGGAAAACAGGACCCATTCTAGCTGAAAGGTGGATGACTAGAAATGGACCATGGATGACAGAGATGATGGAATTCACAGACAGGGCTGCTAAACACTTCAAGTGTGTTAAAGAAAGAGTAAGCCGGGCGTGATGGTGCACACCTTTAATCCCAGAACTCAGGAGGCAGAGGCAGGCAGATCTCTGTGAGTTCAAGGCCAGCCAGGTCTACAGAGTGAGCTCTAGGACAGCCAAGGCTACACAGAGAAACCCTGCCTTAAAAACAAAAAAAAAAAAAAAAAAAACCCACCAACAAAAAAGTAAAACATGATCATACCAAATAGAAAAAAAACCTGAAGCTATTAAAAAAAAATTTTTAAAGCCTTAAATATAAAACAAAACAAAAAAATCTAGTATCTGAAACTACATACTTCGGATAAAAGTAACCACAATTAGATACTATAGAGGGAGGAGAGGTAGGGAGAAGGCAGTGACCAAGAAATAACAGTAAATACAACAAAATGAAACACATGTGTGGGTGGAGATGCAGAACAAGTGCGGCTGTGGCCATTTTCAAGCCAGAAGAGCCACAAAATGAGGGCAAATTTTTGAACAAGTCATGTTTAAAATTTTGCAACTTACATGAAATTGTAAATGTACATATCTGAGTATCTACATGAACCAAAATCAGAAGAAAAATACAGAAAATGGAACTAGAGAAAGCAAAGAAAACAAGACCCAAGGAAAACGCAGCAAAGGGAAATACTTCTGCCAGCTTTGATTTTTGGTATCAGGGTAATTCAATGAGAAATATGCCCCTTCTGTCTTCTGGAAGGGTTTTTGTTGAACTGGTCTTGTTTTGCCTATAGCTGCTTCATAGAATTCAATAGTGGACCAACATAGCCTGGAACTTTCTCTGGAAAGTGAAGAAGGACCTCAATTTCTTTCATGAACACAGACTGTTCTGGAGTGCTGTCCCCTCAGGTGATGTTTTTAAAACGACTTAAAAAAAAACTTTTTTTAAAATTATGTGCAGTGTAGTGTAGTGTATGGGTGTGTGAAAGAGTGTGTGAGTATGTGTGTGTTTGTATGTGTGAGAGAGAATGTGTCATGTGTGTGTGAGTGTGTGTTTGTATGTGTGTGAGAATGTGTCGTGTGTGTGTGTGTGTGTGTGTGTGTGTGTGTGTGTGTGTATGTCTGCCCCCCATTTGCAATTTTACAGAGACCAGAAGAAGGTGTTAGATCCCCTGGAGCTGGAGTTACAGGTGGTTGTGACCCACCTAAGGAGCCAAACTGAGGTCTTCTGCAAGAGCAGTACACACTCATTGTCTGTGCCACCTCTCCAGCCCCTGTAGTCATAGAGGACATTTGTCCATTTCACCTGAATTGTGGGAGCTATTAGCAAAGAAGTTCTTCATAATGCCCCCATGTTACCCTTTCCATGTCTTTAGAATTTGTGAGGATACTGCTCTGATAACTGACCTCGGCCATTTTTGTGTACCCTCTTTTATCCCCCCTGGTCTTGCCAGAGTTGAACAATTGTATTGATCTTCTGAAAGAACCAACTTCTGGTTGCATCGACTTTTTCTATTGTTTTTCTGTTGTTGGATTCGTAGACTTCCACTTTAATATCTTTCCCCTTGTCTGCCTGCTTTTATTTGCTCTCCTCTTTCTGGTTTCTCAAAGTGGCAGCTTGAAGGTGTTGATTTGAGAAGGCTCTCTTCCTCTGCTCTAAGTGTTTATTGCTGTGTGCCTCCTTAAGCTGAGCTACAGCAGCCCATGAATACTGATATGCTATCAAACACTGTCAAACTCTCTTCTTGTCCCCATAGCCTATATTTTTGGAACAGTTTTAGATTTAAAGAAAATTTGAGTGGCACAGGGTTCCCATAACCTGGCATCATTTTCCTTGCTAGGAAACGGCCCAGGTTACAATTAGCTCACTGATAGTACTGATGAGTTTTGGTTTACTGAAACCCACATGTGTTTAGGCTGCCTTGCTTTGCTCCAGTGTCCTTTGACCTGTGTGAGACCCCTCAGGATGACACTTTTCATTCAGAGGCCTTTTTTTTTTTTTTTTTTTTTTTCAGGATTCTCTTGGCTGGGACACGTTTTCAGATAGGCCTCAACTGGTGGCAGTCTTAGTGTTCTATTGCTGGGAAGAGGCACCATGACCACAGCAACTCTTAAAGAAGAAAGCATTTGCTGGGTGGTGGTGGCGCACCCCTTTAATCCCAGCACCTGGGAGGCAGAGGCAGGCGGATCTCTATGAGTTCGAGGCCAACCTGGTCTACAAAGTGAGTCCAGGACAGCCAGGGCTGTTACACAGAGAAACCCTGTCTCGAAAAACCAAGAAGGAGGAGGAGGAGGAGGAGGAGGAGGAGGAGGAGAAGAAAAAGAAAGCATTTAATTGGGGCTGGCTTACAGTCTCAGAGGCTAAGTTCAGTATCATCATAAAGCAATAGTTCTCAACCTGTGGGTTGCAACCCTTCACAGGAATTGCCTAAGACCACCAGGAAAACCACAATATTTACATTACTACTCATAAGAGTAGTAAAATTATGGTTTTGATGTAGCAACAAATGTTGCTTTATAGTTGGGGGTCACTATAACATGAGGAACTATATTAAAGGATCACAGCTTTAGGAAGGCCGAGAATCACTGTCATAGACGGAAGCATAACAGGCAGACATAGTGCTGGAGAAAAAGCTGAGAGTCCTACATCCAGATCTGCAGGCCGCAGGAAGGGAGAGTG
>CAJQZJ010033780.1:4326072-4388056 GCA_907164525.1 Lophiomys imhausi
GCTGAGAGTCCTACATCCAGATCTGCAGGCCGCAGGAAGGGAGAGTGACAGCGGGGCTGAGAGTCCTACATCCAGATCTGCAGGCCGCAGGAAGGGAGAGTGACAGTGGGCCTGGCTTCTTTCTTTCTTTTTCTTTCTTATTTATTTACTGATTATGGGTTTGTTTGTTTGTTTGTTTGTTTGTTTTTGTATGTGAGTTTTTGGGACCAGATTTCTCTGTGTACCCCTGGCTATCCCGGAAGTGGCCCTACAGGTCAGGTGGACCTTAATTTAAGAGATCCACCTGCCTCTGCCTCCCAAGTGCTGGAATTAAAGGTGTGCACCACCACTGCCTGGCCTCACCTGAGTTTTTGAAATCTCAAAGCTCACCTCCCAGTGACACACTTCCTCCAACAAGGCCACACCTACTAATCCTTCTAAAATAGTTCCACTCCCTGATGGCTAAGCATTCAAATATATGAGCCCATGGGGGGTGAGGGGCATTCTTATTCAAACCACCACAGTGGTCTTGATTTTTGCATTTGGCTGTGTATTTCAGAGCATGCCCTGTGTTCTGTCAGAACCTGTCTGCTGTTCTTGATCTCTGGATTATTGAGGTGAAAGGCCACAGATGCAGGTGTGTCATTGGCATATTGAATTGTACCCCCACAGGTATGTTGCAACTCTGATGCCTGAGGGTCTCATAGGGAAATAGGGTCTTTATTTTTTTGAGACAGGCGTTCATGTACCTATCATAGGTTGGCCTAAAATCCACTATGTAGCTGAAGATGATCTTGTTTTAAAGGTTTTTTTTTTAAATGTTTGTTTGTTTATTCCATGTGTGTGTATGTGTCTGTGTCTGTCTGTCTGTTCTGTATGTCCTGTCTTGTATGTCCTCTGCAAGAGTATCAAGTACTCTTTTTTTGTTTTGTTTTGTTTTTGGGACAAGGTTTCTCTGTGTAACAGCTCTGGCTGTTCTGGGACTCACTTTGTAGGCTAGGCTGGCCTCAAATTTACAGAGATCCACCTGCCTCTGTCTCCCGAGTGCTAGGATTAAAGGTGTGTGCCACCACATCCAGCACATCAAGTACTCTTAACCACTGAGTCATTTATCTCTGAAGATGATCTTGACTTCAGATCTTCATGTCTCTACCTCCTGAGTGTTGGGATTACAGGTGTGAACCACTGGGTCTGGTTAATGTGGTGGTAGGGATAAAACCAGGATGTCAAACATGCCTTCCAAACATGGTAGGCAAGTACTCTACCAACTGAGCTACATCCCCAGCTGCGGCAATAGGGCCTTTATGAAGATTATCAAGTTAAAGGGAATGGTCGAGATTGAGATTGCTGGGATCCAGTGTGACCTTGTAGAAAGGGGAACTTTGGATACAGAAACAGCATGTTAGCTTTTAGCTGTTAAATAAATACCTGGGATAACTGACTAGGAAAGAGAGGCTCAGTATGAAACCCTGAGTTTAGTCGGCAGAACTCACTGTTTCAAGTCTTCTGTTTTACAGTCCTTGAGATGCCAGTCCTAAGGAATGGTCCATGTGTGCCCTGCTCACATAGTGTGTGACTAAGCTGTGGGCCTGGACACCTTCTGAGATTGAGCTGCTTCCAGCCCAGGACAACTATGGTTCTTATGTTGTCACCCAGGGGAAGGAACACAGCATATGCACAGCTCACACAGAACAGGAGCCTCTTACTTGGGGGACACAGAAGTAAGCCATCACTCTCATCACTATGCCCAGCCACAGACTGCCCCAAAGGCAACTCGTTGAGAAGGTAGCAGAGTAATCTTAACCCTGTGCACTAGTTTCTTACACTCAACAAAAGCCACTCAGGGAAGAAAAAGTTATTCTGGCTCAGGTTTGAAGGTTCAATCTACCATAGACAGGGAGACACGGTACCGGAGCCTGAGGCAGTGGGCCATCTTGTATCTGAAATCAGGAAGCTGAAAGAGATGAACACAGGTTCTCAGCCCTCTCTCTCCATTTTACTCACTTCCAGGATGCCAGCCATGAGGTGGCACTGCCTGCAGTCAGGGTGGGTCTTCCCAACTTAATCAGCATAGCTCTTCCCAGACACACCCGGAGGTTTGTCTCCTAGGTGACTCTAGACCCTCTCAATGGCGGTCTATACAAACCATCACACCCTGTGTGCCCCATATTGACTTGCATAGTCTTTATTGATGGAAGGTAATGAAGTGTTCTCTTTCTTACTATACAGTGAGTATCTACAGCCTCTCTGGAAGGCAGATAGCTGCAAAATGGACCTCCTGGACCATAGCATAGCATAATCTTAAATGTATTATGCAATGCCAAAGCATTCCTCCTGGACTGTGGATTTCCCCCTCCTGCCACAGTGCAGGGGACCATCACACATGAGCAGCGTTGTGTTCTCTTTTAGTCTGTCTGCCTTGAAAAGTAAGACAAAGGGGAACTCAGTGTTTCTTAAATTTCCTTTTGATTTCTTCTTTGACCCAAAATTTATTTAGAGATGTCTTATTTTGTTTTCCAAATCTTTGGACATTCTCCATGTATCTTCTTTTCACCCGTGCACCCATGTGTGCTTGCCTGTGTGTGCAGGTGCGGAGGATGGTGTCGGCGGCTTCGCCTCTCTCCACCTTACGTATGGAGCGGCATCTCTCACTTGAACATGCAGATTCATCTTGCCAGCTAGCCACCCCACCTTGCTCTGCAGATCCCCTTGCCGCGTTCAGGACCACAGGCGAGCTGCCGCGGCCTCCAGCGTTCACCTGGGTGCTGAGGATCAGGGCTTTACTTCTTACACTTCCCATGCTGAACTGTCCCCCCAGCCCGCTGTATAATTTTGTCATTGACTTCTAGTAAAGTTCCATTTTGATTAAAAGAGAGAGAGAGAGAATTTGGTGTGACTGGAGGCATGGTGGATCAGCTGCCGCCTGTTTAATATCCCAGGATGCTGTTTGTCTCAGTAAATGTTTCTGTGCACTTGGAGGTAACTTCTGTGGTTACTCGATGCCTGTCCTGTGTCATTTAAGTCAATTTGGTTGATAAGGCTGTTAATCTCTCCCAGGTATGTGATCTCTTGGCTGTTGTCTTAGTATTTACAGAGGGGTCTGTCCATTCCACCTGTAACTGTAGATTTCCCTACTTCCTTCTATCCCATCCATTTGTGCTCCTAGATTTTTGAGCTGGTGTGAAGGGTACAATGTTTAGTATTATTCTCCTCATTCACGGACAAACTCCTTTCTCGTGTTTTTTGAAGAAAGAGTCTCATGTACCCTAGACAGGCTTTAAACTTATGTGGGGAACTTCTGATCTGTCTCCTTTCCTCTCCCCAGTGCTGGGATTACAGGCACGCACCACACGCCCAGGGTACAGTGACAGGGCCTCATGCATGTCATTGAGCACTGGACCAACTGAGCCACACCCCAGCCTCCCCCTTTTCAATTTAAACTACTTTATCCCAGTTAATATCCTTGGCTCTGAACTCTGATTCCAGGGTCAAAATGGTTACTCTAGTTTATTTTTTATTTTTGTAATGTCACCATGGTGTAACCTTTTTACATCCTTTTACTTTTTTTGCATTTTTGTTAACATGGCATGCATATGGAGGTCAAAAGAAAACTTGTGGGAGTCAGTTTTCTCCTTTTGCTATGTCAGTCCTGGAGGTTGAACTCTGGTGGGCTAAAGCTTGGTGGCAAGCCCCCCTTTACCCCCTGAGCCATGTCACTGGGCCAAAATATGGAGATATTTCATCTCAGACTTTATCATTTTCAACTTTATGTGCTCAAACTGGATTCTTTTTTTTTAAATCTGTGTCTTTGGGTGAGTATGGTGGTACCAACCTTCAATCCCAGCACTCGGGAGGCAGAGGCAGAGGCAGAGATAGGCAGATCTCTGAGTTTGAGACTAGCCTAGAACTAGTGAGTTCCAGGCTAGCAATGGCTGCATAGTGATAGCCTGTCTCAAAAACCAAAGCAAGAAAACACACAAAAATCCCTGTCTTTAATATAACTTTTTTTTAACCTCTAGGGATAGAGGTGTAATGGTGATTTTAATGTCCATTCCCCTGTCAGCTCTGGGTCTGTTTCTGCTGGTTGACAGCTCTCCACAATGTGGATTCTGGTTAAATGGTAGACATTGTGAATTTTACCTATTGAGTCCTGGGTTTCTCTATATTCCTATAAATATTTGTTGCCTCCCCCACTTGATGATGCAACTCAATTACTTGGGAAGAGTTAATTCCTTTGGACTTTGGGGTTTTTTTTGTTATGTTTTGTTTTGTTTTAATACTGGAGCAACTAAGAAAAACTAAAAAGAAAGTTTAAACAAACAAACAAAAACAAAAAAGCCGTGCTAACCAAGGCAATAATAGCAGAAGACTCACACTGGAAACATCAAAATGTAGCAATTAGATGAGTTTAAATCATTGTATCAAGAAGTGTTCTCTCTCACCAGGAGGCGGCTGGATGGATAAATCCCTTACTACTCAAGCACCAGGAAGCTGAGCTCAGGTTCCCAGAACCCATGTAAAGCTAGAAGATGGCCTGTGCCTGCAGTTCAGCATTCCTATTCTGAGGTGAGAGGCAGAGGCAGGAGAAGCCCAGGAAACTCCTGAGTGAGCCTGGCATGCTCAGCTGCAATGAGACCCCTCAAACCAGGCAGAAGCCAAGACCCAACAGCTGAGGTTGTTCTCTGACCTCCACACAAGTATCTTGGCATGCATGTTCCTGTACTCTCTCTCCATATATATAATATTATATATATATATAAATTTCATATATATAGGTTGATTTTGTATTTCATGTATACATGACCAATGATATTAGCAATTACCAATTATATTAATCAACCAATGATATTAATAATTACATGAAGTTCAAAAGGATCTGACTATTCCAATTATGAGGTAGAAACATTAGGAAAGAAAGGTAAGTCCCGCCGGGCGTGGTGGTGCACGCCTTTAATCCCAGCACTTGGGAGGCAGAGGCAGGTGGATCACTGTGAGTTCGAGGCCAGCCTGGTCTCCAGAGCGAGTCCAGGACAGCCAGAGCTGTTACACAGAGAAACCCTGTCTCGAAAAACCAAAAAAAAGAAAGGTAAGTCCCAGTTCTGTGTTGTCTACAAGAACTCTATTTCACACCTGAAGATCTAGCGAAGTTGACAGAAAAGAAACAGTGTCTGGGTAGAAGGCCCAGCTGTCAAAGGCTAGGCTCACAACCCAAACACCAAGAGATGGACAAATATTTACTGTACAAAACCTTGACCCACAGAATGCCAGTGCAGTCAGGCCACACAGGGTCAACTTCAGAACCAAGACTGTGGCCAGGGCTGGAGAGATACTTCATGCTAATAAGTAGGCCACATAATTAAGAAGCAGTCCCAATCCTAAATGTGTATCCACAGAGCATCAGCACTTCCACGTAGAATGGCGCAGCTAAAGATAGAGGCAAGAAGCAAGTAGACAAATCTATGGTGATTGTTGGAAATCAGAGCATTTCTCTCAGCAATTGTCGGGACACACAAAATCAGTGAGAATAGAGAAGAATCCAACTTGACCTAATTGGCATTTATGGAGCTTGATGCCCAAGAGCAGCAGGGCACATGTTCTCTTTAAGACATATTCCAGACCATAAAACAAGACCAGGGAGACCAAAGTCACAGAAAGTATATTCTGTGAATATGACATAATAAAGCGGAAATCAATGACAGAAAGAAGCTACAAAAATCCCCCAAGCGATTGGTAATTCAGTGGCGTACTCCTAAATAAATGAAGGGCGAGAGGGGAAAAGCCATGGGGGAAAGCTGATCTTCATTGAGAGAGCGTGCAGACAGGCAGACCATGGCAAGATGAGAGTATGTGGGGGCTGGAGAGATGGCCCTGCACTTCACAGTACTCGATACTCTTCCATAGGACCCGGGTTCAATTCCCAGCACCCACACAGCAGCTCACACACGGTACACAGAAATGCCTGCAGGCAAAACACTCGTGCACATAAAAAGAAAGGTGGAAGGGGACTGAGGCAGGGCTGAGGCGGAAGCAAGAAACACAAAATAACTACGTTGGGGAGAAGCCTCAAGTCAGTTACGTAAATTTTACCCTGGGAATTAGTTAAATCAACAGTAAACAGGAGGAAGAATAAGAGCTAAAAGTAAAGGTGATGGAGGAAATGTGGAATAGGGGAGGAAGGAGGACAAGAAAGAATCAGAGAAGAGAGGAAAGAGAAAAATCTTATTCTTTGAAAGTATCAAAAATTAAAACCTACTAGGCATACTGATGAGGAAAAGATCAGTGAGGGGAACGACGGACATGATGAAATCGGGGCTGAAAGAGAGGCTCGGAAATTTGTTCTTCAGAAGGTTCAGTGAGTGAATTCCCTGACTCAGATGAAAGTGGGGGAAGCAATTGTAATGAACGCACAAAACTACTTCAGTTTTCTTCTTTGCTTCAGAAGCAATAAAATTCAGAAGAGTTCTTTGTTTTTTTGTTAGGATAAAAATTAGTAAATTTCCATATAACATAAAATTCACCACCTTAAAATTGCACATTTCAACAGTGTTAAGCACACCCAAGATCGTGCAACCATGAATCCCACCCAATCTCAACATTTCTGTTACCATGAAAAAAATCCAGACTCATTCGCTGTCATTTCCCATTCCCTCCTTCCTTCAATACTGCACCCCACTAGTTCTTGTCCGTCTTCTTTCATTTAGTAAAGTTTTTTCTGGAGTCGCCTGCATATCAGTATTCTACTCCTGTTGATGTCCAAATAATGTCACATGGACACATCACATTTGTTCACTCATTACTCAAGAAACATTTGGCATTTTTCTGTTTTGATTATTGTGAATGGTGGCTGCTACCAACATTCCTTAACAAGTATAAAGCTGTGTTTTATTTTCTTGTTTTTAGTTGTGTTCCAAAGCCACACACACCACTTTGCGCTCTTATCAGCAATAAGCAAGAATTTCAATTCCTTCCAAGTATGTTGTCACACACCATTAGTCCCAGTACTAATAGGGTAGAGGCAGGCGAGTTCAAGGCCAGAGGCAGGCAAATCTCCACGAGTTCAAGGCCAGCCTGGTCTACATAGTGAATTCTGGGCCATCCTGGCATCCAGGGTAAGACACATATGTTTTACATCTTACTTTCTAATATGACTGCCTTTCATTATTTTTTTTTTCTTGCCTCATTCCTCTGGGTAGAATACAGTATGTATTGGAAGGAAGTAAAGTCAATGTATTAGAATTATTTCTGACTTTAGAGCCCACATTTAGGTTTTCTTTTCTTTTTAATTACATTTTTTAAGTATATTGTGTGTGTGTGAGCACACGCATGCCACGGTGTACATGTGGAAGACAGAGGACGAGTCAGTTCTCTCCATCCACTGTGTGGGTCCCAGGGATCAAAGTCAGGTTTCGTGGAAAGCACCTTGACCTACTGAGGTATCTTATCACACCCACGTCTCTGCTCTTATGAATTGATTCTGTGCTTTAAAACATTTCCATAAAGAAAATATCCAGCTTTATGTGGCTTCAGTGGTTAATTATATAAAACATTTAAGGGCAGAACCAAATCTATCGAAAATCATCAGTCACAGAGGGGCCGGGGAAATGCCTTAATTCTTGTCATGAGGCAAACAGCACCCTGATGCCCAAACCAAGACCACAATAGGAAGGGAAAGCTCCAGTTGGTACTTGTATAAACAAAGATCATGGTAGCTCAACAAGATATAAAAACAAACAAACAAACAAACATGGGAATATATGAGAAAATTAACTCATGACTAAGTGAAGTTTCTTCTAAGAATGCACAATTGTTTGACATTCAAAATTCAATATTATTTTAATAAGCAAAAACAGGGAAAAAAGACATTAAAAAGGTATTAGATGGGCTGAAGAGAGAACTCGGTGGTTAAGAGGGCTTGATACATAGTGGTGAGGACCTGAGTCCAGATCTCAGCGCCCGTGCCATGTTACATGTGTCTGTAACCTCTGCACTATGACATGGGGACAGCAGAGACAGGAAGACCACTGGGACCTGCTGGCTGCCAATTTAGCTTAAATAAAACTCCATGAATTCCAGGCTCAGGGAGAGAACCAGCCTCAAAGAATGAGATGGAGGCTGATGGAGGAGAACGCCTTTCCCTGACCTACACACACACACACACACACACACACACACACACACACACACACACTGGGAGTTTTGGTTTCTTTAAAAACCCAGTTACGTTATGTGAATATATTTTTCTTTTATTCCCAGGTGTGGGCTATGGGGCAGCTTCAGTTTGTCCACATCCCTTAACTATGATTGTCTCGTGCACTAGAAGGGGCGTGATCTTTGCCAGCTGCAGATAGTTTAATTCTGGGCACTCTAGGGAGGGTATTAATACCAGAGCCCAGAGAGGGACCAGAGCACTCTGAAAAAGAAGGTGGCTGCTGCTGCTTCCCCCTGCTGCTCCTGGTTGCTGCTGTTGTTTGTTTGTCAAGTAGTCATGAAAAAAGAGACAATAAGAAGAAATTGGACATGTCCTGACAAGATGAAGATTGGACTTACCCCAAGGAACACAACACACCTCTAATCAGCAGGAAGTAATCTAAAAAGATCTCAGTATACATATTTGGTAGATATAAGAACCCAAATAAAATAGCTATAAAAAATAGCACTTACACACATGCACACACACACACACATTAGAGAAAATTGTCCACTCCTTCATGATTTAAAGCAAACCCCCCCAAAAAAAAAAATCCAACCATATCACAAACTAAGAATAGAAAGGAGCATCCAGAACCCTGGTAAGTGCATCTCCAAAATCAGAGAATTAATATCATAACTTGATGGTTGAAAATCCTGTTTTTACCTGAGATTGAAAATAAGGTGAAGATTTCTTCTACTAAACAATTCAAGAGAGGCTCCAGTTGGTGCACACAATAAAAAGAAATAAAAGCCTCACAGTTTGAAAAGAAATCAAAGGTGAGCTCTCTCTCTCTCTCTCCTCTCTCTCTCCATCCCTCTCTTCATCCCTCTTTTACTCCCTCCCTTCCTTTGTAAATTTATCATCTTCCTATAAAGAAAATCCAAATGGATCAACAGAAAAAAAGCCACTAGGATTGATCAGTGAGGTTGGCATGGTAACAAGATTCAAGGCTAATACGAAAAAAAATCAATTGTATTTCTCTGCCCTGGAAATGAATAATTAGAAATGCAAATTTCGGAATAGCATTTATAATGGCAGGAAATAGTTTGGAATAGAGGTAATAAAATGTGTGTATTTCCTGTATACTTAAACTATAAATTATTACTCATAGCAATTAAAAACTGATCTAAGTAAACAGAGAGTCATGCCGAACCCATGAATCAGAAAATATACCAGTGTGCAGACTCAGAGCCATTACCACCAAAGCCCAGCGCTGTGTGAACCAACACACTTGCTCAAAACTAAACGAGGGAGCACAAAGCATTTCAATAGGCCAATTTTGAGAAAAGGAAACTATCTCAAATCTTATTACACCAAATTTCAAGATTTACTAATAAGATATATGAAAGGCAGTGTGGCATTGGCACAATTTTAGATATTTAACCCAATAGAACAGAAAAAAGTGCATGGAAGCCAATGACTGGCCTAAAAGAAGTCAGTGTTGACAAAGGAACTAAGATAATATATGGGAAAATAATCTTCATAGAAGACCCTGAGGAACCAGGTGTTCAAGGGGAAAAGCAAACAGACCCCAACCCTTACTTCACACCACACATCCACACACACACACACACACACACACACACCACACACACACACACACACAATCACAGACCAATCCCAAGCCTTCCCTTACACCACATACATACAAATTCAGATGCACCGTAGACAAAACGTACGTGCTAAAGTCCTGAATTCCCACAAGAAAGCAGGATAAATCATTGTGACTTGGAGTTCAACATAGATTTCATCTCTGATTTTTAAGGAAGCACAAACCATAAAAGAAAGAGCTAATAAAATGGGTTTCACACAGACTTAAAACTACTGACCAGTACTGCAGACTTAGCTATCTGCTAGATTCCCTGTCAGAGAAGTGAGGATAAGTGAGTGAGGACGGATGGATGGATAGATGGATGGGTAGGTGGGAGAGGGGGAAGAATGATAGGCAGATAGGAGGGAGAGAGGGAAGAATGAATGGATGGGTAGATAGATGGTGTCTTAGTCAGGGTTCCTATTGCTGTGATGAAAACACCATGACCAAAAAAACTTGGGGAGGAAAGGGTTTATTCAGCTTACACTTCCACATCACTGTTCAGGACAGGAACTCAAACAGAGCAGGATCCTGGAGGCAGGAGCTGATGCAGAGGCCATGAAGGGGCGCTGCTTACTGGCTTGCTCATCATGGCTTGCACAGCCTTTCTTATAGAACCCAGGACCACCAGCTCAGGAATGAAACCACCCACAATGGCCTGGGAGCCCACCCGCATCAATCACTAATTAAGAAAATGCATTAGAGGCTTGCCTACAGCTGAGTCTCATGGAGGCATTTTCTCAACTGAGGTTCCCTCCTTTCAGATGAGTATATCTTGTGTCAAGTTGACATAAAATTAGCGGGCACATATGGGAAGAGGGGGGGCAAGGAAAGAGGAAGGAAAGGTAGAAGGAGAGGAGGGGATGGCTTCTCCTGAGCAGCAGGATATAACTTGGAAGAATGCTGGGCCGGAGAGGGAAAAAGCCCTCTTCAGTGAGCAGTGACTTCCCTTTTCTGAAATTCAGAGTTCTTGGCTAACCAGGAACAAGGACACCTGCTGGCTGCCTCCATGCAGAGAGGCAGGGTATGATGTCCCCCTACTCTGTCTCTTTGCCCTGTTCTTGGCACACACTGGCCTCCTAGACATGTAGCTCAGACCCAGACTACCAGTCAGTGCTCAGCAGATCTGGCAGCCACATAGTGGTCTTCCTTCTGGTCCTCCTTTCCCACGCTCTCCTTCGTGGTTTCAGAAGGCAGATGAAAGCAAGGGAGGAGGCCCCATCCAGATGTATCCAGTGGAAGGAAGAACATGAATATTCAAGAGCCCGCTCCAGAATGCACATCCCCAGGGCTTTGCAGTCTCTGCATCAGGGACCCCTGAACCTCCTGGAACCCCCAAAGTTGGTTTCTAGGACAGTCAGTCCCCTTGTTCCAATCAGGTATGTGGGGATGGCAGAGACATGGAGGGCCTTGCCGTTCCAGCTTCCAAGAAGGACACGGGATAAACAAAGCACCAGCCTGGCTCTGGGCCTGAGAGCTGACAGGCCCCCCGAAGGGCAAGGGCAGTGGCTGTCACTCCTGCAATTGACAGTGATTGTTATCAGCTGACAGGCTGTGTGGGCTTGCCCCTCAGCCCTCCATCTCCCCACCACGCGGCATGAGTCCTTGATAGCAGGCACCCACCCACTCCACATTCACTTCCTTCCTGGTGTCATTCCTCTGTCCATCCCCTGGGCAGATACGGTCTCTCTTCTGGCAAGCATTTCTACATTCCTAGCACCAAGTTAACTGGCCTGGCACTCACTGCAAACCCCTGGCACTGGCTGCTATTTCTGGACTGCCTGGGGACACCCCTGGCAGGATCCGTGCTAGTGTTGGCTCAGGGAGGGATCTCTGAACACATATGTGCATGCTCAGCATGCCTTGGGCTCAGCACACTTGGATAGGGGCTGAGGCATCCTGTTTAGTTGCTATTCCATGCTTAACCAGGAAGCCTTGTCTCTGTGGCTTTCACAGGGTCCTGCAGGGGCACTTGGCATTGCATTTCATCTGGCTGAACTGTTCTTGGCAGCAACGATGCTGAATGTTCCTCTCCAGCCTAATGTGGCCAGCATGGGGCTTTGAATTCTTCTCCATGAAGCCCATTTTCCATGTCAGTAAGTGATGCCATCATCCACTCACTTCAATCAGAAACCCCCAGCCTGCACTGAGTCCTCCCTCTGTTCCTCACATCTAATCCTGCAGGCTCTCAGTGACTTCGGTGTTCCCAAACCAGCAGCCATTTTTCCATGTGTGCCTATCTCGCTTCCACCCATGGCTGTAATCAAACACCACCAAAGCAACAGAGGTTTATCCTCTCGCAGTTCTACAGTTGGTACCACTGGGTTGAGAGCCAGGGGTCGGCAGGACCACACTTCCGCAGACACCATAGGGGTAGATATTTTTCTTGTCAGTCACAGATTTTGGTGACAACAAGCATCCTTTGGCTTGTGGCTTCATCATCGTGCCTGGCCACATGGCTTTCACCTCTCCCATCCACGTCAAATCTCCCTCTCCCTCTCCGTTATGAAGATATGCATGACTGCATTCATGGGCCACATAGCACAACTATGTCTTCTCAAGATCCTTAGTTCAATCACACCACAACGTCCCCTTTTGTCATAACAAGTTATGTCAAGGTCCCAGGGCTGAGACTGTGCCTGCTCACTCTGATGTCACTGTCCATGGTCCTGACACGCCTCTAAGGAGAGGCCGTTTCTCTTACTAGTTAACATTTTTAAAATTTTATTTTTATTCTTATTTTTTATGTTTATTTATTACTTCAGGTTAAACCTCCATCACAGTACCCTCTTTCCACCCTTCACAGTCCCGCCTTCCCACCCTCTACCCCCTATCCCTTCCATCCCACTCCTCTGGAGTGAGGTGTCCCTACATATCAGTCCCCTGCCCCAGTTCAGCAGTCATATGAGGGTGGAGAGCCTCCTCATACACTGGGGGCCTGCAAGACAGCACCACTAGGGTAAAGTGTCTCATTGACAGGTAACAAAGTCTATGTTCATGTTCCCTTTGGTGCATTGGTTGTAGTATAGTTATCCTGAACTATATGGCTAAAATCCTATTATAAGTGAATAGATGCCATGTGCATCCTTCTGAGTCTGGCTTAGCTCACTCAGGATGAGCTTCTCTAGTTCCATCCATTTGGCTGCAAATTGCATAATTTCATTGGTTCTGATAGCTGAGTAATATTCCATTGTGTAGATGTACCACAGTTTTTTATCCATTCCTCGGTTGAGGGACATCTGGGTTGTTTCCAGTTTCTAGCTATTACAAATAAGGCTGCTATGAACATAGATGAGGAAACGTCCTTATGGTTTGGTGAGAAATCATTTGAATGCATACTCAGAAGCGGTATGGCTGGGTCTTGAGGTAGAGCTATTCCACGTTTTCTAAGATATCACCAGGCTGATTTCCATAGTGGTTGTACAAGCTTGCACTCTCACCAGCAATGAAGGAGTGTTCCCCTTTCTCCACAACCTCACCATCATGTGCTGTCATTTGAGTTTTTGATCTTAGCCATTCTGACAGGTGTGAGATGGAATCTCAGAGTCACCTTGAGTTCCATTCTCTGATGATTAAGGATGTTGAGCATTTCTTCAAGTGTCTCTCAGCCATTAGGGATTCCTCCTTTGTGAATTCTCTGTTTAGCTCTGTTCTCCATTTTTGGATTGGATTATTTGGTTTCTTGGCATTTAATTTCTTGAGTTCTTTATAAATGTTGTATACTACCCCTCTGTCAGATGTGGGGTTGGTGAAGATTTTTTCCCAGTCTGTAGGCTGCCGTTTTGTTCGAATGACAGTGTCTTTTGCCTTACAGAAGCTTTTCAGTTTCATGAGGTCCCATTTATTGATTGTTGGTCTTAGAGCCTGAGCTGTTGGTGTTCTGTTCAGGAAGTTGCCACCTGTGCCGATGAGTTCAAGGGTCAGATTCAATACAATTCCTATCAAAATACCACCACAATTCTTTATAGACCTGGAAAAAGCAATTCTCAACTTCATATGGAATAACAAGGAAAACCAGAATAGCTAAATCAATCCTGTACAAAAAAAAAAATCTGGAGGCATCACCATCCCAGATTTCAAGCTGTACTACAGAGCAATAGTAATAAAAACAGCATGGTACTGGTATAGAAACAGACCAGTAGATCAATGGAATCAAATTGAAGAGCCAGAAATGAACCCACACACCTATGGTTACTTAATTTTTGACAAAGAAGCCAAAACTATACATTGAAAAAAGGGCAGCATCTTCAACAAATGGTGCTGGTCTAACAGGATGTCGACATGTATACCCATACTTATCACCTTGAACAAAACTTAAGTCCAAGTGGATCAAAGACCTTAACATAAGGCCAGACACACTAAATCTACTAGTTAACATTTTTGCTTGTTTGGTTTGAGATAAGGTCTCTTGGGGCTCAGGTTGGCCTTTTGAATAACTGTTATCCCTCCTGCCTCCACCTCCCTAGTGCTAGGATTCAACTTTTTAATACTTTGTTTGTTTGTTTGTTTGTTTTAACCCATGGTAGGAATTAAAAAGGAAAAAATCCCACCTCTGACTTGTGACTCTTCTTGGCCTTTGGCAAGCCCATCAAGTTTCTAAAGAGCTATGTCTTCCTCCTAGGAGTGGGCAAGGAGGGCTGAGGCTCTGCCGGTTCTGCACTCACCGCTGTGTGAGTGTTACCAAGATTTCACAGGGAGGCTGCACAGGCTTGGCCATTCATATCTTTTAATGAAATGCTGGATTGGTTCTTTCACTCATTTGCTTGAGCTGGAAGCCTCCAAGCCATCTTAAATTCTCCTCCCTGCATTCTCTCCCCACAGCCAAGGCCAGTTCAGAGCTGTACTCTCTCCCTTCTTGTCACGACACCCCTCCCATGATCATTAGTCAGGCCCTCATTGATGTACTCTGAGGCAGTTCAGCTCCTAATGTGTCTTCAAGTCACACGTGTGAATTGACCCTCTGAATAGGCTGGAGGGCTTCCTTGGTGCTCATGTGCCCAGGCTAAACTCTTTAACAAGGCCTCTTGCCAACTGGCCATGCTGGCTCCTCATCTATACGTGCTACATGGCAGTCTCCACTCCTCCCTCCCTCTACCCATCTCCTACACTCAGCCCCGGAGGGCCCTTTTTCTCTGGGGTCTTTGCCAAACTGGGCTTCTGCACTGTTCCTCTGTCTCCCACCCACATCAGCTCTGGGGCAGGATTATTGAAGCCTCATCAATCTACCCCAGACTCACCACACCAGATGCATACGAACCTGCTGGCGGCAGAGCTGTCAGGTAGACTCTGGTGTCTCTCAGACATAACTCTCCCCAGAAGCACTGGGAGCTTCTCCCAGGCCCTCAGTTTTGCAGAGAAACACACTTGTTTCTTCAGGACACATGGAAGCACCCACCCACTTCTGCCCCCTGCCTTTCAAAGCCCACGCCTTGTCTTAATTTCTGTGGTTTCTTTCTCTTGGCAAGAAGAGCTGAGCCCATGCTTCCCATAGACGGGGACATGGCTTTGTTTTTCCCATAGGAGCCTTTGCCATGGACGGTGAGGCACCTGTTTAGGTCACAGGCCCGAAGCTGGGAAATCCTTCCCTCCACCAGCTCTCAGATCCTCTACCTTTCCTCCCCCAGCACCCAGAAGCCAATGTCTCCCAGCATCCTCCCAGGCCTTGATCTGCCTGGAATGCTCCATGAACCATGCTCAAAAGCCAGGAAGTAAGCAAATATTTATTTCTTGTATAGAGAGGTCACCCACATACACAGAGCAAATTGGGAGTGAGTTCTAATCTCTCCCTGTGGGTATCTCCCTCTCTCTGGGTGCACAACTCTGAGCCCAAAAAGCCTTTTCCTAGAGGAAGGGAAGAAAGAAGGTTGGAGGAGACACACAAACACACACACACACACTCCAGTGGGAGGTAGGCAGACCCTGGGGATTCTGATTTCTAGGGTTCCTGCTGTACGGGGTGTGGCATTCCAAATGTTCTGGATTTGGAATTTGGGAACCTCAGGGTAAGTGTAATGACAAGATTCATGTGGGTGGTGTGGAGGAGAGAGAAAGTGTTGATGGAATGGGGAGTGTAGTAGCTCCAGAGTGAGAAGGGAGGGTACTTAAAGCAAGAGAAAGGGGCTGGGGTGAGAGGAAGGCTCCAGGGGGCTCCACCAAGGAAGGAAGGCTCTATATGGGGGTTAGAGTTTTAGGTGTGGGTTGAGGGACTCTTCTGGGTGCATGTATGGCAACAGACTTCCGGATATGGTATATTTGTGGAAGGGACAGAATTCTGGATATGATAGGTGGGGACACACAATAATTGTGTGTGTGTGTGTGTGTGTGTGTGTGTGTGTGTGTGTTTGGCAACAGACTTCCAGATATAGTTTATCTGTGGAGGGGACAGAATTCTGGATATGACAGATGGGGACACACAATAATTGTGTGTGTGGGTGTGTGTGTGTGTGTGTGTATTGAGGGTCAAGTAGATTGGGAAGGCTGGCCAGCATAAAAACTTACAGCTAGTGATAGTGAGGATGAGAAAGGCTTAAGAGGGTACATCGGTAGATGGTCACTGCAGAAGTCTCTGGCCCTAAGAGCACAGGATTGCCCTGGGACAGCTCTCTGCCCATGTGCCCTCACTGTCCTACCCATGGCTCTGGACACAGTGTCCTCTTCAGCCTCTATCAGTTGGACACCAGTCTGGCAGCTCATACAGCGTACAAAGCCCTCATCGTGGGGACTTTGAGGGACACAGAACAAATTGATCCCAGGTGTGTTCCAGGAATGCATGGACATGAGATGTCCCCAAGAGGAGCAGAATTAAGGGGAGGCAGGGAACAGCAGAGAGTATGCAGGAGACAGTGGTGATGAGGCTGGGGTGGGGGGAACAGAGAACCTGGGGTGCAGGGGCAGGAGATGGACCAACAAGTACCAGGACTCTGGATACACATGTGCCTATAGGTGGGTAGATTACAATAAAAGAATGAGTAGAGTCTGTGGGCAGGAGAGAGCTCTACATACAAAGGATAGTAAACCCTCAAGCCTGATGGAGCTGGGTGGGTGACTCAGATGAGTGACGCAGGCTGAGTGAGTGATGTGGATACAGGAGGCAGGCCAGGTGTGAGAGGACAGTTGGGGACCTCAGATGACCAACAGAAAGGGACCCACACAGCCCAGGACATTCAGGGCAAGAAGCCAACTCCACTGGTGGGCAGACCAAATGAAGCTCAGCTCCTAAGTCATAAGCCTGTCTTAAAGGCCCAGCCCATGAAAGCAAGAGAAACAAACCTCAGTAACTCCGAGAGGGCTACCCAGAACCGTAGGATAACACCATTTCTTTAATGGTCTTGAGCTCCTTATCCTCCTAACATCACCTCCTAACTGACGGGCTGGTAGCTACGTCCCAGCAGGCCCAGCAGCTGTTACCTTTTTGGGGAGCATCGCTCCCCTTTTGGTCTGGGTTGACTTTAACATCAGCTTGTATCATGCCTTCTGTCCTTTAAGGCGCTCATCCTCGGCACCCCCCCCCCCAGCAAACCCCATCCCTGCTTCTTCCCAGGCTGCTATTTCTGTGTCTGCCGACCTGTCACCTCCCAGCCCACTTCTGCTCTCCAGCACACATTTCTGAGTGGTCCCCAGTCTGCCCGCTTCCTGCGGAGCATGTCCCTTGGGATGTGACCTCCCCACCACCGCCTCCTAGAGTCCCCCAATCCCTTTTCATCCGCTCTGGCGAAGTGGGCACAGGAGGGGCACATACACCCCAGCTGCATTGTCTGTGTTCTTTGAAACGTTTAAAGGGATTAGAAACTGGGGGCTGGGAGAGGTGGCCTCAGGGGTGGGGGATGCATGTTCAGTGGGCGAGAAGAAGATGCGCTGAGTCTTTCTTCATCTTCCCTGTCCAAGGGGCTGGCGAGGGTAAGTAAGATAGAGGGCATGGATAAGGGGTCATGCAATTAATTTTGATTTAAACCCAGTTTGGTCTTCTCCATCCTTAGACCCACAGACCTCGTTTCCATAGTAGATTGTCTGTCCTAGGAGCAGTAGGTCCACACTTTTTCAAGCTAGCAAAGTGACAGAGGTAGAGAGGCTATGCAGTGAATGTGGAAAATGCTGGGCATAGGTATACACTGGACACAAGTCTCACCCAGGAAAGCCTTGTCCTGTGCCTCAGTTTCCCTGTCCATAACAGAGGAAAAGTCTGTCAGTGAGTATTGTTTACTAAGCCCTCAGTGAGGAGACATTTCATCCTTGTTATAGCTCAGGGGGAGAAAGAAGACATGGGTGGGGGAACTCCGAGGTCAGACTGAAAGGCTCAGAGACATGGTCACTGCTGTGTGGGCCTGAGAAAGGCCCTGACTTCTCTGTTCAGCATGTTCTCACCTATCAGACAGGACTGGGGTGAACAGCCAGCCCAAGAGAAGATCCCAGGCTCAGAGTGCACCTCAGCTGGTAGTGTTTGCCATTAAACTCTGGGTCCCATCCCCAGCAGTGCATAAGCCTGGCATGGTGGCACACACCTGTAATTCCAGCACTTAGGTGGTGGAGGCAGGAGGATTAAGGAGTTTGAGGTCATCCTAGGCTACAAAGTAAGTCCAGGGCCAGTATGGGCTATAAGAGACCCTGTCAGAGAGAGGAGGAGACTCTAATGAAAGTGATGATGATGGTAGCAGGGCTAAGGGGCTTCTAACAGGATGATGTCACTAAGCCCTTACACAGAGGCCAGTACCTCTGCACCCTTCACTCCCTTCTCAACAGAGGTCCTCTGGGAATCTGCTCACCCAGGTCAGTGAGTAAACAGGGCTGGGAAATTGCCAGAGGACCTTGGCCACCCCTACCCAAAGGCTCCAAAGCTCTTCTGGGAAAACAAAGTCCCTGCAGTAGGTGGGGCTCACAGGCTGAGCTTGAGTTCTCTACTCTAGTGGCCTCCCAGGCTGGTTGCTACTCACCTGCCATGGCTGTAGGAGCCCTTTGCTGTGTTTTCTGAGTTTGGCCCCCCAACCCGCAAGAATCCCCACTGCCAGATGAAGAAGCTGAGGCCTCTAGGACTGCACTGCTAGAGGCTGTATTCTTGCTTTTTTGGTTGTTTGGTTGGCTTGGCTTTGCAAGACAGGGTTTCTCTGTGTAGCTCGGCTGCCCTGGAACTCACCATGTAGACCAGGCTGGCCTTGAACTCACAGAGATCTGCCTGCCTCTGCCTCCCAAGTGCTGGGATTAAAGGCGTTCACCACTAGGCCTGGTTTGGGCTGCTTATTCTTTAGGGGTAGAAACAGAAGTCCCAGGTCCATCTCCTATTTTGTGGACTATGCCCTGCCTCCAGATCCCTGGCTCCAGTCTTGGAGACTTCTCCTGGCTCTGTCCTGATGCTGGATCTCTGTCTATGGGAATCAGGGTCCATCTGCTACAGCACAGCACCCCTTTTGACCCACAGACCTGGCAACTGCCCCCTACCCAGCCCCCTCAGCAACCCCTGGTGGCTCTCCAGTTCCCCTAGGGCCTTCTGAGTAATTAGGAGATCCTTCATTCACCCTTGGCACTTCATGGCATACAGAAAAGGACAGAAATTATGCATACTCACCACCCACATAGGCATCAGATTAAGCCAGGTACTACTGGTGGACCCAGGCAGGACCCAGCATCCCTCCCCTAGGCCCTGAGGTATCTCATCTTGTCCCATAGGCACTGTCCTCCTCCTCCTCATGCCTCCTCCTCATGCCTCCTCCTCATGCCTCCCCATGGCTCATGCCAAACATGACACATAGAAACCCTCATGTTCACAGGCCTCTGTCAGGTATTGCCTCTATCTAACTCAGGGCCATGGAAGTTCATAGAAGTCATACCAATTCCCATTTGATCTAGGTTACAAAGCTAGACCAAATAAATCAGGAATCTGATTTTACAACAAATTACATAAGGAAAACCCAAATACCCAATGCAGGAGGCAAGAGGGCCTCAAAAAAGTGGATCTGGAGTTTGCCATTAGCACATGTCCAGCTCAAGATCAGGTCTCTGATCTACCCCAAGACTCAGCCAACTCTCTTCAAGTTCTCTTTAGCTTGGGTCCCCTACTTGGACCTCACTGCAGGGATATCTCTCAGGGTCCTCACTAAGAGTTTGGGTTTGGGACACACTAGAGGCCTCCTCCTAGCGATCCACCTTTCTAAGGTTTTAAGGTGTCATGAACCAGGGAGGGCTAATGCTTTGAGCAAATTAGCGCTACATTCTGCCTAGACAGGATTCTCATGCTAAGCTGTACACTGTGAAGACAGATGCTGGCAAGGATGGAGACTTACCCTGATAAAACCAATATTGGGCTGGAAAATGAGATGCTTGATGAAAGGGGGGGGGATTTATAACCTTAGATGACTACATTAATGGCAAGGTGGTTATTTATAAATACTAATACATATATAATATAAATATACCATACATGTGTATATATACATATATATATACGCACACATATGTACTTATACATGGAGAAATAGAGAGAGAAATATTTTAAGATATTTGTGTGAACTTAACACCTAGCATGAACTCTTAATGGTGACAAGTGAAATTTAGCAGGGTGCTCCTTATTCCCAATTTATTACTTTACCAGGGACTCATGTGAGCTTCAGGGAAAGAGAACAAGGAACAGTGAGGGAGCCTGCGCCCCAGGCACTGGCTGAATTATGAACCACAATTCACAAGCCATTACAGGTTGTAGATTCTGATGAGATTTACTGCAGTCTGACCTGAGGAATGTTGTGGAGTCGGGCTCTTCACCTAAGGCTGTCCCAAAGGGGCTCAAAGAAAGAGATGGATGCTTTCCTCCACCCCTGGACCACCTTCACCCACATTTCCAGCACCCTCAAGGATGCTACCCAAGAAGCTCAATTCAGTTGTTGGAGAAGGCAGGGGTAAGGCTCCCTCCTGCTTTCAAGAGTAGGGTAGGACCCCTGCAAAAGTGATCTCTAATTTACTAATGTCCCATGGCATTCTGGGCAGGGTCTCTCTGCAGAATAAGCTGAGAAAGACACATCCTTGTTGGTCCATTGACAAGAGAAGTTGGGACCTGGTGAGATAGATGCACTGTTATCCCAGGGGAAGTGTGATGGTACACACCTGCAATCCCAGCACTCCGGAGGCCGAGCCCAGCCCGAGCTATTCAGCCAGATCCTCTCTCAGAAATCCAAAGGCAAGAAACAACAGTGTAGGCTTTGGAGCCAGGTTGACAGATTCAAAGACCGTGATGTTGGGTAAGTGACTAAAACAGGAAAAAATAAATCTTTCTGCACCTCAGTTTCCTTGGCTATAAAAACAGGACACGTTATGGAGGCTGGAGAGTTGGATCAGTGGTTAAGAGCACTGGCTGTTCTTCCAGGGGATGTGGGCTCTGTTCCAGAGTTGGCATGGCAGCTCACAACCACCTGTAAGTCAGTTCCAGGAGATCTCCACAGACGCCAAGCATGCGCATGGTAGACACAGGCATTCATGCAGGCACAAATGCATAAAATAAAATTTAAAAGTTAATCTTTCAAAATAGGAAATACGCAAGACAATGTGTAGGGTAAAGAGTTAGCAAGCTTTGTGCACTAGAAGGTGGTCTGCTGTGGTTGGTAAGGCACGTGATGAGTGAAGCTCCAGGATTTGGGGACCCCACACTGCCCGTCAAGTTGATTAACTTCCTCAAATTCCATAGCCAGGCATCCCAGCTTCACTCTCTGAGAGCATCTCCCTTCCGCATCATAATCCAGCTACACCCGTGTATTGGGAATGACGTGAAGAGTCTCAACTGGCCATAGATTCTGTTGAATCCAGTGAGACCCAGGGTCTCCAGAGCTCAAAGTCCTGACAATTTCACCATCAAATGACCTGGGGCTCCCTAGCCCATCATGGTGGCTGCATAACTTCTCAGACCCTTCTTAGGCAGCTGCAGCTCTCCACCAAGACCATCCAATAGAAAGCTGTGGAGTGCTTCCTGACCCTATTAACATGGACAGAACAGGGGGACTGGAGTGATGGGTGGAGCTAGTTTGGAGGCATCGGGATGCCACCTCTGCTTTTTAAATCACTGGCTTGTGACCCTGGGAAGCTCACTTGACCTCTGCTGGCTCACAGGGCATTTGTGTGTATCTCTGGGACATTGAAAGTAGGAAAGAGACAGTGAGAGCCACATGACTAGCTGAAGATCACATGTCCTGGGAAAAGCTAAAAAGGAATCTCAAACACTGTCTCCCTGTCCCTCTCTCAATCCAATGGTTAAAAGGGTTTGTTGGTTCAGGCCTCATGCAGTCGGGGTGTCTGCACTGTAATACTCTGCTCTAGCTCCTGTGCTCCCAGATGCAGTCCAACCCCAGGGAGAATGATGACGAAGCCAAGAGGCTGGCAAAGCTTAATGTAGCTGGGGCAAATTAATAATTAATACACGAGGAGATAGGATCTGTCTCAGAGGAACACACAGAAGGGAGGGGTAGCCAAAGGGACTGGCCAAGGTTCAGGGAGGGGCATTCTGCTCAAGCTCAGACAGGAACAGGGATGCTGTGGCCACATGAGCTTGCTGGGATGGTCCTTTGCTGGCTTCTGTCCACTAAGCTCTAAAGATGCAGTTCAGGGGACAGAGCCGTGGCTGACCTGTCAGATGGAAGAGTGTGGACTTATTTCTGCTTTAGACCATGGGGCCTGAGGATCCAACCAGCAGAATCTTCAGGTAGAGTGATTTTGCTCCAGAATGTGGACACTGGAAAGCATATGGGTAGAGGACGCTTGGAGAATATGGCCTAGGGAATCCATGATACCCCTGGCCTTATCTCCCTTCACCAGGGGAAAAGGACTTGGGTCAGATCTCCAGACAGCTATACCAGCCTGCCCTTGCAGGATGGACCAGGATGCTCAGTTTCTCTGGCCTTCTGAGACATGAGATGGACATGAGGCTTAAGGTCTACAGTATTGCCCAGAGCCCAGCTCACAGTCACAGGGACGAGTGGATGGCAGGAGGGGGCAGCAGAACCTGACCATCTCATAGGGTCCTGGGCCAGTCAATGGTCATGCTAGCTTCTCCCTGGGTGTCGCTGGGAGGTCACAAACCCCTACATTCTTGATACCCTTCCCCCAGCATGTGAGCATTGTAGGAAGGAAGAAGGTATCAGTACACAGTAACTATCAGCCTCCGGACCACCACTCTCAGACCTATCAGCACAACTGAGGAAAGGCCTGTGCTCACTCATGACCCAAGGGCTCCTCTTCTAGCGGGCAGCCTTCTCCAAGTCACTGCCATCTTTCTAGAGAGCCAACCCTGCTGCTGGGACAAGAGTTTGACAGGCTGAGGAGGAAGAGAGAGGGCTTCTCTGGTCAGCCAGGCAATTCTCATCACAATTGCCATTAACTGGGGCCTTGCTTACTCCAACTTGGTGTCAGAAGCCCCAAGTCACATTATTTAATCTGTATGAGCACCCCAGAAGAGGAGCACTGGCTTCCCATCTGACCTGGGGCAAGGGGTACACAGAGGTCACATGTCCAAGCCTTCACAGCTGGGGTGGGCACTGCTGAACCCTGTCTGCCTGTCTGTCACTTCTTTTACATTGTTTTGTTGCAGTACAGGGTTTCTCCGTGTATTATTGGCTTTCTGTCCTGGAACTCACTCTGTAGTCCAGGCTGGCCTCAAACTCACAGAGATCCTCGCCTACATCTGCCTCCTGAGTGCTGGGATTGAAGGCGTGCACCTCCACGCCCTATTCTTTTACATTCTTATCCACCATGCACGGTTCATTGAGCAGACAAGTCTTACCAGCAATTCCACAGTTATGTTCTAAGTGTGCACCACAGTGTCCGTGAATACTGAGCCCCAGCGCCCAAGCATTCCAAGGAAAGGAAATACGCACAGACACAAAGGCCTGGGGAGAGGCGGGAGAAGGCATGGTCCAACCAGAGGAGAGATGTGCTGCGCGTTGGAGCCTGCAGTCAGAGGCAGAAAGAAGCAAGGAGATTGTGATACTTTCAAAGCTCAGAACAGGGTTTGAACTTCATCCTCAGTCAGCCATGTGTAGATGAAGGTCCTCAAAGGAGCTAGTGACACAACAGGGCTGATACATGGGGGGATGGGAATCTGGGGGAGGCTGGACTTGGGGAGACAGCAGCAGTCATTCCTGTAGAGGTGGTGAGGGTCTGTGCCAGGAGTGTGCTTGGGTCTGTCAGTACAGCTTGTAAAGGGGAGAAGTGTGCTGTGGCTGCATGTTTGGGTCTGTGGTGGTCCCGTGCATGCAACACTGCAGGAGTATGTAGCTGAGAAAACTTGTGCCTGTGATGGTAACCAGGAGAGAGGAAGATACTGGGCCCCCAACAGCTCCTTCAAAGGCACACCCCTGGGGACCTGACTTGGGGAAAGATATCACAAAGGACTCCAGCATTCTGCCCTGGGTGGCCAGAGGCCTGCATTGGAACACAACTTTGCAAACTCTGGATGAAGAGACGATTTGATCACTTGGGGACAGGTGACTCTGAGGTTCCTGGGTGACCTTGAGGTACATGTATCTACTTCCTTTCCAAATATGGGAGCTGAAGCTGCAGGTCCTTGCCTGCCTTCCTTAACTCGGCCTCCCCGATGAAGTCTGCTCACTGTCTTTGGGGAATGGCGTGGTAGGAGTGAATATAGAACATCCATGAACTTGTGCTCCCTACTGTGCCTAGAGGCCTGACTCTCTGGTTCTTTGAACCTTAGAGCTGAGGTTCCATGGGAGAGTCTGTCTATCCTAAACTTTCAGGCCTCTGTTCAGAGGGGCAAAGCCGCCTGCTCTTAAAGGGGCCCCGTCGTTGTTCCGGTCTGCAGCAGGAAGCCAGGGACAGGGCGGATGGGACCTGCAGGCTGCAATCAGTGCCTCTGCAGGAGCGTCAGCAATTAGCTGTCCAGGTGACAGTCCAGACAGAGCTGCTAAATAGACCCATTAGAGCGCATTAGTGAATGGACAAGACAGGCTGGACACTTGGCAGGGGCTGGCTGGTTTGGTGGAACCGGGGTTGGGGCCCTGGGGAGGTTGACCTGAAACATGTCATGGAGGGCAGGCCGTAAGGTGAGAGATGTTTGGGGGGGGGTGCTCTTCTCTTGTAACCACAGGCCTCAGTGGGGTGCCCATCTGTGGTCACTCCAAGTCCACTTGCAAAGTGACTTCTACCCAGCCCACAGATAATGGCCTTAATGGGGCCTCTTGCACACAGAGCACTTAACAAGCCCCCCGTCCCAGCCATCAGCCCATTAGCTCACCTCTGTGGCCAGGCTCGGGGAGGGGAACGGAGGAGGACTCATAGAGTGACAAGTTAAAGGTTAACCAGTGAGCTAATGCGAGCAGAGTAGATTGCCAGGCTTCCTTCTCTAACTGCCAACCTGCAGGGTCTTAGCCTCAGGACTGTAAGCCACCCAAACCCTAGGGACCTAGAGTCTGAGTCACCACTATAAGCCCAAGGCCTGGTGTCAAGACTGGCATGGAACAGTTTCTTCCAAATAGTGTACACTGAAGAAAAAAACAAGGTCCCCAGTTGAGGCTCCCAGAGCCCTTACAGCATGGGACAGTGATCACAGGATCCAGCAGACATGGTTCAGAATCCAGGAGAATAACACAGTGGGTTCCAGGGACATTAAATGAGATGATGTGTACGGAGAGCTTACTAAGTGCTCTGGGGTGTGGTGAGGCAGCCATTGTTGCTGTCATTATTATCTATTTACGTGGTGTGTTCCGCTCAGAAAACTTGTCTAAATGATAGCATTCGTGGGTCCTGGGCCACAGCTTCTTCTCCAAGACACACTAAGGGTGCCTTAGCTCTAGAAGCCTTATGACTCTACTGAGGACAAGCAGGCACTGCTGGGGAAGTATGATAGCCCAGAGCAGCAGATCTGAAAAGAGCTGATAAACGACAGTGGGTCTAAGAACATGCCTTCCTTGACAGTGGCCAGCAGCAAGGACTCAGGCTTAGGGGTGTAAGCTCAGAGAGAAAGCCTTGATCTTTGCCTGGCTGTACCAGCTGGGTGGGACTGCATGGCTTGGGAGGTGGGACTGGGAGGTGAGAAAAGCATGAGACCTTCCTATGCTAGGTCCACTGCAAGAGCTCTGGGCAGCTCATAGGGGACCCAGCCCTAGCTCTGCTACCTACAGAACTCCAGGAGTGGGGACTCACACTGTGACAGTAGTGTGGACTGCGTCCCTGGCTTCTCCTCACCCCATCTCCAAATTCTGCTTCCATCTGGAGAAAAAAAGACAGAGCATAGGCTCCTCCTACACAGAATGGGAACCTAAGGCAGGAAGGGCCTGGTGACTTGCACTCAGTGGGTGGACAGGGCTGGGCAGGGAGAGGTTCACTGACAACAGATACAACAACCCCTTTTTCTTTTCTACCACTTCACTTAGTCCCATGGTATTAGAGAACAGCCCTTGCTGGTTGTTTCCCATCGTGTCTGCAGCCAGAGCCAGCTTGAGGGTCATTTTGACAGCACGGGGCTCTTCAACGTAGGTCCCGATGATCACACTGCAGACCGGAAGCATCGTGCTGAAAATGCGTTTGCCGTTCACTGCAGCTCGGCTGCCCAGCACATCATGAGTGACAGTCATCACCTCCCTGTGACTGGCTGGGGCCTGTACCTCGCCCACTGCCACTGCTCAACATCCAGAGAGGGGAGGGCACCAAATGCTACCAGTTCCAGAAAAGATCCAAGTCTAAGACCTGGAGTCTGGCTTCTGCTCGATGAGAGTCACTTTGTGCCTCCTAACGTATAGAAAGCATAAGAACAGGGTTGCCTGCCCCTACCCGGTGTCTTTGCCTGACATGGGACCATGGAGGTGGCTGAAATCACCTTGGCCGAAGAGGAATGCTCCACACATTCACCATTTAGCAAGAAACCAGCCTTGTCCTCAGAGACAGCCTGCCCATTACTCAGTCTGGACACCTGGGGTTTATCCTTGGTACCTGTCTTTCTCTCTCCCTGTCACCGCACCACTGCTATCCAGGTCGGACATCTCTTGGATGTCAGAATAGTCTCCTCCCCCTTTCTAGTTGCATAATGGCCAGAGATCCCACTGTAAAGCTACCGTTGGGCCCCTTCTTTCCTTTGGTTTGGTTTTGTTCTTGTTTGGTTGTTTGTTTTGTTTTATTTTTAGCTCACACTGGCCTAAAACTCACTATGAGGCAGAAGATGGCCTAGAACTTCTGATGGTCCTGCCTCAGTCTCCAGACCATTGTATTTATAAGCATGTACTGCCTCACCTGGCTTGTGCGGTGCTGGAGATTAAACCCAGAGCCTCATGCACGCTACCAACTGAACCACACCCCAAGTCTTACATGATCCCAATTCTCAACCCCTCCAGTGGCTTTCCATCATTTTTAGAATCAAATCCAGATGCTCAACTAGAGCCATGAGGTTCTGTAGGATCTGGCCCCAGAATCCTATGCAAAATTGCCCTGCTTGCCTCCAGGGCCCCAGACACGGGGGCTTTCCTTCCCTCGGTCTCTGAGCATCCTCCTTCCTAAGCATGGCCTCTTCCCCATCATGGACTGTCCCTAGTCTGCCCCACCCCACCCCACCCCACCTGCAGAGCTTCCTGCAGGCACAGGAGCTCCACCACTGTTCTCCCTTCCTGACCCATTCTATCTCACTTTACCTCTTCTGCCTGAATGTACCTTCCATAGACAGAGCACCTGCCCTTCCTGCTGCAGGAGGCATTGGGTACCTATCTGTTAAGGAAACAGGTAGTCTCAAGGCACAGATAACAAAACTGAGTAATGAGGGAAGGCTAGATTTTTTTTGAATGGTTACAGCTAGGACAGTTGAAAGGGCCCTGGTTCCCCACGTGGCCTGTCTGTCTCTTACTGAAAGGGACCAGTGGCTCTGGCAGGACCTGCTTTCTCAGTGAGCTGCGGGCCCCTGTGACATGTGCAGACTCCCTCCTTTCTGCTATCTGTCTGCCTGTGACCGATGTGATCTCAGCTTTGGGATTTTTCCTTCTCATTCTTCCTCCACACTAGATCTTTTTAGGTGGTAATTACAGCCGATGAGGACAATCTGTCTTTTTATTTTTAGGTTCTGACACTCAGACCCCAGGCCCTGGACAGCAAGTCCAGAAATAGATGTGACACCCAGGCAGGGTTCTGCTGGGCTGCTAGACAGCAGGGCTGCTGTTGGCATGCTGATGCTTCATCCTTGAATTGGGCAGGGCACAGGGAGCACCTTTCTCAGGGTGCTGGGACATCTGGGGACTGGTCACTTCTGTTCTGTGACCTTGGGCAAGTCCCTGTCTCTCTGTGCCTCCTCTTCCAGCCCAGGTACAATGAGGGGCAAGGGTGAGTGAGCTTTGGCAGCCTGGGTTTCCAGGTAGAGGCCTCAGGCTGGGATGGAGGGGTTTTCCTGGCATTACTATGCTGAGTGATGACAGGAAAGATGGGCTGGCCCTGGAATCACAACATGATGAACCCATCCTGCTGATGAGTGACTGTCCCACACGTCTTTCCTATTCCCCCTGTGCTTCTTCCTGTGACCTTCATTTTTTCATTGTCCCAAAGTCATATCTGATCTATCCTTCTTCCTCAGAATGACCTCACCTGGCTTCCCTATTGGCTTAGGGACTCGGTGGATCACTAGGCTGACAAACAAGAGAAAACAGCCCCTGGTCTCTGGCCCTAACAAGCCCAGCTGTTTCCCAGAGTGCTCCAGCTGTCAACCAACAGGCCAGCCTCCACTGAAGGGTACATGGTAGCCATCTTTTCAGGGACCCTTCCCATAACTCCTCATTTAGAACCTCCCTAGGGGGCTGGAGAGATGGCTCAGGGGTTAAGAACACTAGCTGCTCCTCGGAAGGTCCTGAGTTCAATTCCCAGCAACCACATGGTGGCTCACAACCATCCACAATGTGATCTGATGCCCTCTTCTGGCTGCAGGTGTACATGCAGATAGAGCAACTGATATACATTAAATAAATAAATAATCTTTAAAAAAAAAAAAGAACCTCCCTAGGGTGCCAGTCATCACAGGGATCTGATGGACACTGTCCCAGCTGGAGGAAGCAGACGCCACCATCAGACCCTGACAGACAAGCCTCAGATACACAGGGGTGCTAAGAAGACAATGGAAAACTGGGGGTAGGAGTTTAACTTTAGGATGTGGATGGGGCATCTACTCCTAATCAGGGAATCAGGGAGAGTTTGGCAGGGGGGTACATTTGATCTGAGACCTACTCAGTGGGACATGGTGGGGGGGTGTCAGTTTAGCACCATCAGGTACCTGTGATTGGAGGAAGAGCACATGTCCCCCCCTACCCTGGGAGACTGATGGAAAGGAACCTCACTGTTATGAGGCTAAGTCGGCAGTTCTCCCTCGAGATACCAGGATCTTGACCCATGTCATTCTCTCTTATCTAGTGCCAAGGGAGCCTTAGGAGCTTCGGGAGAAATCTGAGTTCAAATCCAGGAAGTCTCTTAGGTGAGTCTACCCCAGCCAATTGGCTCCTCTGAGTATGTCAGTGCTGGCCAGTGATTTTAGCTCCTCCTTTGTTCCTTTGAGGTTCTGATTAGAGTCTTGCAGAGCTGAGCTGGAAGGCTCCTCATGGGGGAGGTGACCACCCCAGAGCAGGGCTGAGCCTGGTCCAGCTCACACAGTCAGGAGGCAACAGAGCAGGGACCCAGGTCTATGGCTTGGCTTGGGATGCTTCCCGCTGCACCCTGCCTCCTGCACACAGAGGCTTAGGAAAATGAAATAGAGCAGTTTGTCATACTGCCTTCACCTCCAAGGCCATAGGGACACTGAGGCCACAGAAGCCAGAATGATGGGTGAGTGACCTGAGACAGAATGGGTGCAGTCAATCAGCCAGCCTGTTGTATTCAGAGAGTCACAGGGATTGGTTGGGTCTGATCTCTCAGTGGGCCTGGCCCCAGGCAAGGATGGTCAGTTGAAGTATCAGGTAAAAGGGAGGCAGCCTGGAGGCTGTGGGTATCACCAGCAGTGGAGGTAGGCACCGTTAGGTACCATGAGCACTGGATCCAGGTCCCCAACTGGAAACAATGAGATGGAGCTCTGATCTAGCAGACTCTAGGCTGGGGCTGCCCAGTCCCTAGGATACTCAAGGAGGGAAGCAAGGTCCCTCTGTACACCACAGCTCCACAGGACTATGGCTTTTGTCACTACATGAAATTTACAGCAGCAAGATGGCTGTCCCATTATCTTATTGTAGTGTGTGTTGGGAGGGGGATTGTGGTATGGGGTGTGTATAATGTGTGGTGTGTATGTAGTATGTGCATGTGTAGTGTGGAGGTGGTACATGTGTATGATGTGTGTATTGTGTGTGTGTTGTGTTTGTGTGTTGTATGTGTGTGTGGTATAGAGTGTGTGTGGAATATATGGTGGTATATTGTGTTGTATGTGTATGTGGTGTGTGGTGTGTGTGTATGTGTGTGTACATGTGCACACCCACAAGCAGTGTTAAGCAGTGATATTTCTAAAACAAGAAGGGACTCTTCATCACATCCTGTCTCTGCTTCCTCTGACTCACTTCAGAAATCCCCTCCCTGGCTTCTATGACAAGAACACTGCTCCCTCCAAAGATAACTTTGGTCTGGCAAGAGGAGAGGACTGAGGGGAGGCACTATCTGTTCAAGTTATTGGAAGGAGCTAAAGGTTACTGAGGGCCCCTATCTTCAGACAGCTGTCCTGGACCCCTCCCAGCTACTCAGAAGACTGAGACAGGAGGATCACTCCAGTCCAGGAGTTCTGGGCTGTCATGCACTATGCTGAAGGGGTGTCCCCAGTAAGTTTGGATCAGTATGGTTACCTCCCGGGAGTGGGGGACCACCAGGTTGCCTAAGGAGGGGGTCTGGTGGAGAATGCAGGTAAGGCAGGCAGGCCTGAAGGTCCAGTGATGAATACTTCAACAGGAGAGAGACAGAGACAGAGACAGAGAGAATCCTCCAAGTGTTACAGCTCAGTACAAAACCAGCCAGTCAGAGGGTCCTTGGTGAAATAGCTTATGTGCTTTATTTCATGTGAACGGGGACTATATAAACCTTGGGGAATGGGATGGGATTTGGGGGGTGAGTGGATTCTATTGGCTGAGGCTGAGATGCTGGCGAGGCTCTATTTACATCCAAGTACCCTGTTATGTGACTGACTACCAGTGGCTACCTTGTTGGGGGTCACTTACACGCTCCGAGGCAGGCACGGGGACAAGAAAAAGCTCTGTCCCACTCCTGCCATCTCAGGATGAGGTTTTCACTTCTCATGTTTGAAATTTCTGGGGTTTGAACACGCTCCATCTCACCAGTTCCATGGCAATTCCTCTGGTGGCACGGTCCACGTACCCCACAGACCCCTGTTCCCAACTGCCTCCTCCTCTCTCTGCATCCCCCACTAATAATATGTTTTCCCTCTATAAATACCTGCCCATCACCAGGCCCCTTGTCACATGTGTCCCCAACTAGACAGGGACCTCTTTCTGACAGAGTAAGAGGATAAAGAGGAAGTGCCTAGCAGGAGTTTTAGGTGTGATGAGAAAATGCCAGCAGGTGAAACAAGCAAGCTGTTAGTCCTGTCACACCTTCCACTATAGTCTCAGCCTCAGCATGGGTGACAGCTCTGCTTAACATCACCTCCTGCTGCCATGACAGGTTTGAAGGAGCTGTCCCTGGGCCCCAAGATGTCCATTCAGACTTTGGAGCCTGGGAGATCATCACAACCCACAATGCTCCCATATTACAGAGGGGTAAGCTGAGGCATGGGGTGGGAAAATAACTCATCTTTCAGTGCACAGCTGGGCATGGCAGAATGAGACAGAATGTAGAGGGCTGTACATTCTCACCTGCCACTCTCTAGCCACCTCAAGAGCTTGGAGAAGTGCCTTTGACCTTTAAGACCCATGTAAACCAGACAGAGCGGTCACGCTGTCCCCTGCCTGAGTCCTGGAATCCAGAGGCAGCATTTGAACATGGTCACTTTTTCACTAGTCCCTTGCCACTCCAAGGAAGGAGACTCACTGATGTGGCTTCTAACAGGAGAGACTAGGGCACGTGCACACTATATTAAAGCCATATTTTTGGTTGCTAGGAAGGCGCAGTTGTCACTTCCTCTGCCCTAGGCAACCCGCTGGTCCAGCTCCCCTTTCACTTCCCTGCCCCACTGTGGAGTACCATCCACCATCCGTTTTGTATTTATATAGATAAATCGGCCAGGCTAATTAAAGTGCTCTTGCTGCAGTGAGAGAATTAATAAAAGAACTTGGAGTGGAGCCGACCTAAAGCTGGGGCGCTGGGAGTCAGAGCTGAACCCTCAGCAGCAGACCAGAGGCCAGAGGGGCCAGCAGACACGTGAGCCACCCTCCTCCCCCTGAGGGGAGGCTAGGGGACCAGGGAACAAGGCTCTGACAGGATGTGCCCACTGGGATTGCTGCTAGAGGCCTTGGCACCTCTTCTTTACCTTAAACCTGAGCCCTGGAAGTGGGAGGGGTGTTGATTGACAGCTCAGGGAGGAGGGATGTCTTGTAGTGGTGGGATGTATGGTAAACCCTGTTTAGAGATTGTCCCTTACAGGATGCAACCCTCTGTGAGTTATTTTACCAAGGCATGCCTCAGTTGACATGTACAATGGTCAAAGGCTGAGACTTATGTAAAACAACAAAAGGTCACGGGAAGGCCAGGGAAGGTGGAAGAAAATGGGGAAGGGGTTTGTGATTGCTTTGTAAGGAGGACCAAACCCTGCGACAAATCTTGGCTCTCCAACGGGCATCCTTGGGGCCTGAGGCCACGTTTCCCTCTCTGGCTCAAATGCCTTAGTTGTGCAGTGGTTTGAGTGCAGATGTAATGCCCAAAGGGTCTTTGATTATCACAGAGGGGCTCCAAAGTGTCTATGGAAAGTCCAAGGCACATCCTTGTCCGGAGTGGCCTCTCTTCTTGGGCTCTGTCTGAAGCTCAGAAACAGGTTTTAGGTTCTCATTCAGGTGCCTGGTGGAGCAAAGAAAGAGGCCAGAGGACCCCGGCTAGGGGCACTCTAGAGTAATAGACACAGAAAACCCACCAGAGACAGAAGCAGGCAGCCTATTCTTAGTCTATGTCCCATCTTCCCGTGGAGAGGAGCTCACATGAAAGTTAGGGAGGGAGGAGTCCTACTGGATTTAACCCTGCATTGTTCAGAGTACCTCTTAGAATTGGAGAAGACTCCACTGTGCCAGGGGATGGAATGTGGCTATTTGTGGAGGTCAAGACTGCAATCAAGCAGGGCACCTTTAAAGGGGACTCATAGCAGGTATCCATTAGACAGATGCCATCACCAAGGCCTGAGAAGGACTTATCAGGGAGAGAGGAGGCCCTTCATAGGAGTGGGAGTGGGATTGAGCATCCCACCAGCCTTCAATCTAAGATATACAAGGACCCTTGACAAGAATTAGGAGCCCCTGTCAATCCAGCACTAATACACACTATGTGGCTGGGGGCCAGGCACAGCCCTTCTCTGGCCCTTGTTTTAAAACCCCCACAAGTCAGGGGTCCTGGCATTTGGGGGGGGGGTATAGACACCATCACTGGGACCCAGGCAGGGTCAGAATTGAGAGCAGCCTGACTAAACCTGCAGAGCCTGACCGCATCAGCATTCACGCATTGCCTCTAACAAGGAGTCTTATTTAGTACCACATGTCCCCTTTAATATAACCTATCAGCATATTAGCTGGGAGGAAGGGACAGGTCACGGGTGTGGGGAGGGAGGGGTTCGGCTAACTTGATTGTGTTGGGTGGGGCAGCACCAGATGAGGTGAGAAAGCCACAGACCTTAGGAGCTGTGGAGTGATCTCTCTCCTGCCCTTTGTCCTAGACGGTACCGGATAGACAGCAGGGGACATGTGAGAAGAGAACTCATGGTTGATATCTGCTTGGGAGGAGTATGTACCCATCCCCTGATCTCCCGTGGGCCCTCCTGCCTGCTCCCGTTAACCCAAATCCGAAATCGTCTGAGTTTCTGTTCTCATCAGCCAGTCTCCTCTCTATAGGGAAGCTTCTGCTCAGTGGGACATGTCCCCCCGCCCCCGTCCTTCAACTCCAGTACACCACTCAGGCAAGCACCCCTTTAGTGCTTAGCTGTGCGTGCTCAGGCTCAACTGTCCTGCTTCCCCCAGTCCCGGTCTTGCTGGCCACTCATTTCCTTGGTCATTAATCATGCCGCTCTCCAGCGGTGACTTATTTTCCCTCCCCAGCTCATTTGCCTACAGAAACGCTTTGCTTTGTTGAAGGAAAAATAAATGCTTCCTGGAGCTAGCTCTTCTCTTTCCTCTCTCCCCTCCCTGACCTCAGAGTTGAGGCCAGGGTCTTCTCTGAGACGAAGAAGAGGTCCTGGGCTGCAAGGAGGCCAGCCTCAGTTACACACACACACACACACACACACACACACACACACACACACACCAATCAAAACAAGCAATTTCCAGGGGCCCCTGAAAGATGAAAGAGTTTTGGAAGCTCTAGTTGGGGTTGGCCAGAGCAATGTCCAGGCCTTCTACAGGTGAGCATCTGGGTCCACCCCACCCACCTCTGCCCTGCCAGCTAGGATGTTGTATAAGCTAATGAATTCTGGATCCTCCAATAGAATAGAACTTGTCATCTGGCCTCTCCTGGGCAGATATCAAAGTCCCACAGTGCAGAAAGTGACTCATTGCTGAGCCACCAGGGAAGAAGCAATGTGGGAGGGGCTCCCCAACACAGGCTCTGGGGAGGAGGGGCTTTAGTAACACTGGCCAGCCCACAGCTACCCATTCCCACAATCAAGACCACTGGACCTCCCACTGCAGCACAGGCTAGCCCCAGGAGACAATAACAGAAACAGTTCCTAGGGCCTGGGTAAGCGTCACATGGCAGCCAAGAGGAATGAAGTCTTGGGTGCAAGCCAGCCCAGGAGAAGTGTTGGCTCTGAGACTTGGGGCTCCCATCTGAAGAGTGGGGCAACAGTGTTCCTGGCTTCCAGTGGCGTGCCCCAAATAGAGCACTCAGCAGTGCCTGGCACCTAGGATGTGCCCCATAAACACTCACTATTATTTATTATTGCTACTATTAGGGGCTCCTGTGTTAACACTGCAGGCAGGCAATTGAGAGAGACAGCATGCTAGGGGTGGCCTTGAATCGACTGCTTTTTCAGAAGTAAATTATGTGCTAAATCCGTCCTTCTGTCATCTCCAGTGAGTGTGACACAGAAACCCCTCATGGCCACAGGAGCCGACATGGAGCCCAGAACCAGAACTGAAAGCTGGGCAGTGTGTGCTAAGCCACTGGGGACCCCAGGCATTAGGTGTCACAGCTGCAAAGAGAAAACTCCACCGCCCTGCAGTCAGAGTCTCCAGCCCAGTGAACCCTGTGGTCTCCACCACATGCTGGACCCCCAAGCTGGTCTGTGATGGGACAGGGTTCTCAGCAGAAGCCCCGATACCCAATTCAAGTGCAGTGGCAGGTCCAGTCCTGACCTGGGATTCTGCCAGCACCCCTGACCGTTCTGACCCTGAGCTGCCCCTCCTGCCCCACAGCTGAGACCCAGGTTTGAGAACCCACGAACCTCTGGACTCCAGTGCTCGGGTGGTCCGAGGTAAGAAGCTAGGGACAGAGGCTGTCTGGGGTTGGACTACTACTGCTGCAGCTGTGCAGTGATTTCAGGTGCAGATCTGATTGTCACAGAGAGGCCACAAAGCATCTATGGAAAGAGTCCAAGGCACGGCTTCTCCCCGAATGGCTTCTCTTCTTGGGCTCTGTCTGAAGCTCAGCTATCGAAGTTCCACAGTGACTTGAGCAAACAGGAGTCCATACCTACTCAGAGCACAGAGGCGCTATATGTCCCAGGGGGGCCACAAGGGGGACTTCTTTCATGGCCCTTCCTGATGGGGGAGGGGAGTCCCTGGAGCAATGGAGAAAGTATGGACGAAGGGTTTAGCCCTGAGCTGGGATCAGCTGTACACCTTGCACTTGGCTGCTCCATGACCCTGACTCCAGAGGAGAGACTGAACTAAAGCCGCTGTGTGATTTAAGGTCCTTTCCAATGGAATTAGCTGAGAGAGAAGCTGAAACTGCCGAGCCAGAAGGAGGAGGAAGCCAGGGCTTCAAGAGGGACACCTGTGGTGAGTAGGCATGGCCTTACCCACTCAGCATTGCCTCTCCTGCTAGTGAATAGAGTTGTCTCCTTACTTCTCCCGTGTGGCCATCATGGGGATGACCAGAGGGCCTTTATTGTTGAAAGAGACCTCAAAACATTCTAAGTAGTCAGATACAATAGTGGGGCTATTGCATTCAATTGGGCAGGTTTTTTACTGATCAGGAGTGCTTAGCTGAGGGGCAATTAGGAAATGAACCTAGCCTCACCGTACTGCCAACCCCAGGATTTCCAGGATGGGACCAAATCTGCCAGAAAATAAAGACAATCATGTGGGCCAGTGGTACCTTGGAAAGGCCCTTCCTAAAGGGCTGCTGCCAGCCTCAGTTTCTTGAGTTGAACCCTACTAATAATAATCTTCCTTGCTCAAACTTATCCCTCAAGGGACATGGGACCAGTGAGTGGCTGAGAAAATCGATAGACTACAAGCACTCTGAGTGCCTCAAGCTACGCTTTGGGACAAGGGGAGAGGAGGGCTTTCTCTCTAATACCAGTGAGGATGGAGAGGGCTCAGGGTTTCTGGTTGGGGGGGGTATGTGTGTGACAGACAGCCACTTATGGACCTTGGCACTTGAATCTGTCCCTCTTGCTGGCCTGGCTTCTCAGGTCGCCTGGTCTCCATCCTGGTGACTGACCCTCTCTGCCTTCATTGGTTCCTGACCTTCTCCCGCTCTGCTCCCTCCAGCCAATCACATACCCAGAAACACTTCCACACCAGGCTGTGAGTGTACAGCTCAGGTGAAAGCGTGATTCTGTCCCCACACTTGGCAACCTCTGCCTGCCCTCTTCCCAGACCTCAGTTTCCAAGCGTGGCCTTTCCAGGTTGCAAGCCTCCCCTCCCCCTGGGCACAGTGCAATCTGGAGTCATGCCCTCATGCCTGCACAGAGCCTCCTACCCCCACTTCATCTCTGAAGGAGCCCAGATAAAACAGAACTAATCCTGTGCCTGCAGGGGCCCAGGCACAAATTGGGATGTCCTGCTACATTACTTCCGCCAAGTTGGACCTCAACGTCTCACCTCCACACCCAGGCAAGCAGGGGACAGCCAAGGGGGTGGGAGGGCAGTGGGAGAAGGGGGGGAAGCAGCCACCAGGCCCCATCAAAGGGGATGGAAAGAGAGCAGCCCAGCCGGAGAGGATTTTTAATGACCCCAAATCCTGGCACCTCATTACGACTCTGATAAGGTGATGGGGCTGTCACTCCCAGATGCAGCCAAGGGCTCCCCAGAGAAATTTCCCTGCCTTCCTGCTAATCTTCTTATAAACATTGTTATTTATTTTCCCTTATTCTATCCGACATGTGTCAAGCAGTCCCTGCTAAGCCTGTGACATCTCCAGGGAGACTAGAGGCGCTTGGCCTGTCACTCCCTCAGCCTTGCCCCCTTCCCAGGCCTGTTCTCCAGCCCACCATGTCTGAGCCTGGACCTGGATGCATGATTTTTCAGTGTCTATTGGAGTTTAGGCTGGGCCAGGAGATCTGAACAACTGGGACCCAGGTGTTGAGTTAGCAGGTCACAGGCCATGCCAACTGGGACTGGTTACAAAGAAAATATGTGTGCGTGCCATGAGCAGCAGTACAGTGTGTCAACCAGCTGCTTTTGAAGCCTCTGGCTTGCCCCTGGGTGTCCTTGGCTAATACCCAGAGTGGTCATCGATGTATGTGGGTCTGACTGAGGCTGCCTTGTCTCAGGCACCATAGCAAGCATTCCAGTCTCCCTTTCTCCCTCAGCAAGGAAAGTGAAAGCCAGGGAGGTGAGACTACATACTCAGGCAGGATAGCCCAGGCTGCAAAGGGGCCACCACAGGCTTTGATGCAGGGCCAATGTTGTGTTTTCTTCACACTTCCCAGGGACTACCTCCTTCCAACCCTTCAAGAATTTGGGACAGGAGTCTTCTCTCTACCTTATAGCAAAGAAACAAGTCAAGAGAAGGTACGTGACTATCTCACACTCCCAGGGTGAGAAACCGGACTGTCTCAGCTCTCCAAACTCTCTGGAAGACTTAGGGACAGTTCCTAGAGAGTGCCCCCAGGAATCTGCCTGCTGTTGTGTGGTGCTGGGCTCCAGCAGGACTTCTGCCCTTCTGTGACACTATTACAGAGCTAAGCTGATGCTGGAAGGCCTCTATAAGACATGGAAGATTCTAGAAAAGTGGTTCTCAAACCTCTATCTCCAAAAATATTTACATTATGATTCATAACGGTAGCAAAATTATAGTTATGAAGTAGCAATGAAAATAATTTTATGGTTGGGGATCACCACAACATGAAAAACTGTATTAAAGGGTCACAGCATTAGAAAGGTTGAGAACCACTGTTCTAGGAGGTCCACAACCTCCCCCTGCCCTTAATGTCAACGCTATATACGTGTAACCCCTTGGGAATATACATATAGCCCTAGTTGGCACAGTCTGTGAAATAACTCATTATGACCCCAGCATGACCCCAACAGCATTCTGGCTGCCTCTCCGTGGGCACAGTCACACTGTTGGGTGTGACTCTTGTTAGTAATGACAATAGCTCCTTGCCTCAAATGCCCGACACAAGTAACTCTAGGAAAGAAACGTTGTTTTGGCCCACAGTTGCAGAGTATAGTCCATCACAGAAGGACAGGACTCGTGGTGGAAGAAGGGTGACATGGTTGGTCACAATCAGGAAGCTGAGAGAGATGAGTGCTTCTACCCAGGCCACTTCCCCTTGTCATCCAGGCTGTGACCCCATCCATGTAGTCGTGCTACACACGTCTAGGGTGACTCTTCCAACATCAACTAGCCCCATCTGGAGACCCCTCAAACACATGCCTGTAGCTTATGTAACACCCAGAGTTAACCAAAAGCCCCACCTGCCCAAGGACCAGGGAACCTCCTGGGATGCTGGAAGTCATAGTGCTTAGAATATAGCAGTACCCTCATGGGAAAGTATAGTGGCCTACAGGTTTCTTTATAAACCACTGCAACACGTCTTGGGGCCACTTGGCTAGGAAGTTCCAGGGAGTGACCAAAGCCCATCTCTTGGTCAGTATTTAATATTTAATAAAGCCTGCTTTGGGCTGGAGAGATGGCTCAGTGGTTAAGAGCACTGGTTGCTCTTCCAGAGGTCATGAGTTCAATTCCCAGCAACCACATGGTGGCTCACAACCATCCATAATGAAATCTGGTGCCCTCTTCTGGTCTGCAGATATACCTGCAGACAGAACACTGTATACATAATAAATAAATCTTTGAAAAAAAAAATAAAAATAAAGCCTGCTTCATCCAGGCATGGTGGCACACACCTTAAATCCCAGCACTCGGGAGGCAGAGACAGGTAGACGTCTGTGAGTTCAAGACCACTCTAGTCTACAAAGTGAGTCCCAGGACAGCCAGGGCTGTTACACAAAAAAACTCTGTCTCAAAAAACCTTAAATAAATAAATAAAGCTTGCTTCATATTTGGCCCAAAATGGTAGAATTGGTTCTTTTCCAGGGAATCTCAGGATTAGCGGTTTATCTCCTAGGTGATTTTGATAGAATTAGCCATCCCCATAACTAACACTCACTGAATATCAGGGAGCCTCCCTAGAAAGGAGCTGGCAGTCCATTCTACAGATGAAACAACTCAGACCCTGAGAGGAGTGCCCATCCACCCACAGTCGTGATGCATCTGCGACAGAGCGGTCTGGACACTGTGTCCACAGTCCCCATACAGACAGAGACATCAGAAATTGTCCCGACTCTGACCTTCACTTACTTTCTTCCTTCCCAGTTCAGAAGCGAGGACCTTGCCAAGGAAGAGGTGCTGTGCCTGTCAAGTGCCTTTGTGACAACACCCATGTTTCTGGGGCTCTCTCCCCAGGCTCAAGAGCCTCTGAGGCTGCTTAGAAGTAAAGGAAAATGTCAAGAATATTACATTCATAATTGAGTAAGACCTGGGGAAAAACCGTTAAGTCGGTTTCGTGTTTCCCAAGTGGCTCATCGACATTTTGAAGACGTGTCAAATCCTTTGGCCTAAACTTTCTCTGTGTGCAGATAAAAAGGGGGGCATCTAGCTGGGCCTGGTAGTGCATGTCCCCAGTTCCAGCACTTGGGAAGCTGAGGCAGGAGGATTGCTCAGAGGTCCAGGTCAGCCTGGGCTACCGAGTGAGGGTATGGGATACATTGTAGCAAAGCCAGCTGGGAGCAGCATAGTGCCAGTCAGACACTGATGCCCTGCAGTGCAGTGATGTTAGAAGGTCATCCCAGGCTGAGACTCGCAGACCCAAGCTCTCATGGATGCGTGCAATTGCAGGGGCCAAGAAATCTGGTCCCTTGACTTTTGGGACCAGAATTGGCCTGATGCCAATTCACTTGCAGACAGAGAGGTCAAGGTACCTTTTCTGAATAAAATGGTCATCTGAGGCCAACCTCAAACTCAGGATCCTCTTGCTGCAGCTACCTGGATGCTGGGATTCTAGGTTTGTGCAGTCCCCACAGTAAGAAAGGCTTTGAGCGGAGTCCACTGCAGACACTAAATGCAATGGGCGAGACTTACAGAGAAGCTGACTTCTTGCACAGCCTCCAAGGGGCTCCCCTGGAGTTTACAATCACCATGGAGATTCAAACAGAAGCCCACAACTTCAGAAGGTGAAGCGTTTGCCTGCACTGCATGTGGTCTGAATCCGTAAGGGTCAAGGAACAGACCAATGTGAACCCAAATGTGGGGCAACCAAGGAATCACCAAGAATGTTACAAGGTGGGGATTTTCAAACTCAAGAAGACCATTGGCAACCTTGGGTTTTTGTTGTTCTCTCTGTTGCTCTGGGAACTGACCATACCCAAGCCAGAACTTAGCCTCCTGGTAATGGTTAGAGTTTCCAAGCCCTGAGAGGTAATGTAGGTGGTTTCTGGGGCGAGTTGTCCTGCAGCTCAGGGCCTACTCAAAATTCCCAGGCTTCTAAAGCCTAACTGAAGTTTTGACAAGTGAGTTTGGGCCTAACAAACTTAGCAACTAATTTCTAAGAAGGACAGTGGAGAGGAACTCCATAGTCCTGAAGTGAAGGAACCGGGAGGATGTCATCTGACATAGGTCCTCAAGGGCAGGTCCTACGGCATGGATCTCTGATATGATGGCACACATAGAAATAGTATATAACCGGCAATCTGGCATGTTGCTTTTCAGACTACTTTCTTTCCCTTAGCAACATTCACTTAAGTTTCCTCTTTGACTTAGTTTTTAAGGCTGAGTAGTATAGCATTCTTCTGTCTTCATAACCCAAAGTTTCAACATATATATATATATACATATATATATATATATATATCTGCATCTTTTTATATGGACAGATAAATATTTGCTTCATAGGGTTAAACATGAAGAAGTGTAGTTGCTCCGGAGTGAGCTAGGAGAATGCAGTTTTTTAAAAAACTGCTAATCTGTCTTGTTCAGTAGAAGCCCCAGTTTTGTTTTGTTTTGTGTGTGTGTGTTGCTTTTCTTTTTCACTCCTGCCATCAGCCAATGAGCAGTCCTGTTGCCCACACCCTCAGCAGTACAGTTCCCATTATGATCATTCTCAAAGGTGTGTCTCTGTGTGTTGGCTTCAATGGCAGTCCCCTCAGGGACCATGGTCTGAATATCTTTTTCTGTATATACTGAGTCTGTCTGTCTTCTCTACCTTGGGATTTTTACCTGTTTCTAATTGGGTGAGTTGCTTCCTTTGGAGCTCTCAGAATCCCTCCTGTATTTAGAGTAACAATGCTCTCCCAGACATTCCTGTACCTGGACAGCCTCACGGCCTGTGGCTTGTCTATTTTTTTTTTTTTTCACAGCCTCCTTCACAGATGTAAGGGATAAATCCTTCTGGTCCATTCTCACTGTGAGGTGTGTTTAGAGCTCATTAGAGAATCACAAAGGAGCAGGAGGCACTAGCCCCGTGTCTCCCCCAGCTGGTGGATGGAGCACGCTTGTTTAAGTGCCCTCAACTCATCCTAGGGTTGAAAAGTTACAGGCAGTCCACTGCATGGCTAAGCCCATGTGTGAGAAAAGGAGGGAATCGCAAGACTCAAGACCCGGGATGTACATTAGGTGGTTAGGTGAGTCTTTGTGTCTGTGAGGGCTATACCAGACATTGGGAAGACTGAATCTCCCTGAGAACTCAGTCACTGAGGAGTTCAGAGAGTAGGAAATGGGATTCGGGCTATTAAAAACAAAAAACAACAACAAAAACCACTGTTTTGTGCACACCAGTCTTCCCCTTTTCTCTAGGTTGACTCCTGAGTTTTCCAGGCTGTAAAACAAACTACTTCCCTTTGGCTACAGTGAGTCTCAAGTACTCTTATTATGAAATGAGGATCATTGTTTCACGCAACAGAACAGAAGCTTTTCCTTTGAAGGCTGGTTTATCACTTCTTTCTGCCATGGATCTTGCCTTGGGTGACAGGTCTAAAATGTCTTTCTCATGCTCGAAAGGTCATACGAGTTTTCGCTCTCAGACCCCAGGCTGCTTTCACACTTGCTGCAAAGTCAGGGATGGCCTTGAACTTCTGACTACCACCACCACCCGCCTCTACCTCCCGAGTGTGAGGATTACATGCACGTGCCACTATGCTTGGGTTAATGTCATGCTGGGGATTGAACCCACGGCTTCATGTGCGCTAGGTAGGAACCCTATTTTGTTTTTCTGAGTCAGGCTCTTATGTAGCCCAGGCTGGCTTTGAACTCACTGTGGAGCTGAGGATGACTCTACATTCTCCTGTGTCTTCCTCCCAAGTGTTAGATTGCAGGCTTTATGCCATGATGGGATCAATGTGAAGCCATCATAATCTAGGCAGGCATTACCAGCCGAGCCCAATCCCCAGTCCCTCAGTTACTCTCTGTGGGGAGTGTGAAGTCTGTCTTTAGACTCATCTTCTGCATGTGCTGGGTTATTCATTTCCACATCTTTTGTTGAGAAAGTGGTATTTTATCTATTCTCATAGATTTTCATTCTGGGCCTGTCAAGGACACACCTGCACAGAGCTCCCACATTCCCAAATGCCGGCTCACCCCCAGCACCATTCTGGCAGGGAAGGGCCCTGTGGGTAGAAGTCTTGAGGCTGACAGGCAAACCCCTGAATGGTGAGGACACATCAGCCAGGCAAATCCTCAAGATGAAGGATAGGCTGTGTGCTGGATTGGGCCTGGGACTGGGGGCAAATGGTTCTTTGTGCAGGGATACCCAAGGGGTGACCAGTCCACCTGATCAGTAGAATGAGGCTTGCCACAGAGCCCTTCTGACCACTGAAAAGCTTGTGGAGATGAGTTCAAAGCAGGGGTGGGCAGTCTGCAATCAGATCTCAGCTATTCACTCCCTCACACCCACCTTCTCCGGGATGTGGGCTATGCTTATCGGACCACACCAGGCCTGGCCAATTAGGCTCTCCAGTTGTTACTGTCCCTTAAAAGGTTTAATTTGGGGCATCCAGCTCTCTAGCAGCCTGGGGGAAGGGAACCCAGGGACTGGGCTCTGGGCACCCAGTACCCCTGCAGGGTTGCTTATGCCCTCGCCCGGTCAGCACCACGGACAGGGCTCAATTCTTGGGCTGGTGTTGGGCAGGGCCCCTGGACTCTGAGCATCATATAATCAGCCTTCCTATCGAAGCTGGCTCTGCCTCCTAATAACAGCCAGGCCAGTTCATAACATCAGCACCATCAGCTGGGCGCCATGCTGACCCACCCTCAGTCCCATGTCACCTTCGTGTAGAGGTCCCGGGAGGCTCTTCAGCATCTGCCCACTCACAGCAGGCTGCTGAGGGGTCTGCACTTCAGTTTCCTCCCCTGCAAGATGGGCTCAGACACACCTTTCCCACTGGCCACTGTGAGGTGACACAAGAACTCAGCAAACTGACAGTGCAGGTCACTCAGTTTTGGACAGATGGCTCTCCCAATACCACAACTGGTAGCCCACTCTTGGGTGTGACCAGAAAAACCCTGTTCCCACTGGTGCACCACCCTACCCGCAGCCTGAGTGGAAAAATGAGGCTTTGGTGGGAGTGGCAGAAGGCTTACTTCTGCAGGTCTGCCTCTAACGGCCATATTTCTCTGCATCATTCTCTTGCCCACAGAGGGCTGGCAACTAAGTAAGAGTCACACAGCAATTCACTGACTCCCAGCACGGATGCTCCCTAGAGGAGCGAGCCCTCTCTATGGCCAAAGTCCTTCCTCATCTCTCCTGTTCTATGACCACAGAGTACGACATGTTCTTCTGCAACTGGGCTGGACACAGTGTCCGCAGGGCATGCCATTCATTTCCTTTCTGTCTCGTCAAGTGCTTGGCTAAAAAACAGCAAGTGCTGGTTATTGCAAGAACAAGCATGGTAGGGGGGCTTTGTACACAGAGCACCCCACCCTACATGATAACCCCTACATTTACCCACTGAGGCAACACTCACGGGCAGGTTCCCTGACACTTGACAAACATGGTCACCATCGCTCTCACATGCTCAACTGCTCACTTGCCCCTTGGGCTCATGGTTCTGCACCAGCAATGACACACGTCAGCCCAGCCTGGGACATCCCCAAAGCAGCCATTGTCCTCCATCCCTTCTTACTGTGGCAGTGCAGAAGACTTCTAAGTCGGCTCCCAACTCTCCTCCCAGCAGTCTGACGCCTTGCATTCTCTTGGTCCTCTCAAGTTAACATCCAACCTCTCCAATCTAGTAGCCAGTGATGGCTGGCCCACCAGCTGGTCTATCCATCCCCCAACCTGCCCACAGTGAACCCCACAGTGCCTGTCCTGGGCACAGAGCTTCTGAGTGGGAAGAGGCTGTGGACTTGTACCCAGCACCCAGAGGGCCTGGGAAGAGAACCTACTTAAGCCCTAGTATAAGAGAGATGAATGCACAGCTTCCAGGGGCTGGGGCTAACTGGCAGAGTGCTCGCCCAGCATGCACCGAGCCCTAGGTTTGATCCCCAGCACCATATAAACCGGATGTGGTGAGGTATGCCTGTAATCCCAGCACTCAGGAAGTGGAAGCAGCTGCATAGGGACTCCAAGGCCAGCCTGGGCTACATGAGATCCTGTTTTGGTTTTTGTTGTTTTGTCTTGTTTTTTAAAGAGGAAGGAAGAGGGAAAGGCCTTCCTACTGACAAAGCATTTGCCATGTAGTCCCCTCCCGGTGATTACCTTTTCATTCCCCACCTCCTCCTCCACATCTGTGCAGACCCACCTAAGGGTCACCTCCCTTCTGAATCCTCTCCTACACTCAGGGAGAGGTTCTAGGGAGGAGTGTTGGAGAGAGGAAGCCAGGATCTGATGGGCAATGGGCGTGTTTGTTCCTCCCTGTCTTCCTGTCAGGTTACTGAATGCCCACTATGTAAGGGGCTTGAAGCCACTGCAGGGATCAGAACAGACATGTCCTCATGCTCTGCACAGCTAGAAGAACAGATATAGAGCAAGGTTCCAGGACAAAGCAGGACCTATGGGTGGGCAGCAACACAGAGCAGGCCACAAGGAAGGCCTCCAAGTAAGAGAAGCATTTAGGTTGAGGCTTGGCGGAACTGGAGAGATACCTCGGTGGTGGAAGCTCTGATGCAGGCAGCAGGCAGCAGGCACAAAGACCAGAATTCAGACCCCTAGAGCCCATGTAAATGAAGAGTGAGGCTCACGGCCTACCTGTCATTCTGATATTTGGAAGGCAGAGACAGGATATCCCCAGAGAAAGCTGCAGGCTAGGCTAAGCTGTATCAGTGAGTCCTGAGTTCAAGTGAGAGAACCTACCTTAACAGATAAGGTGGACAGCAATTGAGGGAGACTTCCCCCCGGCCCCAGTATCAGCCTCAGGCAAATGCCAAAGGGCTGAAGGGGCTTCGTGCAGCCTGGCCATCTCCACAGGCACACCAGCAGTAGTCGGCTTGGGAAGGAACCTACGGCATGGCCCTCTGCAGCCTGGCTATCTTTGAGAGGGACAGGGCAAGCCTTGAGGAGCCAACTGTGCACTCAGTGCTTGCTCCTTTCCACCCAGAATCCTGCATGTTGCCTTCTGAGCCCATTCTCTCTTGTGTTGGTCAGTGGGCGAGCATGTTTCCCCAAAACTCTTTGGGGTCTTCTATCCATCTGTGGCACCCTGCGTACCAGTGTGATTGTGGCAGCAGGTGACCATACCCCCCTCCCATCACCAAGAGAGTCTCTCATTCCAATATCTTGACAGATGAAGCCTGGAGAGGCTGAGATACTGTAGAGAGCTGCGACGTGCCGCGCCTTAAAGATGGCGCTGGTCTCCGCCTTCCACCAGCCCAACGGTGAGCGCTCTCGGTGGTAAACAAGTCCATATTTGGCTAAGACCGCTGATCTGGCTTGCTTCCGCATACGTAGACCTCTAAGATAGCACCACTTGGCTTTACTTGACTGGCTGCTCATTTAGTATTTAGCCTGTGGGTTGGGTCTGCCCCATTATTCGGAAGACTGTTTTCAAGGGACCTGAATAAACTGCTGGAGAAGAGTTTTGTGAGTTGCGTCATTCCTTGCTGGACAAGGGGGGACGCGACAAAGTGGTGGCCCGTACGGGGACCCAGAAAAGACTCAGAACTCCTGCAGTCAGGTGCAACGCGTTGGTAAGTTCCTGGGATAAATCAGGACAATAAAGTTTCGCGGAGATAGCAAACAAAAGGTAAAGTTTCGCGGAGATTGCGAACAAAAGGTAAAGTTTCGCGGAGATAGCAAACAAAAAGTAAAGTTTCGCGGAGATAGCGAACAAAAGGTAAAGTTTCGCGGAGATAGCGAACAAAAGGTAAAGTTTCGCGGGAAGTTGCGAACTATAAGGTCTCCGGGAGGGAGCAATAAGGACCTCGGTAAAGAGGCAATAAGGTCTCCGGGAGGGAGCAATAAGGACCTCGGTAAAGAGACAATAAGTCTCCGGGAGGGAGCAATAAAGTTCCGTGATTCGGACGAGTAGAAGACACAACTGGCAGAGCAAGGTGAGGAAAGCAGAGAGTGCCTCACAGAAGAGGAGCGCTTGGTCAAATCTGGGAAAGATACTTTGGAAGAGGATAGCTCAGAGTCTAAAGAGGAACTTAAAAGGTTAACAAAGAAAATGGAGAAGTCATCTTTGAGGAAGAGTTTTGACTGCACCCGGATAGAGCCCTCAGGTCCGGGGCCGCCTGTGCTGGTGTGGGAGGAGCTGTTGCCATGGCGCCTGACACGTCAGCGGCAGTCGGAGTGGGTGGAGTCATTGTTACAGCGCCTTCAGCCATGCTGGCGGCAGCTGGTGTAAACAAAGCCGTTGCCATGGCGCCTTCAACTCCTCCCCCATATCCAGAAGCCACTCAGACAGAGCAGCCAGTTCAGTCCCTGAAAGTAGGGAGATCTTTCTGCCCGGGGATGTGGACACAAGTAAGAACAGAATAGAACATTATCCCACTGCACTTGCTGCTTTAGCCTTGAATGGTATCCAACAATGCTTGCAGTCTTTTGGAGTTGCTCCTGCCAGTATAATAGTGCCTTATTCCAGTTATCAAATTAAGATTTTGTGTGGCACTGTAGATGACTGGGCAATATTGCAATGTAGCTTTGAAGGAGTGATTGATAACCACTATCCTAAACATCCATTGCTATCATTTTTTAAGGAGCACCCAGTGATATTCCCTAAGGTTACTTCAGCAGTACCACTTCAAGGGTCACCAAATGTGTTTACTGATGGCTCAAAGACAGGCTGTGGAGCCTATTTGATAGAAAGACAAGAGCCCGTGTTATGTCAATTTCAACCGGGCTCCCCCCAAATAGTAGAGTTGAAAATAGTAATTGAGGTGTTTAAAAGATGTCAATTTGCATTCAATTTGATTTCAGACTCAGTTTATGTGGTCAACGCAGTGAAAGTATTAGAATTAGCAGGTCCTATTAAGAATAGTAGTACTGTATGTGCCTTATTACAAGAGTTACAAGTTTTAATCTGGCAGAGAAAAAGATGTTTTTATATTCAACATATCAGAGCACATACAGGATTACCTGGACCATTAAGTGAAGGTAATGATAAAGTTGATCAATGGACCAGGATGGAATGCATTTTTTGGAGCTCATTCCTGGATCAAGCCAGACAGTTTCACCAATTATTTCATGTAAATGCAAAAACTCTACAGCAAAAATTCCATTTGTCTAGAGCAGATGCTAGACAAGTGGTTTTGGACTGTCCTCAGTGTGTGATTCATCATCATCCTCCCAGTGTGGGAGTGAACCCTAGAGGGCTGTTGCCATTCAAAATCTGGCAAATGGACGTTACCCACATTTCAGAGTTTGGAACTTTAAAATATATTCATGTATCTGTGGATACCTGCTCAGGTATCATACATGCTACACCTATAAGTGGAGAAAAGGCTCGTAATGTCATAGGACATTGCTTAGAAGCCTGGGCTGCATGGGGAAAACCACAGCAGCTGAAAACGGACAATGGACCAGCCTATACGGCACAGTCCTTTGTCTCCTTCTGTAACCAGATGGAGGTACAGCTTAATCACGGATTACCATACAACCCTCAAGGACAAGGAATTGTGGAGCGTGCTCATCACACCTTGAAAGTATGTTTGCAAAAACAAAAAGGGGGAATAGGCCAAGGCCGTACCTCCAAGGAGAGAATATCTTTAGCCTTATTTACTTTAAATTTTTTCAATTTGGATGCTCAAGGCCGCTCAGCAGCGGACAGACATCAGGATTCCCATGGTTCACCTAAAAGCATGGTGAAGTGGAAGGATATTTTGACAGGCTCTTGGCAGGGGCCTGACCCCGTGCTAACATGGGCGAGAGGGTCTGTTTGTGTTTTTCCTCAGAATCAACAAGATCCAGTGTGGGTGCCTGAACGCCTTGTGAGGAAGATTCGTCATGAAGACCTTCCTAAGGATCCTGGTGATAGTAGCAGTGAGTATGTCAGGAGCGCAGAGCAGTTTGGGTTCAACAAGATTATTTTTCCTTTAGCCCCATGATTAGTAATATAGTGAATAAGTCTTGTACAGGAATGCTTGATATATCTACTAGGGATCCTCAGCAGACTGCCACCAATCCTTTTGATTTGTGGCTTTTGTGTGGAGTAAATGGAAGTTGCATGGACTTGGGACCTGTCATTATGCTTGGGGGAGGAATTTATCAAAGAGGTAATTTTTCCCTAAGGTCCGCTACCAAATTGGATTTTTCTAGCGGTAGTGGCTCTGGTACTTGGAATTCTTTGTTTCATTCTTACCGCAACAAGACTTTTTTAGCTTCGCCAGTATGTCTCTGGCCTCCTTTTCTGTGGATTGTAAGTAATGGGAGTGCATCCTTGGGTGAAGAAAAATTAGTATGCACTCCGGGCACATGTTTTTATGCCCTGTGCTGGAATGCCACAGCCTTTCCTGTGGCTGTGGTGACTAGAATGCCTCGATATGTACCAGTTCCTGTAGAGGCCCCTAATACCATGATGCTATTCAGGTTTAAAAGAGATTTTGGCATCACTGCAGCTATTGTTACTGCTATCACTATTGCTGCTGTGGGAGCTACTGCCTCAGCTATTGCCTTGTCTAGTTCTATACAGACTGCCAACGCCCTGAATAACATCTCAGCCACTGTGGCACAGGCATTGGATACTCAGACCTCTATGAATTCTCATCTCAAAGGAGGTCTTATGATAGTTAATCAACGCATAGATTTAATACAAGAACAGATTGATTCTCTTTGGCAACTAGCACAATTGGGGTGTGAGTGGAAATTGCAAGGTTTGTGTGTTACTTCCGTACAATATCAAAATTTTACAAAGGCTGCTAATTTGTCTAGACAATTGTCAAAGTTCCTCTTACAGGATTGGTCGGCTGAGTTTGAAAATTTGATGAGAGAGCTGAGAGCAACAATTGTCCACATCAACTCCACTCGGGTGGATCTGAGCCTGGCTACTGGCTTGACTTCCTGGATACAGACGGCTATGGATCATCTTAAGGAGTGGGCGGGCGTAGGCTCTTTGGCGATACTAATGATACTATCCTCTCTGGTTTGCCTATGGTGCATCTACAAAATGAGAGCCACACAAAAGCGTAATGCAGCCATGATTATACAAGCCCTTGTCGCCACTGAGGCGGGCCAGTCCCCTCAAGCTTGGCTTACTGCCGTGAAGTAAATCTTCACTAAGCATAGTCCCTGCCCACTGAGGTATTCGTTCCACGGATATTAGGGTCTGGCAAGTCAGTGACGGAGTTGACGGGTAAGTCTCGGCCACCTAAGACAGAGCAGTCCCGAGTGGGGAGGCTGACCCAGAGACGGGTAAGAGTTTGAGCACCGCCCTCCTACAGGCTCAGGCCCACCATGAGATCCCCAGATAGGGGATTACGAAACCTTTCCAGGGACTTCTTCCAACTTTAGAAAAAATAAAAAAGGAGGAACTGTAGAGAGCTGCGACGTGCCGCGCCTTAAAGATGGCGCTGGTCTCCGCCTTCCACCAGCCCAACGGTGAGTGCTCTCGGTGGTAAACAAGTCCATATTTGGCTAAGACCGCTGATCTGGCTTGCTTCCGCATACGTAGACCTCTAAGATAGCACCACTTGGCTTTACTTGACTGGCTGCTCATTTAGTATTTAGCCTGTGGGTTGGGTCTGCCCCATTATTTGGAAGACTGTTTTCAAGGGACCTGAATAAACTGCTGGAGAAGAGTTTTGTGAGTTGTGTCATTCCTTGCTGGACAAGGGGGGGACGCGACAAGATACAAGTCTAGGGGCTTCAGGAAAGGAACTGCCCTGGTCCAGATGATGAGGAGAGCCAGCTGTGGGCAGGACCCTTGACAGGAGGCCCAGCCCCCTGACTCCACTCTCCAGCTATCGGCTGCTATGGTGCTTGAGTTTTTCTCTTTTCTCTGTCTGCTCTTTTAATTGAAAAATATAAAGAAAGGGCCTATTGATTCTGTGTAACTGATAATCTCCCCACTCTGGGGCCTTTTCAATCAAGAGCCTGAGTAAAACTGAAAGCCCTGGGGAAGAGTAGGGAGAGAAAAGAAGGAGTAGGAATGAAGGAGGGGAAGGAGGGAAGGTGAAGAGTGAAGGAGAGAAGGAAGGATGAGAGGAAGAGAAGAAAAGAGGAGGGGGAAAAGGGGGGAGTGATGATGATAATTGGGAGAATGAAGAGTAAAGGAGAGGAGGAGGGGAGGAGGGAGGAGGAGTAGAGAGGGAAGAGGAAGGACCACAAGCAATCTGAGTCAGGGTGGGAGGCTCACCTAGACCTCCCAATTTCCCTGACCAAAATCCCACTCTAAGAAAGGACAATTCCCCTCTGAAGGAAGCTTGCCCAGTTCCTGAAGGTGTAATCACCCTGAACATTTATACCATGTCCTTCACAGCGGAATTCACATCAGCAAATCCCTTCCGCATGAACTGCCTCCTCAGAGCCAGGTGTTTACTGAAGAGAGCAACTGGCTCTGGCGCCTCCCTACACCGGAAGCCTCAGAGCACAAATCACTTCCCTGCTTTTACAGATCCGGATGCTGAGGTTCAGAGACATCATAATTTGTTCAGGGTCATACAGCAAATGGATATGCAACAGTTGGTCAGAATGAGGCCTCTGAGTATTGCCTCATGTGTTCCATTCCCCAGAAATGGGGTACTGGGGTCACTTCGTTCTCAAGATATAGAGTTGCTGCCAGGCATGATAGCCCACATATAAGCCCAACACATCAGGCCAGCCAGGCTCTGCCTCAGGACCTTGACTCACAGTAATGGAGGAGATGAAAAGATATGGACTTGCCTCTCAGACTCCTGCTCAGTATGGATCACAGTCAGACTCAGAGAAGAACTTCCTAAGCAAAGGGGCAATTGTTCGTGGTAGTGAGCTAGCTCTCCATAGTAAGGTTCATGCTCATCAGGGGGACAGACCAGCTGCCCTGTCTGAGCCCATTCCAGCACAAGACCATGATTCCCAGAGTGCCAGGAGAATGGATGCCTGTCAGCCTCAGTGAAGCTCCACCAGTCTACTTGTCTTCCCTCAGCTCCCACCATGATGTGAGCCAGCCAAGGTACAGGGCGATTTATTGCTTTATCAATATTTAATATCTCCAGGGAGGTGACATCAGCAAAATTGCCTGGCCTAGCAGAACCATCTAGATAGATAGTGGGACAGACCCTTCATCTCTCTGGATGCCCAGCCCTCCCCACACTGGGGACAGGTGAGATTTATAGGTGCCTGTAAGAGGTGTAGTATTGTAGAGCATGGGCTCCTGAGCTACTCTGGGGACTTGCTGCCCAGGACCTCCACCCCCACCTGGGTCACATTCTAGTACCATGCAGGCCAGGTGGCTATACCATAGGACTGAGGTCTAGGGTCCTTGACTGTTCTGAGACACCAGAGAAGGGGGATGGGTGTCAGTAGTGCCGTGTGCTGACCAAACCATTAAGTGGAGAACACCAGGGATAGTACCTAGCCTCCATAGCCTCCATTCTGCCTGGCCACTAGGCTCCTATTCGTACTTCCTGGACCTCAGCTTCTTTCCTCTCTGGGAAATATGTGTGGTCTCTGCCTCACAAGTCCACAGTGAGACAAAAATGATGCTTGCCACTGGTTCTGGAGGGAGGCACTAGGCCACCAGAGGTCACCAGCCCTCTGGCTCTGCCCAGGGGAGTAGGAGAGGCCCAAAGGCATGATGAGAACATGGGCGTCTTTGGAAGCTGGGAAGAGGAAATGCAGAGAGGGAACCTTGTGGTTTTTGTGTCTCTGGGGACTCTTAGTCCCTATTGCTATCATCTGGGGACACCAGGGCTCAGGAAGGCTGAGGTATCCAAGCTGGTACATTGTGAGTCCTGAGTCAGAACCTGTGGATGCAGGGCTCTGTTTGTGTTCTTAACCTGTACCGCCCCTCCCAGTCTGGGTGAAATGGGGAAACTGAGGCAATGGCAGAGACAGTCTGGAGGCTGTATGAGCTGATGTCCAAGAGCATCCTTGAGCCCATCAGCCTCAGAGAGGATTCCCCATGAGGTTCTTCTTGGGGTATGTATGGTCTCCTGCCTAGCATGCTGTGGCCCCACCATCAGAAGCAAGGTCTCCCCTGCCGCCCTCAGTATTCTCTACCCCATGGCGGCTATGAGGTCAAGAGGTCAGGAGGTCCCGAGCTGCCTAGGATATAGCCCTTTCTTGTGGATACAGAGACCACTGACCAGTGTTTCAACAGCCAAAGAAGCCCACTTGGTGTTGGCTGGCTGAGCAAGCTTTGTCTGTTCCTGGTCTCACTTTTACATAGGGCTGGACCAAGCTGCTCCATGACAAGCTTTCCTTGTAGGCACAGGATAAACTTTGCCCTACAGAAGGAGAATGCAATGACAGATTCCCAAATAAGCCAGTGGAGACAATGTAACATGTGACAAACTGCTACCCAGGGTGCTGGGGACATCCAGACAAGGGAGAGTTCCCAGTCCAGCCTGAAGGACCAGGTAAAGCTGATGGGCAGGGAACAGCTAGAGAAGAGGGTGCAGGAACAGGGGTGGGGTATTTGCTTGATTCAGTTAGACCAGGTTAGACCCAGGAAGACAGGGGAGGAGAAATTGGCCTGTGAGTGAATGGCAGAGGACCACAGGGCCATCTGAGTGCCAGGGGGTATGGGGTATGTTGATTCCAACTATCATCACCCAAGGTGAGAGGATCAGGAATGGGCAGAAGAGGAGTTCCAGACAAAAGAAATAGCCAAAGGATTTGAGATCAAGTTCTAGGGGAGAGGGTTGATGTGGTGGGCAAAAGCAGCTAGGTGGCATGTCTAGGCAGAGAGGATCGATTTCACTCCCTGGGCCATTATACAAGTTACTACACAGCGCTGGCTTTCTCCTGCAGCTCCAGAGCATCTGCAACCTAGGCCTCAGTTGGGCCTGCCTCTTCCCCAAGCTCTAGTGGGGAATCCCTCCTTGCTTCTTCCAGCCACTCGAGGTTGCAGCTGAGCCTACGGGTGGGTCCCTGTCTCATAGACACATCATGCTGACCTCTGTCTCCAGAAAACTTGGCCTTTTCCTGTGTGCCCCCTGAAGACCAAATTCCTTCTTCTCACCAAGACATCTGTTATATATAGGAGGGGCTCACTTGGCCTAACATGACCTTCTCTTGACTCATTAACAACTGCCCAGACCCTGTTTTCAAATGAAGTGGGGCTGGGATGTAGATTTCAAGGGACCCGTGGTCCTTTGAAGGACTCTTGGTCCCTTACAGGGCCGGCGACAGGATAGGAGGTAGACAGTCTTGCCTGGGCCTGTTTGGGAAGCATGCTTGGCACCTGGGTCTCACCAGGCTGGGCAGGTGAGGGAGTAGAGCCACCTACGGGATCTAAGACTCTGCTGGGCTGCTTTCAGCAGGCAATCTCCCCTCCACTCATGCAGCTCCTGGTCTAAGGAAAAGGAAGCAATGAACCAAGCAGCCTGGAGAAGCTAGCAGATCTGCCTATAGAATAGGGAGTGCAGGCTGACCAGATCCAGGGAGCTTAATTCAAATCCTGCACCCTTTGTCTTCCCATGGCACCCTGAGGAACTGGCTTTCCCCCTCTGAGCTTTACACATGTTGGGCCTGGCTAACCTCCACAGGCCCTTGTATCAGTGGAAAATTACTCCCCGGGACAGAGGACTCAACCCAAGGCAGGCTAGGGTCTCCCCTAAACTGGACCCTGGAAAGGACCACTCCTGGTAGAAAGTAGCTAGGCACTTTCATCCTTCTCCTGAGCAGAGTATCACCCTCAGCCCCATTAACGCACAACCACGTTCATCATTTCATTATTGGGGGGGGGAGGAGGTGAAACTTCATGTGTAGTTTGGGTGACATGGGCATTTGCTTCTCCTAGCAACCTTGAGGGAAAAGAGAAACACTGTCCCCAATCAACTTGATGTTAAATGTACCCAGACCAGGCTGACTGTTGATCCTTTCTTGAGGCAGAGCAGGAAGCCACACTACTGCACAGAACACTGTGTGACATCCACACCCCTATCCACAAGGGAGACTCTGTTTCAGGTGGCTGGAACTCTTATTCTGTCCCCCGTCCACACAGGTTGCTCAGCTCCACCCTCACTAGAGGTGGCTCTGTCCTGCTACTGGCCAACTCTAATCTATGTAGGCAGGGCCATGGCCAGCTGGCCAAATTCTCAAAGAGAGAGGGTACACACACACACACACACACTACACATTTAACCCCTACACACACAACTCACATTATCTCCCTGCTTCTTCCTCTTCCCACTAGATTCTCTCAGCTTCCAACCCCTAGGCCCTCTCTGGCCCAGGGAACCAGGGGACATGCTTGCCACATCCCCAGAAGGGCTCCTGCTGGTGGCGAGAGAGGAAGGAAAACCTGGCTAGGGTGCTAGGGTTCTCTGTCCCCAAAGCCCCTCCCCACTATCCCTTGGCTCTCAGGTTCCAGGCTGGCTATAGCCCAATCTATCAGCTGCAATCTCAGGCTTTGAAGCTGGAGACTTCCCAGACAGACAAAGGGGAGCTGGGAGGTAGAGGAGCCCTGCGGGCGCCAGCCCAGGTGTGCGGCGATTATCTTGAGGGCCTAATCAAACTGCCTTGTCCTTAGCTTCAGCAGTGAATGACTGTTGAGGGTCCCTCCCACCATCCCCCACACCATACTGGCTGCCAGCACGGTGACAGACACCTGCTAAGCTGTGGACCCCATCCATCCTCTGCCTGTTCTCTTTTTGTACTGTCACAAAAAGGGACAAAGCAAGGCCCACCTGGTAGGGAGGGGGAGGGCTCAGAGCTCCCTGTTTCTCAGCTGTGACTGTGCCCTCCCCTGGGTGATAGGGTGTGTGTAAGGAAACTGCCTGCGAAGGCCAGGATTTAGTAATGAGCATGGGGGCTGCAGAGAGATGAACAGACAGACAGACGGATGGCGTCCAGAGTGAGCTTCAGGGTGACAGAAGACCCAGCCTGACAGATGCTAACAGCAGTCAGGGGTGCTGGCATCCTGACCAGGGCTATGTGGTTGCTGGTGTGGTCTCATTTGTCCAAGGCCAGCCTTAGTATGTGTATGTGTTTGGTGTATGTATTTGGTGTGTGTTTGGTATGTGTGGTGTGTGTGGTGTGCGTGTGTGTGTGTGTGTGTGTGTGTGTGTGTGTGTGTAAACACATATGTGTTCATGTACGTGGAGGGGACAAGTCAATGTCAGGTGTCTTCCTGAGTCTCAGCTCAGATTTTACCAATTAGGCTGAGCAGGTTGGCCTGTGAGCCCAAGGAGTCCACCTGTCTCAGCCTTCCTGCGCTTGGATTACAAACGCATGCTATCACATCCGGCTTTTATGTGGATTCTGCCGACTGAGTTTACGCTCTGTGTTTGTGCTACACAAGCTGTATTGACTGACACATCATCTCCTCAGCCCCCAGCCTCACGCTTGCAGAAGCATTTAAAGAACACAGCAGAGTGAAGAAGCCAGCTATATCCCACCACAGTGGTGCCAACGCAGACTAGCTGGGTGTCCACCAGACTCTCCCTCAGGCAGCTGTAGGGTGAGCACATGGATGTGACAGAGAATAGAGTTGAACAGTACCAGGGACAGACTAGCAAAACCAAAGCCAAACACAGCCAAACTCTTTTTTTTTTTTTTTTTTGGTTTTTTTTTTTTTTTTTTTTTTTCGAGACAGGGTTTCTCTGTGTATCCCTGGCTGTCCTGGACTCACTTTGTAGACTAGGCTGGCCTTGAACTCACAAAGATCCACCTGCCTCTGCCTCCCGAGTGCTGGGATTAAAGGCGTGCACCACCACAGCCCGGCTAGCACAGCCAAACTCTTATCTCTCCTCCTCCACACTTCTTTGCCCTTCCAAACTCTTCCCAGATCAATGTGGTGGCTCATGTTTATAGTCCTACCATGTGAGAGGTGGAGGCAGGAGGATCAGAAAGGTCCTCTTTAGCTACATTTAGCTCCAATCTTGGGCTACATAGGACCCTGCTCCCCATAATAAACAACAACAAACTGACCCCAAGTGTGCCTTGTGGCAGGGCTGGTGATGGCAAACAGGATGGCAGTTGTAGACATGTAGCTAGTGGCTGTTAGTGCCCCTCAACTTTCCCCTGGGGGGTGGGAGAGAAGGGAATGTGTGGGGAGGTTAACTGGGCCTCAGACCTGTCTTCAGTAGTTAGAGACACAGCAGACAGAGGGCAGTTCCCTGGGTGGGAAGGGATGAGTGCCAGGGACTGGCCTGCCAGGCTCCTCAGCAGCAGGCCATTAAGATGAGCCATGGCTGCCCCAGGACCATTCTTCAGAGCCAGGGATGCTGGTGTGTGTGTTGGGGGGGGGGGTACATTATTCATAGCTAAAGGAAGACTCATTCTGTGCACCAAGCCTTGGCTGGTGTTGAACACACCATCACCCTTTCTAAATAAATGGCTTCTGGAGGGTTTAATTAACTTCTTAGCACCCCCGGGCAAACAACCCAGCCCCCACTTCTGGGATAAGCCTGAGACAGCCACAGAGAGGGCCTTAATGAGAGGCTACTGCTGTCCCTATGGAGTGGAAGTGTCTCTCCAGGATCTTGGTCAACTATCCATGTCATGTGCAGGAAGGCTAGGATCTGGCAACATGGGTGGCTTGTTCAAGGTTGCATGGCAAACAGAAAGCCAGATAGGCTATAGGCTTAGAATACAAACCCTGAGCAAGCTGGACTATTCTGGAGACTTAGCCATCTATTGCTCTCCTGGGTCGTGGTTGTGTTGAATATGCAAATAGAGCGGTTTGCCTGTCATGGGGTCTCTTCATAGGATTCAAGGCAAAGCTGGCCCAGGAATCAGTCATTTCTCTTCCTCTTCCTCCATGATCATTGTTACGGAGGACACACACACACACACACACACACCATCACCACCACCACCATCATCATCATCATTGTCACTGCCGTTGTCATCTCAAGCACTTACCCAGCTCTTTTAGAGTCAGGCCCTGTGTCATGCTACTTCATTTGGGCTCACATGGCTCTTTGAAGCTAGCATGACTAAACCCCTACATCATTTTTCCAAATTGAAAGCTGCATCTCAGAGAGATGAACTCCCATCATGCCTGAAGCCCCGGGCCATACTACCCCTCTAGAGAATGTGCGTCACTAGACCTAATCATTGAACAGAAAGGAGAAACTGAGGACTGGCCCACAGTCACTCAGGGAGTAGACTCAAGCTTATGTGTGCTGATGCCTCTGCTTCATCCTATGAAGCGTGCCCCCAACTTCCCATACGCTCTCAGGCCAGCCCCCACCCTCATGAGACAACCTGAGTAGCATTTTAAGCAGCTAAAACTCAGCATTTGGGACTGGACACATGCGTGCAAATCTCTACCAACTGTGTGTCCCCTGGACAAACCACCCACCTGCCTCCCAGAGCCTGTACTTCATGCAGCAAATGAAGATGGCACCTCCCAAAACACTTGTGAGACACTTGTGTTCAAAGCACTTAGCTCAGTGACTGATGTGTCATAAGACTTACTCAGTGAACAAGTCATTAGAACAAGGGGTCTACCTGGACAGGAAGTGCACCTCTTGCCTTACATCCAGCTATTGTAGGTGCCCTGTCACCCTGGAGGGTTTGTCCTACACCTCTGTGCAGTTAAAATTGGGACAAAGAGGCCTGAAGGACACTAGATAGCAGAACAGAGCCCTTGAGCCCAAGGGGAACACAGGCTGTGGGCTAATTAATTGTGTGGGGCCGACAGCAGACAGGGCCTACGCTTCTTGCTGGTAAGCCCAGAGCAATGACGGAATAATGGGCTCTAATGCGCTCGTCTTCTCTGGGGACCTGTCTTTCATCCCCAACAAAACTAATTAATGACAGCAGTAAATAAACCAAGCTAGCCTGCCCTGTCCAAAGCATTCTTAGAGAAAAGCCTCGTGCTGGCTGGGCTAGGGAGGGCCGTGGCCTAGGGGCTGAGGAGGGAAAGACCTGTGATGTCATATGAGACCAGGTAGGAGGAATCAAGGCCTCATGATCCTCTGGATCTGGTGATGGGTGAAGGCACCGGGTTCACGTACATTCCTGAACTTAGAGATGGACGAGTTCAGATTGCAGGTCAGGGATGGTCCCTAAGTTTTGGGGACCAGAGCTGATACAGATGTCCCTTTTAGGCCCGGACAGTCAACAATCACTTATTCTCTGCAGTTCCTGCTCTCTGCCTTCAATGAGGCCCACTTCAAAAAGAGGGTTCGCTGGCCAAGACTGACTGGCTCTGTGTGCGTCCACATAAAGCACCGGGTCCCGTCAAGGTGCTGCCTCCTCTGTATAGACCATCTGGTCCCAGAGGGACTACAGCCCTCTCTGCATCATGCAAGCTCAGGGATCCGAGCAACCGAAACCAACTCCAGTTGAGCAGAAATAGTATCTATTGAGTAACTACTAGGGATTCGAGGAAATCCCTGTAAAGGGCTGCAAATCCTAGTTCCCAGACCACAGGCCAAACCAGTGTGGGGAGGACGTGGCCACTGAACACAGGCTTCCACTCTCTTGCCTTCAAGTCTAAGGACTACACTGTTGCCCACTGTGCCGTCACCTGGAAGGTCGCCACTAAAATGAGTCAGCACCAGAAAGGCCACCTGGGGTCCAAATGACATGCAGCATGGCCCACATAACCAACAGACCTTGCACTGAGGTGCAAGGGAGGCTGGGAACATGTGGCACTTTCCGCATCTGTAGCAGCAGGCAGGAGTGGAAATTCTCCAGATCCAGAAAGAGGGTTCAGATCTGGGGCAGGAAACTCACCAGTGGGCCACTCTTGTTCAACACAGCCCACCTTTGGCAAGCGTCCACGGGCAAGCAGGTCACAGGAGGGACGAGGATAAAAATAGCAGCTCAGCTGAGCATCTGCCATGTGCCGGGCGCTCTTGAGAAGCCCATCAAAAAATGAGCTCGTTGGAACCTCAGCTTCCCGTGAGGGAGGCGCTGTCATACGCTCTATCTCACCGTAGGAAGACTGACGCCTGCGCAGTCCGCAAGAAGCATGCTGCTACCTGTTCCACCAGCACAATAAGTGCCTGGTGTTACCAACCTCATAAGAGGAAAAAAAAGGGGGGGGCGCTTTGGGCTCACAGTTTGGACCTGTGGATAAGCAGAGCGTGCTGGTGGGGAGTAGAGGGGAGCTACACTGCTCATCATCTCAAGAAAGACCCGGAAACGGAAACTAGACGGTCTCACGGTCTCCACTTGAGGACACGCCCACCCTGAATATCTCCCACCAGGGCCTGGTGCCAGGCTGAGTGCTCTCTCTCTCTCCCCACCTGTGATTTGTGCCCTGCTCTAGCAGAGGCATGGTTTGGGTTTTTTTTGTTTTTGTTTTTGGTTTTGTTTTTTTTGGCAGTTGCAAGAGAGTTTCTGTGACTGTGTGACGTTTGGAATTCCGGAGAGTTTTTAGAGGGTATATAAATGCTAGGGCCCCCGAGGTGGGGTGGGTTGTTGGTTGGTTATTGGTTGTCGCTGGTCGAGGTTTGTTAAGTAGTCACGTGCAAAGAAGAAACGACAAGAAGAAATTAGATGTCCTGACATCGAAGATCAAACTTGCTCCAAGGAGTTCGATGCCCCTAATCAGCAGGAAGTACTCTAAAATTAATGTCACCCATGTTCAGACTATTCAGGGATCTCTTTCCTTTCCTCTCTATCCTTTGTTTCTCTCATATCTAGTGTTAGGGGGTTGAAAGGGAAGAAAAGGGGTAGGGCAAGGTGGAAGAAAAAAGAACGCACAAAGTAGCTAACTCTGACTACACAACAGTTAGGATCTCGTGCTCCCACTACCACGGACAGAGCCACCTCACCACACCTTTGCTGCCATGATGGTCTACAATCCTCTGAAACCTTGAGCCAAAATAAGCCTTTCTTCCCTTACGTTGTTTTCACCTAGCATTTGGTCACAGTGACACAAGATACTGAAGGTGACACAAACTAGCAACACTTCCACCCTACAAGCCCCACCTAATAGAAGGCTGAGCCAGCCCTGCCTGGTCAAGGCCAGCTGTTACTGTTAATGAGAAAGGGGCTCGTGAGATCTTGGTCACATGATCTTGGTCACACCACTACATATCTGGGCTGGGAGGGTACCTGAGGTATGATTCCCGGTGTTTCCAATGCTGGCTGTGTGGTGGAATCACCCAAACTCACTCTTAAGTGTTGTATCCATGTCTGAGCTGGACTCACCTACCTCAGGGTTTCATTCAGTGATCCAGGGGGCACCCAGGGATTCCAGTGTGTTTTGAGGATGGAGAATCCCTGGTCCTGAAGATCTAGACTTCCCTTGTGGCTGAAGAGACTTGGAGGAGCTCCTTGCTCCAATCTGTCCACTGTAATAGGTATCTCAAGAAGAGGCAGTCTTTAGATACCACTTCTTACCAGTGTGGGTAATTAGATGCCACCATGGGAACAGAACAGGAGGCTCCTCATAGAAGTAAACCCAAGATACAAGTGCTGGAGAGGCCAAGGGATCCTGGCAGAGCCAGAGATGTGGAGAGAAGCCACACCCAGGTGAGAAAAGTTTGAATCTTGCCACCTCCCTCTAAGAGGTCCTGGGGACCCCGTGTAGAAAGACCTCATCCTCTGAGTAACCCCAGCCATGACTGGAAGTCTGGTAACAAGCAGGCAGGAAGCACCTGTTCTTAGACAATCAATCCCTTGCTCATAACCTGAAGCTACTCATGACCTCACGGCGGAGTCCTAAGTCTTAGCAAAGCATTCAAGGCCCCCTCCAAAGCTGGCCACCACTACAGTCATGTGCCATTCCCCTTTAGAGATGAGGAAAGACCAAGGAACCTAATAGGGCTGCTGGCAAATTTAACAACACAGAGGGGATAAAGTGGCTAGCCTGGGGCGTGGTGACAGAAAGACCTTAGAAAGTGACAACTACTACCATCATGACTGTCATCGTCACCGTCACTATCATCTCCGGCAGCAGCATCTTTATCAACACTGCAGTCATCGCCCATCATCACCTTCATCTCCTCATATCAGCATCTCACCCCATAGTCAGTTCCACTGTGTAAGCCTTTCCTTACTCTGGGTCTTCTTCCTGGATTGCCTGTCACTCTTTCCTCTTGTATAAAGTGAGATAAATAAGAACAAATTCTCTTTATTCTCCATGCCTAGCTAACACACAGCCACCAGGAGATATACACTCAAGGAATGCAGGAAGCCTACCGGGGTCCATGGCTGTGTGTGTGTGTGTGTGTGTGTGTGTGTGTGTGTGTGTGTGTGTGTGTGTGTGTGTGTGTGTGTGTGT
>CAJQZJ010033780.1:4388066-4447183 GCA_907164525.1 Lophiomys imhausi
TGTGTGTGTGTGTGTGTGTGTGTGTGTGTGTGTGTGTGTGTGTGTGTAGAGAGAGAGAGAGAGGAGAGAGAGAGGCCTACCTGTCCCTTCTCTCTTATACTAAACATCCCTAGCTCTCCCATTCCCTAGTCTGCTTATCTAACACCTGCGTGCTTCATGTAGTCCAGCTTCTTTAAGCATCATTCTTTTCCCATGTTCATTGCTATGTCCCTCCCATGTCTCCTCAGCCCCTATCAACTGCCTCATGACATGTTCCAGGACAGTGTTACTGTCCCCTAAGCTACTGTCACCCATGTACTACAGTTCCTCTCCCATGGTAGACAATGGTACTGACTCAAAGCCACATAGGGGGCCAAAGGTCACTTTCTGAAAACAGTCTTTGGATGTGTCCTCCCTGCTTTGGGTGTCTTGGTTGTTTTTCCATTCATAGAAAGGGTAAACCCTTACTGCGTCAACTAATCTAGTCTTGACCAGGCAGTAGAAGGACCTGGGTCTTCAGCTCCCTTTCTGTAAATATCATGTGGTAGTCTGAGGGCTCTTTTGATATTCAGATCTGCCGTCTTTCTAATCTTCGAGGTCACAGCAATCTTTTCTCCATTCTTGGGGGCTGGTGTGAGGGTGGGCTGAGGCTGGCAGACCCCATGAAGGTCATCTGAGAGGCCAGAGCAATGGGTTTCCAGTACTGCTGCCCTCCACTGCGAACTCAAACTCCTGCTGAGAGCCTAAGGGGAGGGATATTTAAGGTTTAATAACTGGCTTATTGATTCTCATTTATATGCTGCCAATGGGGCTTACCCAAGGAAGCCAAGGCAAAAGGGATGTTTTGTAAATACGTTTCTGGCCTGCCCATCACTCAGCCTGCCAGCCTCACTTCTGAACAGGAGGTGAGCTGGGTTAATGGATCACATGCCTTCTGCTTAGCTAAGCCCTGACACACAGCCCTGGGGACACCAGCCACACAAGCCAATTGTGCACCCTCCCGAGTCCCAGTCCTTCCTGGTTCTCTTGACCATGTACTTCCACAACCACTATCACAACTGACCAAGAACAACAGAACATAGTAGCCCACTTAATGGGTAAGAACGGGAAGCCAGACTCCAGCATTTTTGGTGAGTGTATCAGCACACACCCTCACTCCCGAGATCGTTTGAAGTCCTGTGGTGAGAACCAACGAGTGGACGGTTTGGAGCAACACACTTAGTCATTCTTTGTTAGGTGACCAACCTCTGCACAAGCTACCATAAAGCTGTGGCCATGATTCCTTGTGAGGCTTTAGGTCAGCAGCCTGATGGGATGAGGCTTGAGCCATTGTGTTGCCCCCACTGTGGTGCCTGCAGTGATGGGCACATTAATGCAGCCTACCCAAGAGCACTGCCTTCTCCACTGTTTTCTTCAGCAACCTGCCCCTTGCCTTGCATGGAACTGAACACACAGAGAAGCCATCGGTCTGACCCAAGTCTAGGCCACAGGTTAACACGCTGGAGAAGCACGAGGCTTGATCCAGGTGGCTCCGGAATGTAGGACTGAGACTTAAAGGTGTAGCTTTGTTGGGGGAGAGATAGTGAGCTCGGCATCCCCAGGGATGTGTAAGCATGGACGGGAGGCCAAGTACAAGGACATAGGAGAACTCTGCCTCTGAGGAGACTGGATATAGAACGTAAGGCCCCAGCTTCCTTCCTGCTTTGTAAGTGGGCCTGTGGCTACAGAACTGAGGCCACTTGAGTGAGCTTCATCTCCCTCACGGCTCTGGGCATAGCGAGTGACAAGAACCAGCTCAGCAGGGAGCTGCTTTCTAGTAGAAGCCACAAAGCAGGAGAGGCCTCAGAAATGTCCCTCCTGGGACTCTTGGGAAGGAAGAAGACTGTGAGGACTTTCTTTGGGGCAGAAAGCTCACTGGCATGAGCTGAGAGGCCACAGGTTCTGTGAAGTGTGAGGATGTGGGGGATATCGAGGAGGGATGTGAGGTTCTCCCTCTTTTTTTTTTTTTTTTTATAAAAACATGGACATATTGAGACACACTACAGCTTCCACAATGAGATTTTTTTTTTTATGTTGGAAGAGGTTTCAAGGGTGTCTGAGGGAAGATGGGAGATGAGAGAAAACAGGGTGTATGATGTGAAATTCACAAAATAAAAAAATCAATAAAAATTTAAAAAAAAGAGCTGGCAAAATCCACGGAGACTTTAGTTATATTGTCTCTGACCAGAGGGGCAGCTCAGACTCCTGGGTCTGGGAGAGAGGGCACTGGTTCCCCAAGGGATGGTCAAAAGCTAGACAAGAGAGAAGGGCTCCTAGGATCCATTCTCAACCTGGGCATTGGCCAGGACTAGTAACCAGTATCTTCTACTTCCTTCCATTCTGGCCTCTAGGAAATTCTACCCCGACTGAATCTATGAGCAGGAACCTCACTTAGGAGAAGGCTGAGCGCTTGAATGCAAGACAACCAGAGAAAGGAGAGGAAGAACCAATAGCCTCTTCCGCTCTTGGAGCTGTGGGGGGTTATGGGTAACAACAGTGGCAGCCATGATGGAGAAATGGACCCTGAGTTCCCCTACAAGTGACCCTGGCTCTTAATGAGGTAGTTCAGCTCTGGGGCCAAGCTGGTTTCCTGGCTGGCAGGCCACCTGATGACTCGGCTGCCTGCTTGACAGGCTGACAGACTGCTTCAGGTAAGGACTGACAGCCATGTCTGGTGAGTTGACTGGAGGCTGCCTGGCTCTCTAAAGAAACAGTGAGGGTCTAAATGAAATACTGTGGAGTGCCTCAGACGTGTGGTTTGACTGACTTGCCAGCCACAGATGTGGGGACCGACTGGCCAACTAATTGTCTGGCAGATTGATGCAGCATTCTACAGACAGACTTCATGACTTGTCTGACTTAAAAGGGTGGCCTGGCTGATTCCTACAGGGCTGTTTCACCATCCAGCATGATAGCTGTCCGGCTGACTCTCTCACTGACTGACGTTATGACTGACCAACTAACCAACCGCCTGACTGACTTGCCAGCACATAGACTGGAGGCTGGCCACTCAGCCCTGTGGCTTCTCACACCTCTCAGTGAGCATAAGTAGGCTGGGTTAGGATGACTGACAGACTACCTGACAACAGTGACTAAATTTAACCAGCTGGGCCATGGACCGCCATGTTAATGAGCCAACCATTGCTGGCCACTTGAAGGCAGCCAGAGTCTGCCCAGTGACTGGAGGCTGACAACCTGACCACTGCTTAGCTGCCTGGGCCGCTGCCTGCCTGACCCAGCTGCTGACAGAAGGCTGACAGACTGACCAACAGCATCCGCTGCCCACTGTGCTGCCTGACAGGCCCGGCAGCGGCCTCGCTTCCTGGCTGACAGGTGGAAGTATTTTTAGGAATCCTTTCTGGTTTCTCACTCTCCCTTCTCTGACCCCTTCTCTCTCAGCTCAGCTTTTCTGCCTCACACACTCTTTTGTTTTTATTTCTTGAGTGTGGACTCCTCGTACATACAACGAAACGTGGGTGATACCATGAAAAACCCAGGAAGCAGAGCAAGTGAGCCTCTGTGTGCAACCATCCCACCAAGAGCTGAAAGACAGGCTCTACCTGCTGTGTTGCCCAACTTCCTGGCCACCCTGCCTCTGCCTGGGCCCCATCACATGGGTGTCAGGGTGCCTTTGACGAGATCCATGGTAACTCTGATATACTCTGAGGGTAAGGTGTCCCTAAGGACCCCACCTCTGTGTCTACCACGTGTAGCACGGTCTGTCCCTGTGTTATCTACCCCACTTTGTGGAAAACGCAGTCCCCACAGGAGTCCACTGTATATGACCCAGGTCTCTGGGAAATGGCATGCCTGGCAATGCTTGAGAAACCCAGAACCAAATAGTCTGTTCAATGTCCTCCCTAGATGTCCTCCCCTCTCCTGCAGAGGGGGCCACTGGCCCATCATAATCTATTTGCCTTCCTAGATGGTTATAGCACACATGCATGTACCCCCAAACCACCTACTACCACCATCAGCTCTCCGTACTGATAGGATTGCTGTGCATGAATCCCATGTGATAGCTCTGGCTCCATACTGATTATTCTGCATGTAGCCATGTTATGTATACCCAGCTCCTCCATCACTCACTGCTGAGCAGTATTCCAGTGTGCTCTGAAAACGGTCACCAGAGTGTTTCTAATTATTCCTTTAGGGGTGTTGCTGACATGCACATTTGTATACATGCATTTCTCTTGGTGTCCCTGTGGAAGAGCCCCTGACTATGAGGCAAGGACTCAGAGGGGCGCGCATGTCTATCTGGTAGGAACACTAACCGGTCGTGGTAACTAATCTTGGTTGTCAACCTGATCACATCCGGAGCCAATAAAACCCAAGCCGCTTGGCACACCTGTGGGATTTTCTTGATTGGATCATTTGAGCTGGAAAGACCCACCCTAACTCTGGGCCACACCTTCTGGTGGCAGTCCACAGAGAAGGACAGAGAAGGAAGCTTTTGCTCTTTGCCTGCTTGCCCTCACTCTCACCACCGAGTCCATCTGCCTCCTGTGCTGAGGCATTCCTTTGCTGCTGTTAGAGCCTGCTTCTTCAGGATTCCAGCGAGCGCTGAAGACCAGCAGAAACATCCAGCCTTGTGGACTGAATGACTTCCAGATTCTTGGGTTTTAGATTGGGAGACAGCCATCGTTGGACTGGCCAGACCACAGTCTCTAAGCCACTCTGAGAAGTCCCCTTTTGATATCAGAAATTTGTTCTGTCAGTTCTTCTCACCTACAGAACCCCGACCAACATGTTTGATGCTCACCAGTGTCAGACTGTCTGCCACTCAGGCACAGGGTGGGGTGACAGCCTGGTTCCGATACTATGACCTTCAGTATCCGCTCTCAGGCCTCCCAGTGGACCAGGTTGGACCCCAGAGAAGGAGGGACGAATCTGCCCAGCAGGGCTGTGAAGGTGTCACAGAGAAAGTAAGTGTGCTGGTTTCCTGCGAAAACTGACATCAACAACAGAAATCAAGTCTCTCAAGGCTCCAGAGGTCAGAAGTGAAATGGGGTGTTACTCCACTCACTGTCCCTCACTGTAATGAAGCAGCATGAACTGAGGGGAGGAAGGATGGGCTGGGCTCAGGGCTGAGGTTTCAGTCCAGGGTCACTTGGCTCTGTTGCTCCTCAGCCCTGGAGACTGTGATGGCAGGCACACAGTGCAGCACAGTGGGTCACCTCATGCAGGGCGCAGAAAGGAATAGAGAAGAAAGAACTCGAAAGAGGATGCAGACTTCAACTGCACGGCCCCACTGACAACTCCTGTAACTAGACCCCGCCTTCTGCAGTTCTCTGAGCCATGAGCTCACCTGTGGCTTAACCCATCAATGAAGTAGTGTCTCCATGGTCCAAATACCCCAATAGTTTCACCATCTGGGAACATGAACCTATGAAAGGAGACAAGCATGTCATAGCAGAACCCTGACAAAGCTGCCAACAGGGCCAGGCCTCCCTGTAGGGCTCTGTCCTTGTCCTGTGTCCTTGGCCTTCTGCAGTCTAGCGTTTGTCAGGCACCCTTGCTTGTGGCTGGGCCATCTCTGCTAATTTTTGTTTGGCTCTTAGGATTCTTGTTATTAAATTTAGGATGTACCCAGAAAATCAAAACAGCTCCATCTTAAGATTCTTGTGGGGGTGTGAATAGGGATGGCCCCCATAGACTCATGTGTTTGAATGCTTGGCCCATAGGGAGGGGCACTATTAGGAGGTGTGGCCTTGTTGGAGAAAGTGTGTCACTATGGGGGTGGGCTTTGAGGTCTCTTGTGCTCAAGCCATGCCTAGTGTAACACACAGTCTCCTTCTGCTGCCTGTGGATCAAGATGTAGAACTCTCAGCTCCTTCTCCAGCACCATGTCTGCTGCGTGCCTCCCTACTTCCTGCCATGATGATAATGGACTAAACCTCTGAACTGTAAGCCAGCCCCAACTGTTTTCCTTTATAAAAGTTGCTGTGGTCATGGTGTCTCTTCACAGCCATGAAACCCTAAGACAACCCCCAACTTAGTTTTTTTTTTTTTCAAAGACCTTTCCTGCAAAGAAGACAGCATTCACCATGCCAGGGTAAGGCATGGATATGCTTCTTGGAGGCTACCATCCAATCCACAGCCCTGGTGCTGAGAAGCCAAGCAGAGCTGGCTTGGGAAGCATTTGGTAGGTTGGAACTGTGTGTGCCAGGCCCCAGCATCGTCAGATGGGCACAGAGGCAGATGATGAAGCCAGGTCTTCAGGCTCGGAGGGGCAGCAGGAGACACACTGAGTAGGTGGCCAGTTTCTAAGCCATAAGGAGCTGAGATGGGCTTCCAGTGTGGAAGACACAGCCATCAAATCGTGCCTTGGTGGGTTGGTGGGTGGATGGGCCAGGGGTAGTGAGACTGAGACCGTGGCTGAGAGGCACAAAGAAGAATCTGCATTGGGCCACCCTTCCAGAGCACAGCTGGCTGAGGAGGGAAGACAGGGAGAGTCCATGTGAGCTCCAGCGTTCTCTCTTTAGGACAGAAGGGATGGGATGCACAGGGAAAGGGCAATGTGATGGCTGCTACTCATTTCCAATTTGCCAAGACCTAAAATTACCAAGGAGATAGAAGGGAGTTTCCAGATTAGTTTAGCTGAATAGGAGGGCTCACCTTGGATGTGGCTGGTACCACCCATGGGCTGCAGTTGACTACAGATACAATGTGACCAGCTGCCTCATGCTCCTCCCACTAGAACTGTCCTTTCATGGTGGGCTGTAGCCCTTCTGAAAGTGTGAGCCAAACTAGACCCTCCCTCCCGGACCACTTCTTGTCCAGTTTTGGCTATGAATGTGAGAGAGGTACCTAAGTCAGATAAGAGAGAAACTGGGTTGGTTTGGGAGCTCTTGAATTTCCATGTGTTGTGTGGTGGGTCTGTAGTTTAAGAGAGTGCTGGAGCAGAGTTCAAAGGCACCATTGCTCCTGTGCCAGCACCCGCAGCTCTCTGGAAACAAGGAGGAAGTCATGAAGAAACATGGGGGTGGGGAGGGCATAGTGCAAACCTGCCCAGGGCTGTGGGATGTTCCCAGGATTCAGGTCACTATCTGGCCTTTAGTCCTGGCCCTTGCACGGATGTACAGTGTGGCCATGGACTTTTCTGAGCCTTTCTTTGGGATGATAAAGCATAAAACCCTAATGGCTTTTATCATGTCACAATGTACTTGTGTCCTGAGCCACCCACTGCCCAGTCAAGGAGACTGTGGCAGGGGACCTAGGCCAGGACCCACCACTCCCGGGTGGCCATGGTCCTGGTGAGGGCTCCTGTAAAAGGGAAGGGAGGAAGGAAGGCAGGAAAGGGTAAGGGGAGGAAAGAAGAAAATGGCTAAGGGAGATGGCTCAGTTAGCAGAAGTGCCTGTCACATAAGCATAAGGACATGATTTTTGATCCTCAGAACACAAGTTTAAAAAGTCAGATTCCCAGCATCAGGTGGGGGGTTGGGGGAATCTTTGAGGTTTGCTTGTATGACAGCCTGGCTTTTTTGGTGAGCTTCAGGTCAGTAAGACACCCTGTCTCAGGAAACAAGGAAGATGCAGCTGAAGAGTGACATCCAAGGTTGACTTCTGTCCTCCACATGAACATGAGCACACACATACACGCACACATGCACACACGCATACACACACACACACCTATATGAACACAAATACACACAAAAAGAAAAAGAGAGAAAGAGGGTAAGAGAAAGAAAGAAGGAGAAAACAAGGGGGTGAGTTCATTTTGGAATTACTATAGAGCCGCTGTAGAGCCAAAGTCCTACCTTCAAAGAACTTCTGATTTGGGAGGTCCTGGGATGATGGACAGAAAGGCCTACACCTTGTTGCTAAGCAACAAGGTGAGCAAGCTAGCACAGTCCTGGCTTCCTGGAGATTGGCTGCAGGACCCCACGGGGAGACTGAAATCCCCAGCTGCTTAAGTCCCTTCCATAAAATGTGCTATTTGTGCATGCCCCATTTCCTATATACTTTAAATCACCTCTGGATTACTTGTAATTAATACCTAATGCATCGTAAATGCCACACCAGTAGGTGTTGTTGAGAAAATGTCTAGAAGCAAAACAACTCCCTCTCTTGTTCAGCATAGACACAATCTATGTTTCCAAATATTTCCTGTGACAGTTAGTTAAATGTGAGACTGCAGAACCCATGGATAAAGAGGGCGGAGTGCACCCAGGAAGCCAGACACCAAACCATGGTGCCTGGACCACCCTGGGGGGGAGGGGATGCTTTTTAGTGGTCATTCACCTTTGAATTATCAGGCAGTAAAATTGGCATGCATTTCTGTGAGTCTCTTCTGCTTTGTTGGAGCATAGTTGTCAACTTAAAAATGCATGGATTTAAGTTGTGAAGCTTGGTAATTTGATATGCATATACATTGTAAAATAGCATTTTGTGAATTTTAGCATATATAGAGAGATTTGTGTTGGCACCAGCAAAATCAGACTAAAGACAGTTCCCAAAGACTCCAACCCTCCTCATGCTGTCCCATTCTGGTGGCATCACCATGGCAACCACTGATCTGTTCTCAAACACTATCATCTATCCCTTTGAGAATGTCATACATGTGAAGTCATACCAACTGTAACTTTTTGAGATTGGTGTCTTTCACTCAGCATACTGACTTTAAGTCCTTGCCTGACCTTGAATCTTTTTCTCAGCTGACTAGCATTCCACTGTATGGACCTACCACAGCTTGTTTCTCTATTCACTCACATACTGGAGGCCACTCTACTTCAGTGAAATAGAATTTCCATTAACATGTATACACAAGGTCATCTGTGAAAAGCAATTTTCATTTCTCTAGGGCAACTGCCAAGGAATTAAACTGCTGGATCAAATGGTAGCTGCATACCTAACTTTATAAAAATACTAAACCTTTTCTTTCCAGAGTGCCTATGCTGTTCTGCATTCTCATCAGAAATGTCTGAAGACTCCATTTGCTCTACACCCTCCTCACAAATTGGTGTACTTGTTTTGCTTAATTATTGTTATTATGTCAGTCATTCTGACAGGTGTGCCAGTTTAATTTGCATTTCTCACATTCCTGAAGGATACTGACTCTAGTGAGTCTATTTTTCTGCCTTTATTTGACACTTTTATTCCTCTTGAGTGATGTGCCTATTCATTCATTCATCCATTTTTTATTTGTTTGTTCTTACTGTTGGTTTTTGTTTTCTTTTCTTTCTTTCTTTTTTTTTTTTTTTTTTGAGACAGAGTCTTCCTATATAGCCCTGGCTGACCTCAAACTTGTGGTGATTTCCTCCCTCAGCCTGCCTAAGTGTTGGGGTTACAGATATATGTTGCTATGCCCAGTTTTACTATTGAATCTTTGGAGCTTTTCTTATATTTAGGACCCAAGTCCTGTGTCAAGTATGTGAGATTATATTATCTGCTATTAGTTCTTTTAAAGGCTATTTTACACTTTGACACAGTGTGTGTTGTTTTCTTCTCTAGAATGTATTCTCGTATCTAAGAGTTCTTTGGGTGTCTCTCAAAGGCATTACACTGAGTGAATGCTGGATTACAAGCATTTCATCCCATGATTTCCCCCGCTAAAGCTGTTGGAAGTTTATGTTTTACATTTAGACCAACCACCCATGGAGTTCGTTTGTGTATAAGCTCTGAGGTTTCGGTTCTTTTTCATATAGATGCCACGTTGTCCTAGCCCCATTCTTTGAAGTGTCATGCTTCTTTGCTAAGTCACTTTTGTCAAAATACTACTGGTCATACTCATGTGGGTTTCTTTCCTTCTTTCTGTTTTTCTTTTTGGTGGTACCTGGGATTGAACCCAGAGCCCCTCACACGACTGACTCTGTGCCATGCCCTATTCCTATTTGGATCTGTTTCTAACCCTCTCTTCTGCCTCAAGACTGTGTTTGTAACCTTCTGTCCTGTCACACTGTTTTGACTGCTGTGGTGTTAGAGCAAGACTGGAAATCAATCAGGGCCCCTCCTAAGACCCTCATGTGGGTTTCTTTCCTTCTTTCTGTTTTTCTTTTTGGTGGTACCTGGGATTGAACCCAGAGCCCCTCACACGACTGACCTTGTATTCTTTGTTTTCAAAAATTGCTTCAGTACTCTACTTCTGTTGCTGTCCTATGTATATTTCAGAGTCCACTTCTTGGGTGGGTGAGATGGCTGAACAGGTAAGGCAGCACTTGTCATAGGAGCCTGGAGACTGGCTCCACAAAGCTGTCCTCTGACCTACGTGTGCACATGCTGTGCCACAAACACACAATCATAAATAGATGAAATAAATTCAAAATAAGCTTGTGCAATAATTAGTTTTAATTGTGAACTTGACACAGCTTAGAATCACTTAGGAGGAGAGGCTCCATGGGGGATTGTCTTGATTGTGCTAGCTGAAGAAGAAAGACCCAGCCCACTGTGGGTAGCATCATTCCCTAAGCTTGGCTCCTGGTTATTTAAGAGTAAAGAGCAGTGAGTGACTGAGGACAGCATGCACACATCCATCCCTCCTGACACCCGAAGAACTCTTAGATCCTAGCTTCAAAAACATGTATGCTATATACTTGACACTATAAAGTAAGATGAACTTAATCAAAAAAGTTAATGAGGAGTTATTTATTAAACATAAACCTAACTGTGTTTATTAGCTATGACTCAAAAGAATCAATATCAATCTTTACCAAGTTAATCAACATGTCAGTGCTGCTTTCATCAAAATATCAGCACATATTTTATGCAGAGACAAGCAGTTCTGGTTTTGTTTCTATTGATGTGATAAAATACCTGACAAAAGCATCTGGTTCAAACTTTCAGCTCAGACTTTGAGGTTCTGGTCCATCATTGTGGGGACACCAAAGTCGGAACTTGAAGCTGTAATAAATGATACTTCTGGATTAGGAAGGGTTCTTTAGAGAAACAACCAAGAAAAATTGTATATATATATATATATATAAAAGGAGGCTTCTTAGACTGGCTTACACTATAGCAACTGGGTAGTTCAACAGCAGCCATCGCGTGTTGGAGAGGCTGAGACCCCCTCAGCTGCTGAGTCTGAGAGGGTGGACCCCTGAGCAGACCTAACCCTCACCAAAGGCCTGGAGGTTCCCTGGAGAGTTGCTGGAATCAGAAAGGGAAAGAAGCCGATGGTGGCAACAATGGACAGGAATGAACAAGACAAGGCAGAGAGCAGTGTGTGTGCTTTTCCTGGGACATCTCTCTTTGTATCTGGGCTGCCAGGTGGGCCGTCCCACTCACTTTGAGTGTTGGTCTGTCCTCCACCATCCCAGTTAATCCTTGACAGAAATGCCCTCACAGAGGTATGTCTCCTAAGCACCCAATCTCATCAAACTCAGTCATTCTTTCTAAAAATTTCTTTGGCCTTTTCTGGAGTTTTCACCTATGTGATGCTATGATCTGAGACAAGAAGCTTACTTTTCACCATGTTACATCCTTCTTTGCCCTTTTCTTTTTCTGAGATAGGCTTTCCATCTACGTCCCAAGCTGGACTCGTGGTGATCCTCCTGCCTCTGTCTACCAAGTGCTGGGATTCCAATCATGGGTCACCATACCCAGGCTTTTCTTTTTATTGCCTATTGTACTGACCGGAATGCCCATTCAGTGCTGAGAAGGGTTGTGGGTGAACAAACCTGCCTTGTTCTCAGCCCGAGGCCATGGTCTTCAGCCACTACCTTTATCACCAGAAATGATGCTAGACATAGGATTTCTTTGTTTGGTTTTTTGTTTTTGTTACTTTATTGGCTTCTTTTTCCTACCTCCCTACACCATCCCTATCCCTTCCAACCCCCAAACACTAGATAGGAGAGAAGGAAGGACAGAGGGGAAAAGGGACATTATTATTGGTATGTTGAATTAAATATTTAATAATTACCAGTATTTATTTATATTATAGCTAATAGGTCAGCAGTGTTAATCCTTAACCCACAATTATAAATAAGCACACACACCTGATAGATTTTAACCATCCTTTCCCTGGATTGTGTGATCTTAGCCCATGTAAACTAGCTTTTAATTCTATTCCCCAAATAAAACCCCAAAATATACATGCATCCCCTAGGTTGTTATTCTCCATGCTATGCCACTGTTCCAGGCCACATGGAGACACAATCTTTCAACTAACCCATAGCGTTTCCCCCCCCCTTTTCCTCTTGTTCCTTTTTTTTTTTTTTACATGATCCTCTCTGCTCCAAAACCCATGAACTTTCTCCCCACTTCTACCCAATCCAGGTTGCAGGCACTTTATTCAACCAATCAACTGTAATTTAGGTAGAGCAAGGTTTACACAATGAAGACAGGCATACTTGATAATGTCCTATTCTAGGGTGTCACCAGACTTTATTTGGAACCAGTAAATAACAGTAAACACACAGCAGCTGAGGACAACTCACAATATCAATAGACTAATCCCTGATGATTAGGGGCATCAAGTTCCTTGAGGCAAGTTTGACCTTTGTCCTCAGAATATCTCCAACCAGCAAACAACAGTCCAACAAACAGCAAAGAGCAAGCAGCAGCAGAAGGGGGAGCAGCCGCTGTCACCTCTATTGGGAATCTGACACTTTTATACCTTTGGAAGAGTCCCCAGTATTCTAAACATAAAGTATCACCAGCTGGCAAAATTGAGCCCCAGCTAGAGCATGAGGCAAATCATAGTCAGCCACTGTGGACAATCTGAAGCAGCCCCATATTCCACACCTGGGATTAAAACAAAAACATACTCACATAACATTTCTGTGTTTTTAAAGAAGCCAAAATTCCCACTAACAGCCGGGCGTGGTGGCGCACGCCTTTAATCCCAGCACTTGGGAGGCAGAGGCAGGCGGATCTCTGTGAGTTCGAGGCCAGCCTGGTCTACAAAGCAAGTCCAGGACAGCCAGGGCTGTTACACAGAGAAACCCTGTCTTGAAAAACCAAAAAAAAAAAAAAAAAAAAAAATTCCCACTAACAGAGTTTTGTCTTCTGAGACAGTGTCTCTCTATATAGAGAGGGGATTTTTCATGGATCCTTCTTTTCCTAGTTCTATGAAAAATGTAAAATGTATCTTTAAAATAGTTGTTCTTGTTTGTTTACCTATCATGTGTTGTGGGGCTGCCACAGAGGATGTGTGGAAGTCAGAGAGTAGCATCTTCTACTTTGCTGAGGCAGAGTCCTCCCCGGGGTAATTCTCCTGTCTCTGCCTCCCTATCTCTGTGGGATGACACAGCTTATTGTGGGTTCTGGGTGTTGAACTCAGATCCCTGGGGCTTGTTCGGCTAGCCCCTTTACCCCCTGAGCCATCTCCCTGGCTACAGAGCTTTAAAAAACAACCATGAATAGGTACTGAACCATGACAAAAGCCTTTTCTACATCAGCAAATGCAATTTTCAGTTTCATCTTCATCTATTAACATAACTGAATACACTGAGATTGTGCAGCTCAACCATCATTGCATTCCCAAGATGAATTAATTGACTTGGTTAGTGTTTCTTTACACTGTGCTTCCAAATTTTTGTTGAAGACTTTGGTGTCTATGTTCATGGGAGGTCTGAAATGTTCTTTTCTGATGTTGGTTCTCTGATTTGTGTTTCAAAGTAACAGTGGCCTTCCAAAGAAGTGGGGAAAGTGGATGTGGTGGAGAACGCCTGTAATCCCAGCACTTGGGGGTGGAAATTGGAGGATCTTGAGTTCAAAGCCAGGACAGGATACTTAGCAAGACCTTGTCTCAAAAGTGAGAAGTAGTTCCCCAACTCTTTTATGGGGAAAATATATATATATAACTTTGTTGCTATTTCTTATTTATGTCTTAAAACTTCCTCATGAACTTCCTGGGCCTAGAGATCTAGGCTAGCAGATGTAGCTAGTCAGTAGTTTTCTGGCTTTGAGATGTTTGTTTGTCTAGTCTGTAGAATGTGTGTGTGTGCAGGACCCTGTCTGCCCCCTTTGTTCCTGACTTCTAGCTCACAAGGTCTTTCCTTTCACTCCTATTTTGGCCATTTGTTCCTCCTATGTCTTTCTCGGACTGGCTAGAGGTCATGACCTTCCTGCTTTTCTCAGAGAATAGGCCTTTGCCTCTACTAACTCCCCCACTGTTTTCACCTTATCGATTTCCGCTGTTGCCTTTATCCTTTCTTTCTTGTTGTTTACCTTTACTCCACGCTTTGTCCCGATTTGGTTATTTCATATGCACTGGTGTTCTGTCTGCATGCATGTCAGCATACCACATACATGCAGAGCCTGTGTAGACAAAAAAAGGGAGTCAGATCCCCTGGGACTGGAGTGAGAGGTGGTTGTGAGCCACCATGTGGGTTTTGGAATTGAACCCCTGTGCCCTGCAAGAGTAGCCAGTGCTCTTAACCACTGAGCCATCTCTACATCCCTTCTCTAGTTTCAAACTAGAAACGTAGGTTATTGATTCAAACACGTCTTTAGTCTAGCAGAGCGTTTAATGCTATGCATTTCCCTGTTGACTCTGCTTTAGCTACACGTCTCAGATCTGACTTTCCAACCTTGGCTTAAGTTTTCAGGGTAACTATTCTGTGTCTGCCCACACCTTCCTTTGGAGTTACTCCTTTCTGGGCTCCCTCTGTATTTTGGATATGTTTGCTAATGTCTTTCACCAAGCTCTGAATGTTTTAGACATCCTCTTCTCAACCCTTCTTTCAACACAGCAGCCTGTCTCTCCTCCTTCTGAGACTCTTGACAACACACACACACAAAAAAAAAAAAACCTCTAATTGTTCCTTGGAAAACCTTTTCTTTTTTTTTTTTTCAATCTGCTTTTCCTCTCTATTGTTCAATTTGGATTATTTTTACCACTCTATCTTCAAGATTCCTGACTTTTTCCACTGTCTCCAATCTCTTTTTAGGTACACTCAAGAGGTTTTTATTTTAGCCACTGTTTTCATTTATAAAACTAACATTTGGTTTTTCTTTGTATATTCTACTCAGCTGGGGGCAATTTTGTCCCCTGGGAAACACTGAGCACTGTTTGGAGCATTTGAGATCTCTTTTTTTTTTTTTTTTTTTTTGGTTTTTCGAGACAAGGTTTCTCTGTGTAGCCCTGGCTGTCCTGGACTCACTTTGTAGACCAGGCTGGCCTCGAACTCGCAAAGATCCGCCTGCCTCTGCCTCCCAGGTGCTGGGATTAAAGGCGTGCGCCACCACTGCCTGGCTGCATTTGAGATCTCTAATGGTGGGTTAGGGGTCAGTTGTTACTGGCACCAAGTGAGTATAGAATAAGGATGTTGGGAACATCTTCTAATCCACGTGAACCCCTGCCCCCCAAACACTACACAGGGATGCCCCCCAGAGAACCAACCCCCTAAGTATCTTGTTCTTTCATTGGTACTCACTTTTCCACATGTGTCAAGAATGTCTGAGCATGCATGGGCCAGAAAGACGGCTCATGTGCTTGCTGAGCAAGCCTGGGGCCCTGAATTTGATTCCTAGAGCCCATATAAAGGCGAAAGGAGAGAGTCGATTCCACAAAGTGCTCTGAACTCTACCGGCAAGTTGTGGCATGCACACCCATACAATCATAAATTTGAAAAAAAAATTTAGATATTTTAAAGACTCTCCATGTATTTGTATAGAAACTGTTTGAAAAGTCCTCACTGGACTGCTGCGACACCTGTGCCTCTTTGTGACTGGCACCCCAGCGATTGTCTCTTCCCACGAGTCCCCAGCTAGCTCCCCTGCTCTCCATATGTGAGCCCATGTCCTTGCCTTCAGCACTGTGACTGTTATGTGGAGATGTTGTGCCTTAAGTCTTCTGTGTTTATGGTAATTCAGTGTCTTGTCTTTTCTTCCAGTCCACTTGTTTCTACTGCCTTTCTGAGTCTGCAGCTAGCCGTTCCATGCACTGCATGTTTTTCACATGCTGTGTGCTTGGTAGAAGAGACAAGATGAGGGATGGGGGCTCTATTGTCCCCCAAACAAGAACTCCAGCTAGAAATCTTATTTTGTTTTGCTTTTTTTTAACATGCTGATTTCTGCCCCCCACTGCAGTTGAACTGAATCTATGAAAAACACTGACCAAAACCAAGTGAAGGCAAGAAAGGGTATGTGTGGCTTATCCTTCAACGTCACAGACCATCCCTGAGGGAAGTCGGGGCAGGACCTCGAAGCAGAAACCACTAAGGGACACTGTTTGTTGGCTCCATGACAGCCTTAGGCTCAGCTGGCTTTCTTATACAGCTTAGGACCACCTGCTTCGGGAGCGGCGCCACTCACGGCGTGCTATGGCTCCCTACAGTAATTAATGACCGAGGTACCCAGTCCCTAAACACGCCCACAGATCGATCTGATCTGGGTAATCACGCAGTCTCCCTTCTCAGGTTTCTCCAAGGTTGTATCAAGTAAACAGTTAAAGCTAACCAGGACTATCCGTAAGGGGGAACCTGGGGTTCTGCATTTCCATATGCTGTTGGGGCTTCTGGAGGATCTTTACACCTACACCTATAATCACAGACTGGAACAGTGTCAGTGACTCCACGCCCAGGCTGGACAGATGTTTCTTCTCAGCTGCCTAACCAAGTGTGACCATTAACGTCACCTTTACAGGTTCTAGAGTCACCTAAGAGACAAGTCTCTGAATACATCCATAGGAGATTATCTGGACTAGCCTAACTGGGGTGGAAAGACCCACCTATCCAATGGGCTGAAGTTTTGGACTGAATCAAAACAAGAAAATGAACTGAGCACAGGTTCTCGTCTGTCACCTTCCTCACTGTGAAGAGAGTGTGACTGGCCGTCCCAGGTTCCTCTGGTCATCATTGCCGACCACGGTAGAATGGACCCTTGAGCTGTGGAGTCAAATTAACCCTTTCTCTCTTAAGTGGCATATGCCAGGTATTGTTATCACAGCAACAACACCAGTAACAAACACACCAAGTGGCTCCTGCCTCGGCAGGGATGGCTGGCTTGCTGCAGGTCACCACCCCAGAGAGCAGCTGTCACAAGTGCTTGCTCCTTTGTCAGAGCCGACTTGCATGCTCTCTCTCTCTCTCTCTCTCTGTGTGTGTGTGCGTGTGTGTGTGTGTGTGTGTGTGTGTGTGTGTGTGTGTGTGTGTGTGTATCTTTCTCTGTGTCCAGCAGTCATCTGTATTCTGAGGCTCTTGGAGCCACTAGCCCAGAGTTGCAGTGTGAGCTCCTTCCTCTGAGGCTCACCAGCCTAAGGTTACCCTGAAACCCATCCTCCTCTCAAGTGTTGTCCATACCTGCATCTCTTCGAGAGCACCATTCTGCTTGACTAAGAGAGAACTCTAAGGTCAGATGTCAGTCAAATGATGAAAGCAGCCGTTAAATGAGCACTTACTGGGCCACTAAGAATATCTCCCTCTGTCTCCATGACAACCCCATAATGCATTAAGCCATATTCCACATACACACAAGAATGTATGCGTGCATGTTTCTACACAGAAGGCGGCATATGCTGTTCTGAACCTTGATGCTTTTCTTCCCACAACACACCTTGTAAATTATTCCATTTCATTACATCTACAGCATTCTAGTGTATAGTTTTCTCATAACTTATAAAACATGCCTCCCTTGGTGGACATTTAGATTCCCTATCGCCCCCCCCTCAACATTCACTGTGTGTGCCTCATTATTAGGAAAAATCCCTAGAAATTGAACGCTGGGACATATTGGAGGCCAAGTTGGGTCCAGGTGTATAGGGAATTCAGATGGGGGAGGCTAAGAGGGAGAGAGAAGAGAGAGGGAGGGAGCGAATGGAGGGCCCCATTTCTGGAGGCAGCAAGGTGGGACTGGGATGGACAGAGCTGTAGCTGGCATACCTGGAGACTTGTTGGAGTGTTCAGATGGGCGGGGGGGGGAGCAAAGACTGGTCCAAACTGACATGTTCTACCTTCCTCCCCCTCCCTCCCCAACACGGGAAAATCAAGTTAGAATTAATCAAAGCGGCAGATTGCTTAGAGATGGAGGGTGAGGGATAGGGAGAGTTTGGGGCCCTGATATTTCCCTCACGTACAATAATCTGGTGGCAAGATCTGGAATTAAAACCTCGTTCCTGGAGCCTTTATTAATATTAGTTTCTAGTGCATAATTACCTGGCAAGCCCAGAGGTGGTGAAGCTGAGGTTGCCTGGGCTGGGCCACAGGCTCTGAGACTCCAGCAGGGCAGAGCACAGACTGGCTTAGCACAAGCAGTGCTTGACTGGTGGCCCAGGCTTCTTGTGGCCTTGAGTTTTCTACTGTCCTTTATAACCTGAAGGCCCAGGGCTGGGGAGACCTGGGAGTCTAAGCCCAGATTGCGAATTGAGCGAAAAAGAAGGTCTCATATTTCTGTGTGCCCAGGCTTACAGTCCTCTTGGCAATTCAAAGTCACTAAGATGGTGATAAGACTTTGGCCAGACCATTGTTGGGGGGGAAGGGGGACGATGACTGTGAGTTCCAGAGTCAAAGCAACAGCTGCTATGTACTTCTAATTTTGAGCATTTTATACAGAGAAGGCCTGAAAAGGGTCTAGGGAAAGCTGTAACTACTCACAATAATCCTCTCATGGTAGAAGGTTTGTCCCTACAGATCAACCTCAGCTCTGCATGGCTCCCTGCCATGGGCACTGGATGGCTTTGCCTCCGTTTTCCACCCTCGGTTTCCCAGCAGGGCAATAAGGGGATACCTGGATTCCCTCTGTGCTACTAGGACTGAGTCTTCAGTGGTCCAGAGTCCCAGAGTGGCTAAACAAATTCTGAGAGTAGAAAGACTAAGGCTGGGAGCAACTGTGTCCCATTTCCCTGTCCGTGTTATTACCCAAAAATTGGGCCAGATACAGTCCTGGCTCCAGCCAGACTTGGGGTCTGCTTGCACACTGAGAAGCACCTCACTGTCAACCTGAGGTGCTCTCGCTAGCATGGGCTTTTATCCTCTCAGAACCACCCCAGTCTGGGCAAATGGGGAGCCAAGGTGCAGTTTCAAGCCAGTCCCTCCAGCTCCATTCCCAGTCGGGCATCTCTGATCTTTTAGTCAAGCAACAAGTGCAGCACCTCCCATCAGCAGCCAGGCTGAAGGGCGGCATTCTCTGCCCCGGCTTGGCCTGACCCTGGTCCACAAAAGAATGAGCTCCCCCACCTCTGTTTCCTGACCTCTCTCCCAGGAACAGCCACCGAGCTCAACCTGGCCCAGGCCCCAGTTCTGCAGGAGCTGAAAGGAAAGAAAGATTAAGAGCGTGGCTCGGAGAAGAAGCCACCCTTTCAGGACTATCTCTGCTGTCAGTCAAACCATCTTTTAACCTCATTCATTCTCCCATGAACCGGGGGGTGGGCATAAGAATGAGTCTAAGGGTCAGGGATGTGAACAGATTTGCCCAAACTTACACAGCAAGCAGTCACTGAGGATAAGAGGGCTTTCTGGCTTCACAGTCTCACTGGGAGGCCTGCCCGCCCCCCAAACATCCAGGAACCCCAGTCTTGGCCCCGGGGCTTCCTGTGGCACCTGCAGTTTTATTTATATGGCCCTGCCATTGCCCTGCCCTCTGCTACCTTTACAGGAGTGGTACTCGAGCGGTCTAGCTTTAGCTGCACCTCCCTGGTGTTGGATCTTAGCTCCACCCTTTGGAACTAATTTGGCCCAGTGACAGCTTTGGTTATCCTATCTATAAAATGGGACAATCAATAGCCCCTTCTTTGAATGATTATGGAGTGCTGTCGTCCACACATGAGCACAGTGAATGCTGGTTGCCACAAGCTGTGTGTTCTTCGTTGGGGGAAGCTGACTTTAAAGTTTTAAAGCAAGGCAACGATTTACCCAAGGACTCCCACCCTTTCCCTTGTCTTACCCACCTCTCAGTTGGATCACTGCGCTCAGCCCAGTCAGACCCATGCTGAGTGTGTCACTGGTGGTCTGGTGCTAAATGAGTGGCAACAGCTGCCCTGGGGTAGTGGGGTGCCAGTGGGGAGGGGGATGTCCCTGTTACAGATGTGGTGAGGGACTCCAGTGTATGCCAGCTACTCACTGAGTGAGGAATGAACAGGCTAACAGGCATGGGTGGGCACACCGTGGTTAATGATGATGGGGTGAGTCTAGAAGCCACACCATATCTTTTTCCAGTGAAGGCCACCCAACCGACCACCAGGCTGGGCTTCAGTGAGTGTCTACTGATATCAGCAGGTGGCTGTTGAGTGTGTGTGCCTGTTTATCTTCTCTGGTGGAGACCGCCTTCTCGTTTCTGGCAGCACAGTCCTTTGGGCAAGGCTAGAATCCACCTTCTGTGCTCCTACCATGGTCCCCAGAGCTGCCTGGTTGTTGCTGTGCTACCCCCACACCTCTTCCTCCTATTGAGTTAAAGAGCTTAGGCTCTGAACACAAATACCTGATGTGACTCTTGTCTCAGATATGTCCTAGAAGTGTGGCCTTGGGTGACTCTTATCCATCATCTCTGAGCCTCAGTTTTACCTCTTGTTTAAAAAAAAATTAAAGATCCTTCAGAGGGTCATCTGAGCCCACATGCTCAACATGACTTCCCTTCCCTGGGTGAGAAACGGGGTGACTTTCACCTACCAGGATCCCACTCATCCTTTTGTAGGCGGCCATGGGGAGCCATGGAAGGCTTTAAGCAGAAGTATAGCCTTCCTATAGTTCTTTCTGATAGGACAATATTCCTCTGAAAGCCTGAGGGGATGCCAAGCTCTGTTGGAATGGCTCCTGGTGTCTGCCTTGAGAATGCCATAGGCTCCAAAAGAGGTATCTGTAGGGGACAATGTTTATATTTGGTTCCTGGTGAATGATGGGGACTTCATCTATTCCATTGCCACACCAGTGTATCCATGGGCATCCAGGCAGGGTCCATGAGCCCCCTCCTTATATGAGCCTGGATTGACAGAGTCAGCAGAGGTGGGTAGCCAGAAGCCTCTTCTTAGCCTCCCCAGAGAAAGGCAAAGCCTGACTCCTACAGGGACTCCATGCCAGCCAGTCCATAGCCCCTTTTATTCATAGAGAGCTACCAGGAAAGAGAAGAACACAGGGACACATTCCCTTGCTTCCTAGTCGAAGTCTTAGCACTGAACTGGGATGGGGTACATGGATCTCCAGCCCAACTTTGAGTCTATGACATCTTGATATTCAGTGGGCCACTTAACTCCTGTGAGCTTCAGTGTCTATGTCAACATCTATCTCATCTCCACCTGCATGGCTGTCCGTCTGTCCATCTAGCTATATATTCATATCCATTATTATGATATAATATATATATTATATATAATGTATCATCTATCTGCTATTGGTCATCTATTATCTATCCATATATCTATTAGTCTATCCATCCACCTGTCTATCTATCTATCTATCTATCTATCTATCCATATATCCATTATCTATCTATCTATTCATCTGATCTCTTTGAGAAGATTTTATTTTTAAATTATGTGTATATGTGGGGTGCAAATGTGCAGCTGAGTGCAGGTGTCCTCCAAGGCCAGAAGAGGGCATCAGATCTCCTGGAGCCTGAGCTAAGGACGATTGTGAGCTGCCTGATGTGGGTACTAGAAACAGAACTCAGGTTCTTAGTCTCTGAGTCAACTCTCCAGACCCTATACCTAGCTACCATCTATGCTTCCATCCATCCATCTAATTGTAAATCCCTGTTGGTTTAGAGAGGCCATTACAACCATCAGATAAGAGAATGGATACAAACTGTAAAGGCCTGTTCCTATGATGTTGTTCTCTTTGTGACTATTACGGATAGCACTTCAGTAAGCTGTGGACCTTGAGAAAAACACCCACACACACACATACACCCTCCAATCCTCAGTTTCCCAGCCTGCACAGATACTCTCTGGGCCCTTCAGGCTCTGAAGACCAGGCAGCTGATGGACCCACCCTGTCAGCAACATGATCCCCTCTCTCCTAAGGGACATGGCCCGCTGTGAGGTTGGTGATTAATACACTCTGAGTGGGGCCCCGACCCCTGTCAGGGACATCAAGGTAAGTGCCTGTGAGCAGGCTGGAGCTCCGTGGATGAATAAATAATAACGGCAGAGGCGTAATGGGATCCAGGGAGGCTGCTCAGGATAATGGAGTGACAGACATGGCATCGGAGCCCCAGGGACCTGAAAGCCCAGAAGAGCTGCTGGAGCGGCAGGGAGTGGTGTGTGCCCTTCCCAGCTCGTGTTTGTGAGCTGACCATGGCAACTGTCAACACCTGTTCTGGCCCCAGGGGACATTGCAGTATGGCTCATAGGGAAGTGACTGGCTCCAACTAGAGTTCCTTGGAACCACTGCTGCTTGGCCTGGCTGGGCCAATGCCTCACACTGTGCACACTAACAACTCAAAGGAGAAAGAGAGGGAGTGAGGCCAGCTCACCCACCACAGCCCCTGCTGGTTCCAGGGTTGATGGTCCTTAAGGGGGTGAGAAACCCTCTCTAGTCATTGATCCCTTAATGAGAATTGCTCCGTGGACTACACAGGGCATGGATGGCACTCATTGGCTAGACAAGAAGGCAGACGCTCTTGGTCAGCAAGCATAAGGACCTGAGTTCAATTCCCAGAACCCATGTTAAAAAGTCACACATGGAGCCGGGCGGTGGTGGCGCACGCCTTTAATCCCAGCACTTGGGAGGCAGAGGCAGGCGGATCTTTGCAAGTTCGAGGCCAGCCTGGTCTACAAAGCGAGTCCAGGACAGCCAGAGCTGTTAAACAGAGAAACCCTGTCTCGAAAAACCAAAAAAAAAAAAAAAAAAAAAAAAAAAAAGTCACACATGGTATTCCACACTTGTAATACCAGAATTGGGGAGGTAGACACAAGCAGATCCCTGGGCCTTGGTGACCTGTCAGTCTAGCTTAGCTGCTAAGCCCTGGGGCCAATGAGAGACTGTCTCAAAAAACGAAGTGGACAGTACCTGAGAGACTTTTAAGGTTGACCTTAAAGGCCTACACACACACACACACACACAGGAACACACAAAGAGGGACAGGCAGAATGGCACATGGGTCCCCAAATAGAGTCCCAAATTGAACCGCAATGAGATTGTACCAGAATGGCCTCAGGAGAAAAGTTGACAACACCACATGCTGACCAGTATGTGGGTCACCTGGGTGGCTCGCACTCTATTGCAGAGGGTCACAGCCTGCCCCACTTCATCCAGAGCTGTCTGCTTTTCCATCCAGCAGGATATGATCAGTGCTCCATCTGCTACAGGAGGAGCCACCCAAGCCTCCATGTCTTCCCCCCATGATGAGACTCTGTCCTCCGGAATCATGAGCTGAAAGAAACCTCTTTCTCCCTTAAATTGATTCTGACAGATATTTTGTTGTAATTCTGAGAAAAGTATATGTCCATGCTGCCTCTCCCTGAGCACTGTGAGGGCCAGGCTGCTGTCCACGGTGCTCCAGGATGTCCCAGCCGCTGAAAGCCAATGACTGGGGCCACAAAAGACTCACAGCTTCTTTCTGGCGCTGGAAAATGTGTCCTTTGGGCTAGGGTTTTTGTATAAAGAAAAAGGCCTCTGTCTCCAAGCAGACACAGGATTAGATTCCACCTCTCAACCACCGTGTCTTTGTTTGTTTGGTTGGTTGGTTTTTTTCTTTCTCTTCATTGTTTTTTTATTTTGTGGATTTCACATCATGCACCCTGTTCCCTCTCATATCCCACCTCCCCTCAGATCCACCCTCCACTCTTGCAACCTCTCCCAATATTAAAAAAAAAAAAAATCTCATTGTGGAAGCTGTAGTGTGTCCCAGTGTGTCCCACAATATTCCCTTTTGTCTTGTCCACACTTTATTGCTTTTAAATGTTCATTATAATGACTCCTTGGTCTAGTACGAGGCCCCTGGCTTCTGCTGTTTTGTCAATACTGGAACCTCACTGGGACTCCTCTCAGATATCCTGTTGTTGCCCTGTGTCATGAAGATCCTGTAGTTTGTGTCTGTGGAAGTGGCCTCTTCATACGCTCCAGCAGTTCATCTGTTTTTGTTTTTTTTTTTAAGTATGTGTGTGCATGTGGTGGGGGTATGCACACGAGTGCAGGCACTGCAGAGGCCACAAGAGGGTGCTGGATCCCATGTAGCTGGAGTTACAGGCAGTTGTGAGCCCCCTGATGTGGGTGCTGGGGATTGAACTCATATTCTCTGTAAGAACAGTATGTGTTCTTAAACACTGAGCTATCTCCCAGCTCCCAATCTTTCTGTCTTTGAACAAGTCCCTTGTTTCTCTCTGTGCTTCAGCCAATCAACAGTTTGAAGACCTAGTGATATAACAGAAGGAAACTTGCTTTGAGAAATATGTCAGACTTGGGGTACATGCCACTCCCTCCCTAGCCTGGAGGATGAGTGGAATGTGGATGAATGGTTGGATCGTATGAAGGTTCATTTTCCTCACCCCCTTCACTGGATTTGGAACCATCTGGGAGGCTGAATGGTGAGGCACAGATTGTGAGGGAGTTTCCAGAGAATATTAACTGAGAGAGGAGACTCACCCTGAATGTGGCTTGTACTATCCCAAAAGCCTGGCATCGTGACCTGAATAAAAGCTGGGTGTGGTCATCCTTTTCTTCTGCTTGTTGGGCACTGTGAGGTGGGCTGCTTGGCTCTGCCGTACAGCTCCCCACTTCACCCCAATTACAGACTGAAATCTCCAAAGCTGTTAGCCAAGGTAAATTTTTCCTCCCTTATTCCTATCATGCAGAACTAACTAATACACAGAATAAATGTCTGTAGGTAGATGGAAGCATGAACAGACAGTGGGTAGATCAAGAAAGGAGAATGGGTAGTAGGATGGATGGTTGGATAGGTAGGAAATTGGATGGATGGATGGATGGATGGATTGGATTGGATGGACGGACGGACAGACGGATGGATGACAAGATGATTTCTCAATTCCAGCTCTGAGTTCTTTTTTCTCCCTTGAGCAATGAGAGCCAAGAAATTTGGAAGCACTATATCAGTGTCTTCTGACCTCTCTTTTGTCCCCCAGGTATCCCCAACTTGGTCAGTCTCAAGCTCCTGACCATTTAGATCCAAATGTCTCTGGAAAATTCTAGGCTGGTAGGAAGAGGCATGGCAGGAGGGTGGAGGGAGTTCATATGTAAGCCCAGTCCCTCCCCCGTCCCCCATGAGGCCCTGCCCTCCATGGGATGGAGGGGCAGAGCCCTCCTGGGCCCTGATCTATAACGAGATAACTGATTGTTCTCGCCTCTTAGTCTCCTTCCCGATAAAGGGCTAGACAGAGATGAGGCAATTAAAAGGCGGTTCCCAGCCGCCCAGAGAGATTCAATGAATATTAACCAGCTTCCAGCTGCCTTCTGGCAAAGGCCTTGGAGCAGACAGCTCCAGAAAGGCTTCCGGGGGCCCCAGTGGGATGACTCAATTTTCAAGAGAACAATAGGGAAGCTTGATTTGCTTGGTGACCATTGAGCGTCTCCTGCAGGAAGGGACGTGGTCCTACAGCTGCCCAGAGGCTTGGAGAGACAGGGCTGGGATGCAGAACAGGGACTCTAAAGTCACACATGTGGCCGCTGTCACACATATAAGCATCTGTGCATGTGAAACAGAGGTGACAAGGAGACAGACCTCACAGGGTCATGCTACCTGAACACAGCTGAGGTACTTGGCTAGGTGTAGAGGGATTTGTGGGAACCAGAGGAAGGCTGGGACAAATGTGCTCAGGGTCATCAGCCTTTGTGGGCTTTCTTCGGAGAATAGGAGTGAGGGTGACAAGAAGGGTGCTGTATATGTCACATGCACACACCCTACTTAACCTGTCGTGTCCTGCTGATCCTTAGGTCCAGAGTAGACAATGGAGTTGCGGGATCCTAAGACAGTGAGTTGGTTGGCTCCTGACTTCAACTTTACCCTTCATCTGGCTCTCAACCTGGTAGTTCAGAAGAGAGCAGAGACTTGCCCAAAGTCCTGCAGCTGCGGAGTACCTGAGTGTTAGCCCTCTGGCCCACCTCTTCCTGAATGGCAATCATCTTTGGAGCTCAACATACATAGCCCCACTCCAAAGAGCCTCTTAACCCAAACTAGACGACAGCCCCTATGCCACCCTTCAGGACACTGGCAGCCGATTTTTTATAGACTCAGGAATCCTGCCATTTCACATTTAGTTCTCTTAGTATTCCAGGATCCAGGGTGACCCTAAGGGACATTTTGGAATCCCCAGTGACTCACACAGTGCCCATGTATCACAAACAGGATGTAAATATTTAGACAACAAAACATATCTGCACGTACCCATTCCAGCCTCTCAGCTCTTGAAGCTGGGGGTGAGGGGTCAACAGAAAAGCTGTGGATGTGCTCTCTGCAATAGATAAGCCTAACCCGAGCCAGGCTCTGCCTACCCCACTGAGCTTCTGATATTCAAGAACAAGTGATCAGGCCTGGCAAGGGAGCCCCTGGCTTTCTGACTGAAGAAAGATGGCCCCAACTGTGGGTTGACCAGGCAATATGAACAACCAACCAGGGTACGGGCCTCTTCAGTGAGTGACAAGCTGAGGCTGAGGCTCTGTCCCTCTGTCCTGCAGTCCAGATTCAGAACTATATAGAAGACTCACCACTCAGCCGGGTGTGGTGGCGCATGCCTTTAATCCCAGCACTTGGGAGGCAGAGGCAGGCAGATCACTGTGACTTCGAGGCCAGCTTAGTCTACAAAGTGAGTCCAGGACAGCCAGAGCTGTTACACAGAGAAACCCTGTCTCGAAAAACCAAAAAAAAAAAAAAAAGACTCACCACTCCCCCCAGCCCTAGCCTAGATCTAACCTGCTGGGCCCTTTCCAGAGGCCTCTGTCACTCAGAGGTCACAGAAGAGCTGTGCCTTTCCTTCCAATATCCCATCTCATCTCTCACAAGCCCCTTCTCGTGTCTCTTGAGTCTTTCAGGCCTCCTTCTTTGCCTAATTTCTCACCCACCAAGCTAAGGCTCTGAGACTCAGTCAGGCTCCAGGACCAAAAGAATCCAGAGCCCCTGTTCTCCTCCTGCCTGACTCCTGTCAGTATATAGGGGCTGTGGCACATCAGACCCCAGGCCTCACCATCAGCTATACCTGAGGCTACCCACCTACCTCCACCTGGCAGGACAAATAGGCCCAGAAGGTGGAGTTCAGGGGCCATGTTTAGCAAAGCTGGAGACAGCTCAGCTTACAAAACTCTGGGTCAGAACACCTTTCTCATATGGTTACCTCTAAGGGCCTCAGTTTCTCCATTTGTATAAGAAGGTTCCATAGGAAAGCACTGGCAGTTTCCTGGTGACAGAAGTGGGGTGCACATCTAGAAACAGCAAGAAACACTTTGCAATGTAGCCCATGCAAGGCAGAGTTACCTGGAACTTCGATTTCTTCCCTCACCTTCCTTACACTTCTCTGGACAACTTCTCCCAGTCGCCTGAACCAATTCTTCCAGGAAGTGCCTTGGATAATCATGTTGTTCTTCCTAGCACTAACCCCAAGGGTAAACAAGTATATATTCATGGAATCATGTCTTCCTTTTCCTAACGCTAAAGTCTTAGTAAGGATAGGGACAGATCCTTACTTATTGCAGCCTACCCGGAGCCTATGCATAGGGCACTCTGCATAGAGACTTGATAAATACCTGGTGTCTGCATGAAAAAAAAAAAAGAACAAATGAATGACGCATGGTCACAGTCCCTGGAGGGCTTTGTACCTCAGGAAGACATGGAGTCTGGGTTCACTAGAGTAAGTCAAATGCTGCATAGAGAAGAATTCCCCTAAAGCAAGGATCAGATCATCCTTGGAAGGCACACAGGTAGACCAGTTGGCTGCTGCACAGTGCCATTTCCATGGGAGTGCAGAGCAAGCAACTTTGGAGACCCAAACTTTGAAGGATGCTGCTGTGGCTTAGATGTGCATCCCAAAACGCATACCAACATGAAATCCCCAATGTGGGGGGTTCAGTGGTGGGACCAGAGGCTGGGGACATGATTCAGTTGGTAGACACACTTCAGTTCACAAGAAACAGAACTACAGAAGTCAAAAGGCCAGGTTAGTACATTTAGGGACTTTTCTGGATCCTGGAACTGTGGACCAGGTCTTTGATGGATTAGGTCTTTGGTCCTGTTTTGACAGGTGTTGGGGCCTATGTGCTGGGTTTTAGGGTCAGAATGGTTCCTCTAACAGGGGGTCAGTCATACTATGGTCTGGGGACCTGTTAGACTTCCATGTCCTTTTATGTTGGCTGCCACCAGAAAGTGTGGCCCAGATTGAGGGTGGATCTTTTCCACCTCAAATGATACAATCAAGAAAAGCATGCCCAGGTGTTTGGGTTTCAGTTGATTCCAGGTGTAGTCAAGTTGACAACACAAATTAACCATCAGATTAGGCATCAATGAACTGTGCCAAGATGGAGATGGCAGATAGGGTGTACCACTGCTGGAGTGATGTCACCACCAAGAAGAGAGGTAGAAAGGAACCCCCCCCCATCCTAAATCCAGAGTGTCAATCATGGTAGGCCAACTCCCATGGGCTCTGCAGCAGGCTCACCCTGCCTACTCCTTCCTTCCCCCACCTATATCAAAAGAGTAAAATCTACCTACAAAAGAAGGGTTTCACTCTCTGAAGCCCAAAGGTGGGGAGTACAGGATTAAATGGGAGCCAAGTGGTTTTAGATGAAACAGCTGGAGAACAGAATAAGAATGGAAGTAAGACAGTTTAGACAAGAAGTCGGGAGGGTGTGGCTTGTGCAGCTCCCCCTGAGTGGGGTATTCAAGGGGCACAGACGGTTGGTGGAATAAAACCTTAACCTTCCTATGTGCCCGTGAGCTGAGGCTCCTCCCTGAACACTGTCAGCACTATTTTTACAAGCCCAAGTCTTTGCTGAGCATCTGTATGGTTCTCTACCAGGAGCCCCTTGATGCCCCAGAGGGCTTAGCCAGATGCCTCCTGGTTCGCAATCAAGTTTCAGGGTAGGGCCTCCTGCTTGGCGCCTCATATGCTTAGATCAAGAAGGTCACATATGCCCAAATGTCTCAATGGGAAAGGAAGGACAAGGACCCTGAAAAGAATGTCTTCCTATGGTGTTAAAGGCCAGAAGCCCACCTGGAGTCTGAAGAGGCAGAAGAGGGCCAGATGCTCAGACCACATCTACTATGGCAGTAGGAGGTGCCATGGGAAGAGTGTACTGACCTGATCTGGTCTCCAGTGATATGTCAAATGACTCTGGGATATGGCAGCTCCTTTCTCCAGGTCATGTCTTAAGTCCTGACTTTCTCCCTCCCAGGTCCCAGAAACATGACAGCCAGTGGGCAAATACCTTCCAAATTTTGTCTCCTCCCATCCTCTGCCTCAAAGCCCCTCCAGAATAGAATTGTCCCTTCATCTCTGCTCTGCTGTCTCTCATCACCTCCCTTGGTCATGTGGTTAACATGTGTTCACCCTCATGGAAAAATAATGGTGCCCAGGAGGTGGCCCTGCTCTCCACTGACCTCAGTTCTAACTCAGTCTTTACTATGGGCTGTGCCTAGTCCCTTTATCCGTCCCTGGCTTTGGTTTTCTTTATATCTCGCAATGAAATTCAACCAAACAGCTGCTAAAGTCCTTTCTAGCCCCACATGATCCCGTTTCCTCCCACTACAGTGGCAGTCACAATTCTCCCTTCTCCACAATTTCATCTGTACCCCAGGCCAGGGGCATATATACCTGTTCACAGCAGTGTCCCAAGGACCATAATAGTACCTGACACCAGCCACACTCAGCAAAGAGGTATCTCGTGAGCAGGTGAGTTGGCACATCACTGTGTACTGAGTGCCTGTCACAAGCCAAGTGCTGTCCTCAAGGTTCTATGGGTGACCCCAGGGTAAGCCACTGGGGTGGAGCTGAGTCACAGCTGAGCGAAAGGGGCCCTGCCTAGAGCTCACAGAGACTGTGAATGGCCATGGTTTCCCTGGACAGGCGCCGCAGTCTTGTTGCTGAAGCCTCTCTTTAAGCCAGTAGTCAGTCTTGCTTGACTCCCTTAATTTCCAGGGTCTCCTGTTTGATTCACAAAGGAGGAGATAGGACCATTTGAGATCAGGCATCGATGAACCCAGAAATCTCATTGCTTCTCAGGAACACTGCAGCAAGTCCAACAGCAGGTGACAAGCTGGGCAAGGAACGTGAGAGAGAGAGAGAGACATCACCCACGTCAAACACCGGGAATGGATAGGCTCGGAACTCCGGGTTCACGCAGGTATGAACTGGAAGAAAAGTTTTATTTAATTAATTTGTATTATTATTGTGGGTTGGGTGTGCATGTGCCCCAGCACACATGTGGTGGTGAGAGAACAAATGTGTAAAGCCTACTCTCTCTTTGTGCTTTTGTGTGGTTCTGGGGGTCGAGCTTGGGTCACCAGACTGGCCCAGCAAACACTCTACCCACTGAACTATGTCACCAGTCTAGGGAACTTTTTAAAAATCATGAATAATTCAAGACTTGCAACTTCTAATGAGAGTAAAGTATAATGTATTGAGTTGTATTGGTGTCCTGATGACACATTGAGGGTATAGGACAGAAGGAGAATGAGATCTACTTCTTGTTATATGTTTTGTTTTATTAAGACAGACTCTCGGAGCTGAGTGTGATGGCGCACGCCTTTAATCCCAGCACTCGGGAGGCAGAGGCAGGCGGATCTCTGTGAGTTTGAGGCCAGCCTGGTCTACAAAGTGAGTCCAGGACAGCCAGGGTTGTTACACAGAGAAACCCTGTCTCAAAAAACCAAAAAAAAAAAAAAAAGACAGACTCTTGGTAGATAGCCCAGGCTGGCCTCAAATCTATGGCAATCCTCCTGTCTCAGCCTCATAAGTGCTTGGATTTCAGGTGCATGTCACCACACCTGACTTGGGGCATAAAGCCCTTTAAAATGTGTGTATCAGCAACTCAGAGATCCCACCACTGTTGGAAGAAAGGTCTGGAGTATGTTAATAAATATTATTATGAACAGCTGGCAACCCAATAGCACAGGGAGGGTCAAATGACTGGTACTTCCCCACACTGGGGTGCTTTAGGGCCTGAAGCAGGGGGATTGTACTTTCCCCATCTTCAGAAACTTTATGGAAAGGAATAACACAAGCCCTTAAGAGGAACACTAGGGATGGGAGCAGAGATGGGGGCAAGGGTTGGAGCAGGCAAAGGTGGGAGGCAAATTCATTCTCATTCTGTTCTTTGTAGTACTCGGTGACGTATTCATCAAATGCAGATATTAATTTATCAACTGAAAATTTCAAAGAACAAAATAATCCAGACGTATACTCTTGTCAGAGAGATAATTAAAATAGAGTCAGGATTCATTCATCCAATGGGGTGGATTTCTTGTTTGGTTCGATGGTTGCTTTGTGTATTTATTTAGTACTGGGGACTAAACCCAGGGACTTGCAAAGGTTAAGCAATCAGTTGCCCATTGAACTACACAGCCCTAGCCCATTCTTTAGTTTTTATTTTGAAACAATAGGTCAAAGTTGCCCAAACTGGTCTTGGACTTTCAATCTTCCTGCCTCAGGCTCCCGAGTAACAGAGATTGCAAGCCTGTGCCACCAGGCATGGCTCAGCCTATGTTTCTTACACATGTATGACTTTCTTAGCTCTGCTTGGGGGTCAGGCAATGGGGACATGATTTAGGGATTTCTGGCTGTCTAGTTCTATTTGGTATTGTAGTAAGTCCATAAATGTCACCCCAATTCAGAACAATTCTCTCAGGGTGGCAGGATATTAAAAGGTATTTTAATTTCCAGATTCATGTCAGTCTACACTTTCAAGTCTATCCATTATTTAGTAATTTTGAAATGTGTTTCTAAGAATAAGGGAGGAAATCGGTCCCCTCTGGGACAGATTGACTGGAGATGGGGGTTTGGCTGGTGTTTTTTGAGAGATGGACACCTGGCCCCATAACTTCCCTTTCTAATCAGGTCATCGAATTCTCCAAAGAAGTCTTTTGTGGACATCAGATTGCCTCTGTGCTTAGAGGGGATTATGAAATGCCAGTTCTCATCTATGGGGATTGACTTTCTAGAAGAAATGCATCCTCTAAAGACTGAAGGGGCTGTGGGAAAGGGCCTTGGAGTCAACATGCATTAATGCCTGACATTTGTAGAGCGCCCTGTGATTTATAGAGAGCATCCATGCCCATTGTCCCCTTTGATCTTCCCAGAGCACCCTGTGATTTACAGAGAGCATTCGTACCTGTTATCCCCTTTGATCTTCCCAGAAACCCAAGGAGAGAAAAACCTTCCTCCTGGGGACAGGAATGGAATTAGTAGTCCCACCTGACTCCCAGGGAAACTGAGGCTGAGAACGAAAATAATTGCCCAGGAGGCAGAGCTAGACCCCAGACAATTGTGAATTGTCCAAGTCTGCACTCCACACTATGATATGATATGTAAGGTGTGGCAAGGTACTCAACTTTCTTAAGCCTCAGTTTCCCCCACTGAGAAAATAGTACTACCCACCAAGGTTAGGGAATCAATTGAGTTCACATCTGTGATGTCCTAAGACTATGCCTTGAGTCTTTTACCACACGACCTGCTGGCATGTGCCGCAAATCCTGGGCTTGCTCATCCTATCGGTCTGTTTTCTGTATGTCTGTTTAGAGACCCTTCTGCACAGGAATCTGTGGGAAGAATCCAAGGCCAAGAACCTGTCTAAAAGGTTTTGGTCCCAAGTGAGCAGGGTACCTCTAACCAAACATCACCAAAGCTTGGAGACTGCAGAATAGGAGACTTGATTCCTCCACTGGGACAAGAGCAGTGGTAAGGCCTACTACCCACAGTGGAGTCACTAATGCGTAAGGTCTGGGTTCCCAATCTGGTTGTGCACAGAGTGGAATAATAGATCAACTCCCTCCCTTCCCAGCCTCAAACAGGAGGCAAATAATGGTTTGGGAGAGGCTGCTTCTTGGAGCTGCTTTTCCATCATGCAAATTGGGCAGCAGGGCCAGGTGCGGCCATGCAGCATCGGAGTCTGAGAAGGCAGAAGCGAGCCTCTCTCCATCCCTGCCCACCTCCACCTCAGCATGCCCCAGGAACATTCCAAAGTCTGACTGTCATGTCTGAGCCCCATGTCTGAATGCTAAGGTTCCAATTCAGAGAGAATACTTGACAGGTCTTCCACACCCATAAAGTCTATTACTCTCATTCTTCCCACGGCCCTGACAGCCTCCATCCTGTAGAACTGGCTCCTAGGAAAGGTCCCACAATGCTAGGAGCCCCTCAGGACAGAGGACCTTGTGAATGACACCAGAGAGGTCTTCATATCCAAGGACTACATACAATGTGCTGGTGACCACCCTGAGGATGTGGCTCTTGGCAAAGCGGAGGGATGCTTGTCCTGCCTGCAGGCGTGTGGCCTGGAGCAGTCAGCTAACCACCTGAGGTGAATGTCTGGAAAGGGTTCAGCTCACTCCCACCACCCTGGTGGAACAAGCACCCAGTCAGTCTGAAAAGTCAGTTCTGATCGAAAAGGACATGGTCTCCCAGGTCACGCCTGAGGGAGGACAAGGGCAGAATTGGGGATCCAGGATGTTGACACATGGGAAAGTTCTTCCTGTTTTGCCTACTGGGGTGCTGCCCCTCAGAGGACTAGTTCCCAGGACATTTGCTGAGAGTAATTAGCCTCATTTTATGGACCGGCTGAGGCTCAGGGAATGGAAGGCGGTGGGCACAGATGGACAGGATTCTACTGGAGCAATGACCTCAGCAGCGTCTGTGTACCATGTGTAGAGGTCAAGTGAACAACATGGGAGAGTCAGTTCTCTTCTACCAAGTAGGTATGGAGGGGGTTCCATCTTGTGTTATCTCCTCTCAGGCCTAGCTCTTGGAGGAGAGGTATGTGGGTCATAGCTGCTGCCCTTTGTCCAACCCTCACACCCAAGTTTGCATGCCAGGCAGGAAACCCAGCAGCCTTGTTTTGTTTGAGAAGCCAGTCTTCAGACACACTTTGTACAATGCAGGTGTGGTCTCATTCAGAGAGCTGGTGTCAGGGCACCCACCCAGACAAGGGACACCTCAGATGCTGGACTATTATCCAAACTTCTGGACCGTAGAATGTTCCCAGCCTGCAGGTAACTATGATTTAGATTAACCTGAAGGTGCTCCCTCCTGATACCAGAGCAAAGGGGTATTCCCAGCCATGGCTGAGAAGAGATTAGGAGGAAAACAAATTAAACCAGGCAGTACACATACTAGTCCTGGCCTTAAAAAGGGAACTCTGCAGGCTGCAGAGAGGGCTCAGCCATTAAGAGCACTACTGCTCTCCAGAGAACCCAGACACACAGCTCACAATCTACTGTAACTTCAGTTCTAGGGGATGTGACGCCCTCTGTGGGCACCTTCATGCACATCGTGCACATATATACACATGGACACATATGAAATAAAATAACTCTAGAAAAGAAAGCGGACCCTCTTGTTGATTTTCATCACAGATCCCTGAATTCTGCAGGGGCTGTAACGGTAGCACATGCCTCTCTGGGAACCAAAAGGGGACCCTTGCTTTATTGTGTGTGCTGATGTCCATAGTGTAAAATGTTCCTGGCTTAATGTCAGCTGGCTCTCAGTCACTGAGAGGGGCTAGCAGGGGTAAGCTAACTTCAACAGAAGGTCCAGGTGAGGGGAACCAGACTCCTCACGAGTGAGTAGGCTTTAGATTTCATTTGCAAGGTCACAAACACATACAGTTAGGGACAATATTCTCCTAGATCCTGGGGCTCACTGTGGCTCCCATACTTCTCTTATGGCCCTTTGGTTAGGTTTGCCTACAGTATGGAGTAGTTCTGGGCTGAGCAGCATTGAAGGACAGGGTATTGTCTCTTGGAAAGAATGGAATAGAAAAAAAGCCAAAGGCCCTCAGGTGATGGCTATATCAAAGCTCCCATTAAAATTTTTTATTTTATTTTTTGGGATGTGTGTCTTAGCTAGGGTTTTATTGCTGTGAAGAGACACCATGACCAAGTCAACAAACACTTATAAGGACAACATTTAATTGGGGCTGGCTTACAATTTCAGAAGATTAGTCCGTTATCATCATGGCGGGAAGCATGGCAGCACGCAGGCAGACATGGTGCCGCAGGAGCCGAGAGTTCTACATCTTGATCCAAAGCAACCCGGAGGAGACTGGATGTGTTTCACACTGGGTGTAGCTTGAGCTTTTAAGATAAGTCGACAGCCTAACTCTGCCAAGACAGGGTAGGTAAGTCCTTCATAATTCCTGCTCTACAATCAATGTCTGTCAGAGAAACAGGGCCAAATGGCTGAAGATCGATGCTGTAATGTATGGAGAGAAAATGGGAACTGTCCAGGCAGCCACTGGTATGTCATTTCTTAGTTTTGGAAGCTGCAGACCCTGCACTTCCTATATAATCAGATATATTTATCCCTCTCAGGTCTCTGAGGTGGTTGAAGAACAGATAGCTAGAGTCTCATAGTTAAATTTTGAGTTGTTTAGGAATCAAGAGGGTGTTCTGGATCTAAGAAGATATTTTTTAAATTGTGAGGCAAGTTAGTATGAAAGCTGAGTTAGATATAGAACTTTAAACTCATGGAGATGGTTAGATAGTAGAATATTAAAGTCAGGTGCCAAATACATAGGACTGGACATTGGGAATGTATGCTAAGCCATATAACTCTTATAATTGTGGCCTATTTATTTCTGTTGTTTTGTATCGTATTTATAGTTATAAGAAAAAGAACCATTTTTTGGACTGAAAGGGAGAGCTGTTGGGGGGAAAAAGAAATACCTTAAACTAAAAAAAAAAAAAAAAAGAAGGGAAGAGGATGGGGGGTTGAGGGGGAGGAGGGTGGAAGGGTGGGACTGGAGGGGGGAGTAGGGAGGGGATTGTGATTGAGATGTAACTTGAAGAAATAAAAAATAAATTATTAAAAAAAAAATCTCAAAGCACCACCTCCACAGTGACACACTTCCTCTAACAAGGCCACACCTCCTCCAATAAGGCCACACCTCCTCTAATAAGGCCACACCTCCTCCAATAAGGCCACACCTCCTAATAGTGCCACGCCCTATGTCCAAGCATTCAAACCCATGAATCTATGGAAGCCATACCTATTCAAACCACCACAGGCTGTTACATCTTTTCTAACTTCTTTTATTATTTTTTTGAGATTATAATTTAATTCTATCCTTTCCTCCTTCCCTTTTCTCCTTCCAAGCCCTCCCATATACCCCTCCTTACTCTTTCAAATTCATGGCCTCCTTTTTCATTAATTGTTGTCACATGCATATATGTATATATTTTTTCCTGAATATAACAGGCTCAATAATATATACACATATAATGTTAGTCATATATATGTTTTCAGGGCTGGTCATTTGGTATTACATAACCACTTGGTGTGCTCTTCCCTGGGGAAAATTATTTCTCTTACCCTCAGCATTCCTTTACTTAACTGTAGTTCTTTGTGTGGGGTTGAGGCTTCATGGTCTTTTTCCTTCCACTTTGGCATATCTATTGGTGTTGTCCTTGTTCAGATCATGTTTAGGCAGCCATATTGGTGACACTTTGTGTGTGTAGCTCCTGACATTCCTAAGAGACACAGACTCACAGCAAACTCCCTGGCCCCCCTGGTTCTCACTCATCTTTCCACCCCCTCTTCCGAAATGCTCCCCAAGCCATGGGTACAGGAATGCTGTGTAGGTGTATCCATTGGAACTAGACTCAATTTCTTTGCATTTTGATTGGTTGTGGTTCTCTGTAATGGCCTCCATCTGTTTCAGAACTACACTTATCTGTGGGTATAAGGACAGGTATTTAGAATTAGGAAGTATGCTGGTTTAGTAAAGTGGTGGTTGCAGGTTCTCCTCCAAGATCTATGACTTCACTAGCCCTGGGTAGGTGGCAAGGTTTCCAGTATTTGTTTAGTGTGTGGGTGCACTCCAGTGGAGGTTAGAGGACAACCTGCAGGAGTTAGTCCTCTCCTTCCCACCATGTGGGTCCCAGGGATTGAAATCAAGTCACTGGGGTTAGTGGCAAGTGCCTGTACCCACTCAGACACCTCGCTGGCTCTCAAATGTCTCTCTTTTTAAGATACCATGTAGAGTCAGCAATAGTCCCTAAATGTTCAGTGCTCACCTAAACAGCAAATAGACACTTGATTCCATCCTTCCCTGTTCTAGCCCCTTCCTCGTGCCTTCTCACTGCAGTGAAGGTTGGAGGTCCCATACTGACTAAGAGCAGAAGCACTGGACACTCTGGCCTCGTTCCCAGTCTCTGGGGAATGCTTCTCCTTTTCCCTTTATGGTATGATATAGAATCGTCATAGTGTTGTTGCTGCTTCTGTTCCCACTTCTTGAGGGCTTTTATCATGAGTGGGTGATGAACTTTGTTGTAAGACTCTTCTGTGTGTATTGAGATCAGGTGATTTCTGCCACCCGAGGTCATTTTGCCTGCTTTTAGCACCTGCCAACTAGGTCACACAGATACATTCTTCTGGGTCTGGCTTCTCTGGCTCGGGGCTGGGTTGAGATCCATCCATGTTGAGGAGTGTTGCTACAGCTTCCTCCTCTTAGCGGCTGCAGAATGGCTCATTGGCTGAGCTGTCCATGGTGGTCCACCCATCCTCTCTGGAGCAGATGTCTGGGTGGTTCCACTCTCAGCTCTGGCCATTCTCTTGTTGAACATCTGTACACACTTATTTCAGGTGGCACCCTGGAGCAGGACACAGGTCTGTGCACACCGGTGATGAATCCCATGAGACAGGCTTTTAAAAGAAAGATATTGTATGTGTAAAGTCTTTTGCCTACATTGGTGTTATGCACCATGTGTATGCCTGGTTGCCCCCTGATCAGAAGAGAGAGGAACTAGAGTTAGGGATATTTATGAGCCACTATGTGGATCCTTGGAATCAAACTGAGGTCCTCTTTAAGAACAACAAGTGTTCTTGTGTTCTTTACTGGTCTCTCCATCTGTCCAGCCCAGGAGAGGCTTCTTAAGGTGTCAGTGTGAGTCCCCCCCTCCACCAATGCGAGGGGGCAATGCTCAGGCTCCCTATTGCCAGCTCCCACTGGGCACTTTCAGGTTCCCATTGAGTCACTGGGCTGGGCCTAATGGAACACTGTTATCACAACTCCACCTCCAGGGAGCCCACAGAGTTTGCTGACACCATTAAGCAGTGATTCTTTGAGGGTGTCAAAGAGGGCTAATGTGGTCCTAACCCAACATTGGGGAAGGACAGGCTGTGCGCAGGTAGGCACCAGCAGGCTGGGCAGAGGGCCAGACTGTGGTCCAGCAGGGGTGGCTCTGTAAACATCCCTGCCACTGTCCAGTGTCCTGGCACTCCTATTCCACTTACAGCCACCCCAAAGGCACTGCTTGGGCCCTTTCATCTCCCCACCTGATCTGTGGGTTCTCTTCCCTCTACCTCCTACCTATCCTATGACCCTAAGTGACCAGGCAGAGCAAGAGGCAACAACAGCTGGTTTGGTTACTGTCCATAATCAGCTTGACAGAGAGCCTGAAACCCAGGGGGACCCCAGACTGCAAACAGAGGCATGGTGCCCAGAAGAGCAGGAGACAGACCCTTTGTCTGGGGAAGCAAGAGCAGACAGAGTAGGCATGGTACTGGAGTACCAGAAACTCCTCTGAATGACAAGGGCCACTGCCCTGACTGCTCGGGGTTTGGAGCCCAGTGATGATGAAGAGTTTTGCAACACAGGGCATCGTGACCGTGATGACTGGGACACACACCTGCAATTCCAGCGCATGGAGGCTGAGGAGGAAGGCCACATGTTTAAAAATAGTTTGAGTGATATAGCAAAACCCTGCTTCAAAAACAAAAGCGAGACCTAGAGGTGTAGCTCAGTGATCGCCTAAGCAGGACAAAGCCCTGGGTTCCATCCCCAGCCCTGCATAAACTGGAGGTGGTGGCACACACTTATGACTCTGCACTCGGAAGTGAAGGAAGGTGGAGCAGAGGTTCAAGGCCAGCCTTGGCTACAGAAGACTCTGTCTCTAAAAATAAAAATAGAGAATATAGTAAGAGCATTCTAGGAACTACCTGAGAAGAGGTTGAAGATGGATCCTGTAGTGGGGAGGATGGGTGGGAGTGGGGTGGGGGTGGGGTGGGTAAGGGGTTGGGCCGTGGTGTGGGGGGGTTGGTATGGAGATGGGCACAGCTTCAGTGGGAGGCCAGAGAAGCTGAAGAGGATCCATCTGACGGGAGACTAGAGATATAAGGAACTGGACATGTGGGAAGACAAGTAACAGAATGGCAGCGGAAGGAAAGGCAGGCACAGAGGTCTCAAAGAAAGAAAGAGCTAGGAACTTTCTAGAAGCCAGCAGAAGGCTAGAGAGTTGGGATATGGAGAATGGTAAGAGGTCAGGCAGAGCCCCAAGGTAGGACCAAGCACACTGAGCTTTGTTCTAAGGGCCACCGAAAGCCAGAAAGCCTGGGACACTCAGAAGGCTGCAGCAGACATCTCGGCCCTGCCATCAAGCCCTGCAGCCACTTGTCGCTGGCGGCCTGGTCACCCCAGCACATGGCTCTCCTTTTCCTGTGCTGTGGGGAGGAGAGGGGCAGGTGTGACCTGGGCCACAGCACTAGGGACGCTGGGTTCCTGCTGTTTCGAATGACAGAAGACAGGATATGAAGTTAGGTTGGATATCTTCAACCCACAGGACTTTATGTATCCAGATTTGCTTAGACAACTAAAGGCTTTCATGACACCTTCCCTCAGTACCCTGGAAAAAAAAGACTGTCCTGAGAAGAGAGGGACAACAGGGAAAAAGATGTCAGGGATGAGGAAAAGTAATTGGCATGTATTAAGTACCCAACAGCTCCATATGCATGGGCTACTGAAGCTGCCACAGGCACTCGCCTGAGGGGTGCCCAGAACATGTTAGGCACACAGGAAGAGGGAGGCTTGAGGGATGGCTCTGTGGATAAGGTGCTTGCCACACAAGTATGAGAATCTGAGTTTGGATTCTCAGCAGCCACATAAAAGCCAGGTGGGTATGGCAGCCCACAGAATCCTGGAGTTGTAGAGGGGAGACAGGAGATCCCGGGGGACAAGCTGGTTAGCTAGACCAGCCAGTCAGCAAGAAGCCCTGCCTCAGTAATGTGGAAGTGATTAGGCTGAGGAAGACATCCAACAGGGCCTTATACACACAGTCACATGCACAAGCATATCTACACACATGCCAGTGCATACATACACACACACACACACACACACAAAATGATGCACACCATATTTCAAAGGTTTCACTAAAAACAAGGTAATATGGGAGCTCTTTACTTTAATGTGCATGTGTCTATATAAGTATGATGCGAATGTGAGTGCCTATGGGCATGCCCTGTCGGTATATGTATGATGTGTATCTGTGTTTGTGTCCATGTATGCATCTGTGTATGCGTGATGTGTCCGTGTCTATGCATGTACATGTGTGTCTGTGTGTTTCTGTATATGTATGATGCGTTTGTATCTCTGCGTCTGTTTATGTATGTGTGTGTCTATCCATGTGTGTGTATGTGTGATATGTGTGTGTCTGTGTGTGCTTCTGTGTATTTGTGTGTGTGTGTGTATCTATGTGCTTCTTTGTGTGTCTGTGTTTGAAGCATGTGTCTATGTGTGTTTGTGTATGTGTGATGTGTATGTGTCTCTGTATATGTCAGGAATGTGCATGTGTGTGTAGCCCAGTGGTTGATGCCAGCTGTCATTACTGAGAAGTTGTCTATCTTGGTGTTTGAGGTAGGGTCTCCCACCAGCCTAGAGCTCATCAACTAGTCTAGACAGTCTGGCCAGTGAGCCCAGGGACCCTCCAGTCTCTGCTTCCCCAGTTTTAAGATTGCAGGCAACTGCCACCATTTTTTTTAAACTTGGGTTCTGGAGAGGGACAAGCTCAGGCCTCGTGATTATAATGCAGGCATTTCACTGACAGAGCCAACCCCCCCCCCCTCCGCCCCTCTATAATATCTTTACATTGATTCATTTAGAACTAATATTTTGGGTGCACAAGAATAAATAAAATATATCATTTGAAGGAATTTTGCCTTCTCCTTTGTACCTTTTGAGCATAGCCAGGAGGGAATCAGGAAGCCCTGCCTGTCCCTGGCTCCGGCCCACTACCCTTCACTCTGCTAACATGGTGTGAGCAGCTATTCTTATCTTTCCCCAATGCCAAGGTCAAAGCCCTGCTCCCATAGAGAAGTGGTTTCTCATAGTGGTGAATCTCCACCCTCACCTTGACTGGCAGGGCAGTCCACCTGAAGATCACACCCAGCCTGGGGGTCAGCAGAGGGTTAGAGACCACACACACCCTGATCCATCCCCCACAGGCCCCCAGCATCCAGATCTACTAACAGCTTCCCAGGCCCACCCTCTGGCCCCACCAACTCTATCTCCTGTCCATCCTCAGTGTGATGATGTATGAGGCTATCAAAGGTAATTAATGCCATACTTACAAAGCCATCCCAATGTAATTATTGGGTAATTGGATCATAACTAGGTAATCCCCCCCCCCCCAAAGAGCCTATCGCCTATTGGAGAAATCCAGAGATTTTTAACAAGTGATGGATGGCAGGTACTGGGGCCACGAAGAGACTGTGACAGTCTAGAGATGCTCCAGTGGGGGTCACAGCTTACAGCCCTGGGTAGAACAAAGAGATGAGGGAGGCAAGGATGCCCTGCATTCTGTCAGACCTGCCCTATAGTCAGACTGACCGGGGCTGACCAGAAATCCCTTCTGACCCTGGCTTCCCATACCTTATGACTTCTGCCTCCAGCCCACAGCTGATTTCTAGCTCCTGTCCCTCACAATAGCCTGTGGTTTCTCCATGTTTTCAGTAAGCCTGTCTGAGTAACCTCCCCCACCAAGTCCTGCTCAGTCCTGTTTTCTGAGTAAAGAGGGATTCTCCCTCCCCCACCCCCTCACCCCCACCTCTGCATGTTGTTCTTGACCACCATAACGGAACAGCTAGCAGTAGCTTCAACAGAGAGAAACAAATTTGTGGCCAGCACCATCTAGGTGTGGCTGAAAAGCCCATAAGGCCCAGATTCATCCCTGGCCTGGTCCCACCAACTGACTGATGACAGACCACCTCTGCACTCTGTTGATGCCCAGGTTCAGCTCCATTAGCCACTGCCCACCTGCACAACCTGAACTGGGAGGGTCAAAACCTCCTCGGGGCCTCAGTTTCCTCACTTGTTAAGGGGACGACCATAACATCGGGTCCCTTGGAGTTCATGGTTGTAAGCAACAGACACCAGCCCTTACTGAGAGGAACAGAGCTGGGCTTGAATCTCAACTGTACATCACTTGCCCAGCATGTGCAAGACTCTAGACTCAACCCCCAACACCGCTTAATTAAGTGAATAGAATCTTCCAGAAGGCTGTAGGGCCCATGGGAGGAGAGGAGTCAGACTTGGGAATCTATTTTTGAAGAAATGGCAGAAACAGAAACCAGCATGCTGGAAATGACCTGGTGTTGGAGAGTGTCCCCTCCCCTGTAGGAAGAAAGAGGATAGCAGAGAGATCAAGGCCCTTGGGGCATGTATTCCTTGCCTGGGCTGTTGTACGGCAGGTGTCTCTCCCAAACACACCCCTCCATAGGTGTGCACCTCCCGTTACCCCTCATGCTGGAGTGGAGACACCCCCAGGGTGGCCTCAGGTGACCACATCACATGCAATGTCCTTACTCTCATTCTTGCACTGATAAATCATCCTTGTTAAATGGGTGTGTCCACCTCCTGCAGGAACCCCAGTTCTCCAACGCTCTGCTCAGGACTGAGATCATTTCACCTCTACCCACCCATCCACCCTGGCCGCGCCCCCTCCCCCCAGTGCCACAGAGATGTCTGATTGGTCAGCTCGGGTCTTGGCTCAGGTCTGTCCCCAGGGTGGGCAGAGGAATGTCATTCCCCACTTACCTTGGAGAGCAGTGGCTAAATTTGCCCTTCCCCAGGGACAGGGAATGATAAGGATGAGTGGGTACCTAAAAGAGCTTCTGGGAACTGATGCATGGAGTGGTAAGATATTCTCCCTTAGATCCTCTCGGACCAGTGGCTCTCAACCTTCCTAACACTGCGACCCTTTAATACAGTTCCTCATGCTGTGGTGACCCCCCAACCATAAAACTATTTCCGTTGCTACTTAATCTTGCTGTTACAAATTGTAATGTAAATATCTAATATGCGACCCCTGTGAAAGGGTCCTTCTACCTCCAAAGAGGTCGTGACCCACAGGCTGAGAACCACTGTTTTGGGCTGTAAACATCATGCATTACTTCAAGGCAGTCCCCCATTGTCTGTCGTGATCCTCACTGTGATGGTGACAGACATCCAGAGCATGTCATCTGGAGCCCAGGGCCACGTGGCCACAGATGTCCTCCTACCTACCTCCTTCTTGAGGCCGCAGATTGCCTTCCCTGCCGCCCCTCCCCCCCCCAGCTATTCCCTGAATGACGCTGGACCAGCATGGGCAAGGAGCCTGCCTACATTCAGTATCCACTGTTAACATCACAGTGGCCACTTCTCGAGGTTCTCTCTGTCTACCGTGTTTATTGAGCAGCTTCTATATGCCAGGCCCTGACCTGGACACTGGGTTAAGCAGAAAATGAGACCCACAGATACTCCACCCACGCAGCAACAGATTTGGTCACAGGAGGATGCCTACTACCCTGTCCCATGAAGAGTCACTAAGAAGTCTAGCTTCAGATAACTCGTCACCCTACCCTGAAGGAGTATACTTCTTCAGCATCACCCACACAGCCCCAAAGGGTCCCAGTCCCCAAGCACCTGTCCTGGCTGCTCATCACCAAGTCAGCAAATGTGATGGCCATCGAGTGGGGAGGAGCTCAGAGTATGGATCACTCACTCCCTGTGGGCTTCCTGGGGGAGGCTGAGCTGATGAGGATATCTCATGGTAAGGAGAGTCCACATGACAGGGCCTAGACCTGTGACCCTGAAGCTCTCTGTGCCCTCTAGAGGATGCTTCTGGGAGTGGCACCCATGGAGCTGGCTAGGTGAGGGGTAGCCCTGGCTGGGTGCAGGCATGGCCAACTTCCTTGGGCCTCTGTTGGAGTCTACCTGGAGCGCACCACGTCAAAGTTCAGGAAGAGCTCTCTTCACGTGCAACACATGCACCACCAGACCTAGCCTTTCCCATGGGTACCTCGCCAGGAGCGAACACTGCCTGTTCAAGAGCACGTCTCTAAACCATGCTTTCAACCCCGTCTGTAGTACGCTTCCTGGTGTGTTCAATCTATTTTCTCTCTCTAAAAATAATACGCTTGAAAGCTGTTCTATTTAAGCACAGAGACTGCACGTGAAGCGCTGGTGACCTATCTTTAGAAGAAGCACACCAGGGTTCTCGCCCATCTCATGTCCTGGTCCATGGAAGCAGAGCCCGAGGCAAGGATCTAGGGCACAAGACGTACTGAGGGAACATGTCCGCAGGAACACCTTAAGGGACAGAGGCGAGCAAGAGAGGAAGGAGGTGGAGAGGACATGTGGTACAATGAAGGTATCCTGCCTGCTGCACAGTCCAGCTGAGTCACAGGTAAAGTTTCATCACGGGGAAGGCTGTCACCTTCCCAGAGTCCAACCATGACTCCCTCCGGGGAAGTCTCCAGAATTGGAAGCGAGGGTCTCGGGACAGCAGCTGGGCAGTGGGCACACCCTTCGCAAACAGCCCAGGGTGACAACAGCAGCTTAGCCTCACACCCTCTCCTCATTATTGTTTTATCTGTCCATCCGCCTACAGGAGAAAGGGGAGGGGAGGAGGAGGAGAGGGAGGAGAGGCAGAAGAGAGAGAGAAGAAAGGAAGGGAAGAAAGGAGGAAGGATAGCTTCTAAAATACAGTCTGAATAGAATAAAGCCGACAACCTGAATAGAGAGAGAATGAATCCCAGGAATCTCAGTGTCCACCCCCAACTCCCACACAGCCCACTTTCCAGGCTCACTGGCAGGCAGGCATGTCTGGAAGTTGCCAGGGAGGAGTAACTGGGAGAGCAGAGCTGGGGTCTGCCCTTGCATGGTTCCCCGAAGGTCACTCCCTCAGGATGGAGGCCCACCTCCATCCCTTGTAGAGAGGGTGGAGTCACTGGTCCTTTCTGGAGGCCTAATAAGGAAAAAGGACCACATCTGATTAGAATGCAACCAAGAGGGGAGGGTCAGGGCTAGGGGGACTCCTCAGAGGGGAGCTCCAATCCAATCTCTCAGTTATTTGTTCTCTCTGTGTCTGTCTGTCTGTGTGTGTGTATGCGCATCATTTAACAGCCATTAACACCATGCCAACAGGACTGCTGTGCCCATTTTACAGATGAGGAAAAGTAAAGCCCAGAGCTCCAAGGCCACCCAGCTCACAAGTAGCACAGACTGCACTCCAAATGGTCTTCGCACATTAAATTCCCATGTTTTCTACTAAGCCAACTGGGAACAGGAATTAATGAGGCTGATGTCTCAGAGGCAGTAAACCAACATCATAAATAACCTCAGAGGCCTTGGGCTTCCCTTTCTAAATCATTGTTGTAGCAAAGTGACGGGCATACAAACTGTGCTGTCCCAACCCATTTTTTTTTTAATATCTTGTGAACATTTCCCTGTGTCATTAAAATATTCTTTTACTGGGCCATCATTTTTAATGGCTGCATGGTATTCCATCACAGAAAGGTCCCATAATTTATTTAACCAATCTCTGTGTTGGATCTTTGAGCTGTTTCCCAGCTTTCAGCCTCATAAACAAGGCTGTGATGAGCATCTTCAGATATAAATCTTTGCACCCCTCTCTGACTGAATTCCCTGCAGCTGGAAGGGTGCATTCTCTTACCACATCTCCTGAGGCTGTTCATTCTCTTTCCCTTGTTCTCAAAGATGATCGACAATTTTTAACCCAAAATTGCTTCCATAGCCTGTGGGTTATCAATCACATGACACTGAAAAGCCCCTTTGATCTTCTGCATGTCTATGTGTCAAGTGAGGGTCAGGTGAGCTGGTCCTTATGAAATCAGGTCCTGCAGGCCTCCTGGAGGTGCCCTGGACCACCCTTAAGAGACTCACAAAGGGCTAGGGGTGTAGCCCAGTTGGCAGGTCACTGGCAAATATACATGGCACCACCCGCCCAGATCCCAGCACTGCAGGCTCTGAGTGTGGTAGTATATATTGTAATCCTGGCACTTGGGGAATGGAGGCAGGAGGGATACAAGGTCATCCACAGCCATATAGCAAATTTGAAGCCAGCCTGGGATATCTGAGACCCTGTCTCAAAAAAAAAACTTTTAAAGTAAATAGATAAAATTAAAATATGCCCAAGGAAAGTCAGGCATGGTGGTGCACGTCCTTAATCCCAGCACTCGGGAGGCAGAGGCAGCCGGATCTCCTTGAGTTCAAGGCCAGCCTGGTCTACAAAGTGAGTCCAGGACAGCCAGGGCTACACAGAGAAACCCTGTCTCGAAAAATAAAAACAAACAAACAAACAAAGATTCTCAAGGAAAGGAAGCCGCATAGACAGAAGAGAGATCCAGGTTCCAGTATCCTTGGTTGGACTGAGCTTGGAGAGGGACACAACAAAAGACATGAGGTAGGAACAGGATAGGGTCCTGGAACAGGCTTCCCAGAAACAGTGGCATTTGTATGAGTGGAGGGAAAATACACAGGCATTCCAGTCAGGGGGAGCAGTATGTGGGAACTGGAGGAAAGAGGGAACCATCCATGACCTCCAAAGCCAGTCAGTACAGGGGAGGGCAGGAGCAGAGAAGCCAAGAGCCAGGAGGCCCACAGCAGGCCAGGTGTAATATGGGAAGAAAGGCCCTGAGGGGCTGAGGCTGGGGTGTGCCCAGCTTGTAGGGAAGGACAGGGAGAAATGAGAAGAGAGGAAACTCAAGAACTGAGCACAATGCCCACTTGCTGAGGTGGGCAGCAGGGGTGGAGCCTACCTAGATGCCCAGTGAGGCCCTGAGACTCTTCCATTCCCCCATAACCTGCTTGGCTAGCCAGGGCATGGAGGCTGCAAAAGAGAGGGTCAGTCTGTGACAGGATTGGGAGGCTATGGGGAGACAGGACAGACTTTGCACCTGTCATCTCTCATGTAGAATGAGACCTCTGCCACACTGGCCACCCAGCCAGATAGTTGGGGCAGGCACTCACCCACAAGAAAAGATGCCCTTCCTGCTTGCCTGTGTGAAGGATGGCTTTTGAAATGCTGATGCCGGAGTGTACAAGTTACTTTCCAATGCAGCCCAGGTGGGAAAGTCAGCCCCCCCACACACACACCATTTACCAGTTCTGACCTGAGGGGGACACTGGGGTACATCCCAGGAGCCAGGATGATACACCAGGCTCTGAGATGGACCTTCCACCCTGACACCATACTGGAGTGGCAAGGCACCCCATATGAAGATGGAAAAAAAAATGAGGCAGGGACTTCTCACCCAGAGTCACACAGCTAGCAGCTGGAGAAGGTGACTTCACCCAGAGCCTATTGCCCACCCAGTTTAGGGTTCCCTGGGTTTATCTATATGCTTATGGGAACCCACAGGCAAAGACTAGGCCTGGGGAGATGGCTCGGTCAGTGAATGCTTGCTACACAAGCATAAGGACTTGGCTGTAACCACAGATCTCAAGTCAAAAGCTGGGGACGGTGACACACTTGCATTCCTCATGCTGGGGAGATAGAAAGAGAAGGATCCTGAGGCTCACTGACCAACCAGCCCAGCCTAGTCATTGAGCTCCAGGCCAATGAGAGATCCTGTGGATGGAACCAGGGTTATCTCTGGCCTCCACGTGCTCACGTTTTAAAAAGAAGACAAAGAGACAGACATAGACAGACAGACAGACAGACAGACAGAGATTAGAATCATAACCAGCAGCAAGTCTAGGATTAACAGCCCCAGGCTTGTACTGACAGATCTGAGACTCCTACCCTACCACACACACCTGTTCACTGACCTCAGCAGCTAATCAAACACAGCAGCTCCCGCCTCAGTTTGCCCATCTGTATATCAGCGTGTCAGATGCTGAGCTCATAAAGAGACCTGAGGATCACAGAAGATGTTTTGAAGGAAAACAGACCTGCAGTACCTAGTGGGTAGTGCCAGAGTCCTTATTAATGTCATTATTGTAAAGTCTGGGTATGCATCTCCAGCCTGCCAGGTCACATGGTAATTAGCGGATGATTGCTAATTTCCCCTCACACTTGTCTGGCACTTGAAGCTCCTTAAGATCTTTCCCATCTATTATTCTTCAACCACACTGCAATCAGCTCCGCAAGGGAAGCTTGGGTAAGGACTGAAGGAGACAGGGCACTGGGAAGGCTACCCTGGGATCAACAGGAGGAGACCTGAGGCCTTGGGAGGACCAACCCAGGGTCCCCCAGCAAGAGTGAGAAATCAGGACTCTCAACGCACCCCAATCCCCACCCAGCTATCTCTGCTTTCATTCTCTATGCCTGCTTTCATTCATCCAGAGAATCCACCACTCCACTGTGCTCAGAGGCCAGGGGGAAGCAAGAGGTCAGAGCTTCCTTCTGGACTTACCAATATCCCTTCTTTCCATTAGCTTATGGGAGGACCTGAAACCTGGAGGTCAAGAGGTCCTCCTACCGTCCTGCCCCATGCCTGTGCAGTTCTTCACTCTGCTGTCCCACCTCAGAGGGCAGGATACAAGCATGGGGTCCCCAATCAGAGTGAATAAGATACCAGAGGGAAGCTGGGTCCACAGCAGCTGCAGCCTGGGGGGGGGGGGGGGAGAGCAGCCCCGTCCTGTTAATCCTGTTGCCATGACCAGCCTCCAGCCTCCTACAGGCTACTTGTCTGAAACAGCATAAGGGACTCAGGTTTGGGAGAAGAGGCCTCCCACTAGCCAGCTCTCCTCCCTTCCCTCTTACCACCCATTCCTGAGTTCCACCTTTGTCAGCCACCCTCAATGATACAGCATCTGAGATTTGTATACCCCACACACGACCTTCCCCATGTGCTGTCCTTCCTGGCAGCCTTCAGGGCCCATGGAACAAAGTCAGAACTCATGACCCCAAGGTCAAGGTCTTTGTGGCCAGTAGGCACACCTCTGCCCTTGGTGGCAGCCCCTTCCCCAAACCCTTCAAGGGCCTCACAACCCAGACCTGCCCATTTCCCACATGGCCACAGGCTGAACCCACCCCGAAGATCTTGATCTTTTGTCTGTCTGTTGGTGTCTCTGTATTCACCCTTGGTTTTCTTGATGCACTGCTTCTCCCCCACACCCCTTTCAAGGGGACCCAGTAAGTCACCAGGCAGCCACTTGGACCAGGACCTGCCACTTTCTCTTAATGTCACAGCCCAGGCTTGTGGCATGACACCTCTAACAACTCGAAACAGAAGGAAGTTTCCTTCTCTCTCATGTGTCTCCATTGGGGAATGAGGGGACAGTAGAGGAGCCCCTGGGGGAGAGAAAGGGTGGTGTGGACATAGGACCCAGGTTAGGGACAAAGACCTGGAGTGGTGAGTGTCATTTTAAAGATGGAGGAACCAAGTCACCGAGTAGACAACAACTCAAGTTCCCACAGGAAAATGCATCCCTTCGGCAATAGCACATGTGAGACCCTGTTCCCCCATTCTGCCTTGCTGCTGGTGTAATCTGGATTTGACACTAGGGGCCTTCATATAGACACACCAGAGACAGAAGTGAACTCGAGGAGTCAAATTCAGTGTGTCCTCTAGCCCAGGTGAACTTGCTGTAGGGGGCTGGACGCAGGCAGCCTTGGATCATGGGGAAGACAATGCTCATCAGATCTGCATGTCCTGGTGTCTCTGACTTGGACCCATTCTGTGGACTTCAGTTTTGTCAGCTGTGAGCAAACCTGAGAGCATAAGAGGACACATTTGCATGTGCCACCTTGAATGGCTTAGCCCAGGCTGTCTCCTTTCCTTGTTTTATTTATCTATGGAAGCAGTGCTGAGACAGTCTATGTAGCCCAGAGTGATCTCGAACTCATGACCTCCCTACTTTTGTTCTTACAGGTGTGACACCATACCAGGCTGGGTGGGAGTGGACACGCCAGACTTTACAGGCATTGTTAACATATTTTAAACCGTGTCACTATTTTCTAGATGGATGGGTCCCATCTTCTCCCAGCCACCCCAGAACTGTTCCAGCCCACCCCAACACCTGTTGTGTTTGTCATTTTAATGTTCACTTGCTGTTCTAAGAAGCTCCTGCTCGTATCTTATTGTAGCTTAATTTGCCTGCCACTGGAAATAGCTTTGCTGATTTTGTTTTGTGTTGTGGGACAGTCTCACTGCGCAGCCCCAACTGGCCTAGAACTCTCTATGTGGCTCAGGCTGGCCTTGGTCCTGCAGCCATCCTCCTGCTTCTACCTCCCAAGTGCTAGGGCTTCTGAGCATGTTCTTTTAGTGAATGTCCAAATATTTTGCCCATTTAAAAAACTCGATTGTTTATCTACAGTCTTCTGTGTTTACTCCCTTATGCCTGTGTCTTTGTCCTTTCAAACACTCTTTCCAAATCTATAGTTTTTTCACATTCTTACTTGTTCCAAGCTCAGAGCTTCAACTCTCTCACACATTAAACAATTTATCAATTTCTTTCTATTCCTAGATTGGTGCTTTTTAAAAAAAAAAAAACATTTTTTTCTGCATCTGTTGAGATGACCACTCAATGTTATTTTTCAGTTAAGTTCCCACCTGGCAAATCATTGACTGATTTTGATGTGGTTTGCCAATCTTGCATTTCTGGGTTATGCTTCATTCCCTCGTGATGTATTAGTGTTTAAAGTATTTCATGGCAGTTTGCTAAACTTTCATTAAAGATTTTTTATAACTATGTTCATGATATTAACCTGAATTTTTGTTAGACTTTGAAGCATTAATCTTCTGGTAACAGGATTATCTTGTGGTTGAAAAATGAGAGGACTAGTCCCATATCTGTGCCAGGCTATTTTTTTTTTAATTAATGTGTTTGGGTATATAGTGTGTATGTGCAAGCATGTATGTGTTCTTGTGTGAGTGTTTGGATGTGAGTATAGGCATAGGCCTGTGGAGGTCAGAGGACAGCCAACCTTGGATGTCACACACGACTGGGCATCCCTGGCCGCCTGGCCCTGGAGCTCCCGGGGATGGTCCTTTCTCACTCCTCCCAGCTCATGTAGGTGTGCTAGGTACATATGAGCACTGTCATGCCTGGCTTTATGTGGGTCCTGGGAATCCAGACTCCAGTCCTCACACGTGTGGAAGCAAGTGTGCCCCACACCATCTCTCTGAAGCCATTCTCATTGAGTTCTGACTGTCTGTGTTAGCCGTCTATCACTGTGACCACATGCTTTGTCTCTGAACTCACACTTCAGAAAGACCACAGGATACAGGCCACTGCTTGCCACCCTGGGTCCCAGGAGAGGGGACCACCAGGGCTCACCATTGAAAACTGAATATATATACATCCTTTCGGGAAATACCCAGAACTCCACCTATGAAGCCACTACCCTCAAATAAATAATTAAAAAATGGCCACTGCCTAGGTATGGCCTAGTCTCCATTCATCTGTTTGCATTGATCTGATAGGAAGAGTATTCTTGAGGAGGGGAGGGGCACAAAATCAAACCACCAAGGGACTCTCTACCTCCTCCTGTCCCTGGTTCCTTGAACTTCAGCTCCCTACTCCTCAGTCAGATCCCATACTGCTTCTTCAAAGCCAAGGGCAGGAATGAGACCTAGGAGTTCAGACTTTGATAACAGGATACCAAACTCACATCAGCCTCACTACGTGGTTCTCAAATGGGAAGTAAATATGATGTCCCTCACTGGGTAATGGGTTTTCCCCATTTACTTGTTTTTATATTTTTGTTGTTGTTGTTTTGGCTTTTCGAGACAGGGTTTCTCTGTGTGTAGTTTTGACCGTCCTGGAACTCACTCTGTGGATCAGGCTGGCCTCGAACACACAGAGATCCACCTGCCTCTGCCTCCCGAGTTCTGGGATTGAAGGCGTGCGCCACCACTGCCCAGCGGTTTTACCCATTTATTTGTTCATTCTGTGTGTGGGTGGGCACGTGCCACAGTGTGTGTGTAGACAAAGGACAAGATAAGGGAATTAGTTCTCTCCCTGTACCATGTGGGTTCTGTAGCTGCAGCTGAGGTCATCAAGCAAGTACCCTATGTACTGAGCCACCTCAACATGCTGGGTACTGTTTTAACTTTGTCACTATGTAAAAGTGCATCTGTAGTTACGACATGCTGGCTTGACTCTGAGAGAGCTGCATCACACATTTCAATTGCTGCTTCTCGTGGCATATGGAATAGACATCATAAGGACACTTGGACAAATAGGAAACTAAGGCACAGATAATTGGGCTAATTCAGGTAGGATTGTAGAACCATGAGATCCCAAGGCTGCCCAGCTTCCGGTTCAGAGAGAACCCGCATGTGTCGAGCAAACCAGCAACCTCATCCTATCCAAATGCTTGCAGGAATCTAGGAGGGACACAGTCAGGTCGGTGTGCCTTCTGACAGGTGGGGAAACTGAGGTACAATATCCCAAGTCCCTCACCAAGCCCAGAGCAGAACCACTGAAGCTTGCTGTGGCCTCTCTTGCTTGGAGTGGCCTCTCCAGCAAAGCTCCAGTGAATGGCAGAAGGTATGTTGTTCCCATGGAAACCTAACTATAACAAAAAAAAAGAAATCAACACAGACAGTATCAGAAGTCACTCAAGTATGACCCACCTCTCACTGGGTGCACAACACTCTAGAGCAGTAGTTCTCCTCCTTACTAATGTGGCAACCCTTTAATATAATTCCTCATGCTGTGGTGATCCCCCAACCATAAAATTATTCCTTTTGCTACTTCATAACTATAATTTTGGTACTGTTATGAATCATAATCTAAATATCTGATATGCAACCCCCATGAAAGGGTCATTTGCCCCCCCCAAAGGGGTCACAACCCACAGGTTGAGAACCACTGCTGTAGAGTTTATACACTCTTTCTTGTGCACTGAGTCGGCTCCAGCAACAAGCTGAGCAGGCATTACCCTGCCTGGTTTACAGATGAGAAACCTGAGGTTTCAAATAGTGATATGTGCCTCACAGTTTATCAAGCGCTTCATGGATACCCCCGCAGGGGTGCGAGATGACTATCCAAGTGGCCAGAATGCCCACAATAGGGCCTGCTGGATCTCAACATCCTTGGACCAAAAGGTAGTTCTGAGTTGGGGACGGGAGAGACATGAGCTCAACTGGCCCCTTGGAGCCAAAGCCTGTGCTAAGCATCTGAATGAGGTAGAATACGTAGGGAGCCCTAGGGACCCGTGACCTGGAGACCTCTCTCTTGGGCACCAGTTGGGACTGATCTGGGTCAAAGTGGCCCTAGGGTCTTTCCCATAAACAGTGGTCCCTGAACTCAGAGCAAGGCCTGAGCGGGATTGCCCTGGGAAACCTGGAATCTGAGCTCACAAGACCCACTCAGGCCAGAGGCAGCAGAACACAGACAGCCGAGGGCTTCCCCTGAGCCCAATGTTCTGAGGCCTCTTGGGGGAGGGAGGTTCACAAGAATCAAACACACCAATTGTAGTGACCAGACAAGTCTGGATGACAGGTGGAAACGGTACGAGGACCAGCTGAGAGGTGTGGCTATCTGCCTGTGTGGTCCACACTAGGATCCCCCTCTGGTAGACAAACCAAAGATCTGAGGCGCCCTGACTGGCCCAGCCACACAGCTGGTCAGAGGCAGGCCACCAACCCAGAGCAGAAGGGACTCACTCTTGCTCCCGTGCCCCCTGCGTAGTATCTCTTTTAAGGATGAAATACTTGCGCCGGGCTAGACACTGCTGAGCACTTCATTCATACTCCTTAGATTCCCATAACCAGCCTTGAAAACCCGACTATAGTAGGAAGGTCAGAGATGAGGAAATGGTGTAGACAGGCTAAGTGGCTTGCTGAGACTCACACAGATAGGAGTGCTTGGTGGTTGAGGAGGCAAGAGGCCTGCAATTGGTACAAGAAGCCAGAGTCAGGTCAGTTGGGGAATGTACCAGCCATGACAGATGAGAGGTTGAAGCACAGTAGGGAGTTTAATCCTGAAGGGCTTTCTAGAGGAGGCAGCCACTGCATAACACCAGGGCCACACACAGCACAGTCTCCGAGTTTGGCTCCCTCTACTCCTCCCTCCCAGGTCTCTGGAGGATTAAGGGAGAATGCATGTTTCTGGTTGAGCATCTGAACCTGGCAGGTCAAGATCCTGTGTTTCCACGGCAACCGTATCCTAACAGCCTCCAATAAAGGACATTATTTGGCTGCTAGTAAGCACACAGGATCTTTTGATTTTTGCTGAAGGTATTGAGAGTCACTCTCCCTCCGCCTCCGCAAGAGCCTCTCTTTCTCCTTGGAATAATAGACATTGACCCACCAAAAAGTGGGGGGATAAAAGGAAGGGAAACATTCATACAAAACAGGAAGAAATGGGGGGGTTGGTATCCACACTAGCATGAACAGAGGTGCCCGGTCAGTGCTTAGATAACAGGAATATCTTCATTTCCCAGAGTGAAAAAAAAAACTAATTGCTCACTAATGGTATAATTCAGAAATTAATTTACATGACCGTCTCCAATATGTCATCATTAATCAGCTGGCTATGGGTGGTGGAGGTATTCACTAGAGTCTGCAGTGCTCAGAGTTCGACCTGCATTTGATGGATAGTAGAGTGCTGTAGAGGGAGCACTCTACTGGGAGCTGGGTGACTCTGGGTCACAGCTTGTATGCATGCTGACCTGGGCCTGACTCGAGCAGAGCTCTCCCAGCATGCTCTCAACTGCTTTGCCCACTCCATCGGTGCACAATGCCTGCATATGCAAGATCCTGGCTGCAGCAGGCATGGCGGCCCCAAGTCCCTGAGTCCCGCCCATGGTCCCCAGGCATGGCCTCTGGGGCTCTACAGATCACTTGGTGTTCCGAGGAATGGCTGAGCCTTCGGAAAGAACTCCATGGTCCTGGCCCTGATAAACATCCACCCACACATTGCTCAACTCCTACATGGATTCTCAGGGCTGGATGGGGGGGGCGCAGAAGGTATACAAGGAAAGATTCACCTTCCCCATCCTCTGTGCCTCCGGTACCTAGAACACAGTCTGATATTCAGTGGGTGCTTAATAATTGCTTGTTGTGTGAATGATAGCTTCGTGTTAGGCTACCGGAATGTGCAAGGTCAGCCATGTAGGGGGTTTCCCAAGGTAACAGGCCAAGAGCCCAAGTGGGTTGGATATGTAAGGAATGGAGGGCATAAGGGAAAGGAGCCAAAGGGGCCGTGGGGATCTGTGTGGAATAAACATACCCTGTGGGCCACCTGGAGCTGGAGCAAGAAAGCACAAAGGTTCACTGCAGTGATGCCAGTCCTACTCTACAGTGTCCCATGCAATGACTGTCCTGGCTGTTTTTGTGTCAGCTTGACACGGCTAGAGCCATCAGACAGGAAGGAGCCCCATCTGAGGAAATGCCTCCATGAGATCCAGCTGTAAAACATTTTCTCAATTAGTGATCAATGGGAGAGGACTCTCAGGGCTGGACAGAGGGGACACAGAAGGTATACACACTGTGGGTGGTGCCATCCCTGGGCTGGTGGTCCTGGTTTCTATAAGACAGCAGGCTGAGCAAGCCAGTAAACAGCACCCCTCCATGGCCTCTGCATCAGCTCCAGGCTCCAGGCTCCGGGCTCCGGGCTCCGGGCTCCGGGCTCCGGGCTCCAGGCTCTAGCTTCAGCCCGGGCCTTTGGCTGATAGTGTGTTGGCCCACCCTTGGAAGGAGAGGAGGCCCAAGAGAATCCAAAGAGTATAGCAGTATGGCCAGTTTCTGGTGTTCCTGGAGAACTACAGGGCACATGAAATCTGAGGGTGTCAGAGCAACCTTCCCATTTACAAATGGGAACCTGAGTCACCTGGGATGGGGCAGGATAACTAGCATCACTCAGCTAAGGAAAACACATTTCCTAGGGGTTGCCCATGAGAGACACATGTCCAGCAAGATTTCATCGCTCTTGGGCCAGTACCTCTAAGCATGCTCCTGTACCTGGTGAGACAGATTGCTCCCTCAGATTCCAGGAAGGTCTGAGGATACCACAGCTCTGGAAGCAGAAACCAAGTGAGCCAGGAAATGGCAGGACCTGAGACATGGCTTGTGGGCCCAAGAGGAAGCCAGGAGAAAGGAACATGGAAGAGACAGGGCTTCCCACTCAGAACTCTCCTGCTGTTGGAGAGGAACTACAGAGGCAAGGAGGAGAGACGGAGGATTCAGTGTGGTTTCCCTGACGATGCCAACTGCCCACAGCCATTCTCACTCATGACAAATAATAATTATAGTCCTTGATGCCAATGGACACTCACAGCGATCTCTATACCAGGGGCAGGAAGAGGCAGAAGGGAGGCAGGGTCATAAAGGCTTCAAAGTCTAGAGAGCCATGTCTAGGTTCCAGCTCTACCCTACCCCTGTCCCTGCATCAATAAAGCAGAGTTAAGTGTGTCAGGCTTCATGGAAAGGCTCCAACTAGAAAAAGCAGATGACCCAGTGTCTGCCACCTTCAGGCTGGCGAGTCTCATGGTTTACAGCCCCCACCCTCCTGGAAGTCCAGGTGCCTCTCACCACAATGACCTTCAGTGGGCACTACGTCAAATAACCAAGGTATGGCATGGGCCTACCACACAACAGATTCATCACCTGCCCAGAGCCACAGACGTAGCCACCTCAGAATGGCCATCTCAGGCTACAGCTGGAGCTGTAGCCACCACCTTGCTCAACACAACCTCATGGACACACCTACTTAACCCAAAGACACAGATGCACATACCTGTTCATGGAGCTATGGCTACCCTGGGACACACGTAAAAGTTTAACCCTGAGGACGGGTGAACGTTGGTGAAAATAAGTGGGAATCTCATCCGGGCTGACCAGCATCACCTGCCTAGGCAGCCTTTCACATTACACAGCAGCTCAATCCTTCCATCCTCCCCATGAGTGCTCCTTCAACAATCAGACTTGGCAGGGACGGACCATAGGGAAGATTTTTTTTTCTCAGATGACAGAGTGCCAGGCATCACAGAACCCACAGCAGGCTGGGATCTTGGCAGACTGGTGTTGAAGCTGGGTTGAGGAGTGTGTTGGGGCCGAGCTTGCACACTGTAGTCTGTGAGGTATCTGGGCTTTGCCCCCTGGAGACTTGGTCTCTCTGATCCAGTGTGTTGCTCCTACTGAGGATCCCACGGGCTCCTCCTCCCGAGAAAGTCGCCACTTCAGAACATGAGGCTCTCATCTCAGAGCCGGAGTTCTCTGCAGCACTTTGAGAAGTGCGGGAGCTCTTGGTCTCCATCAAACACAAAGCAAAAGAAACTGTTCACTTCCTCTGGGTCAATGCCAACTCCAAGTTGAGATATGTCACCAACTCATGTGCAATTGTGAGCAGTTGCCCAGGAGGCACTGCCCTCGTCTGTGGCATGGGGGAGGAAGGAAGGACAGTAGGTGATCTTTGTGAGTCCTGACTCAGAGCCCAACCACACACTTGGTTACCACAAAATAAGGGCAGGAGCGCTATAAGCATTATCCTGTTCTGAGGTCTGGAGCTATAATTTCACAGCAAGGCTGCTGATTGTCCTCCAACCGTTCACATTCATCAGTGCCCAGCCTCATTCTGGAAACAAGTGGGAACCACTGGGGACCCAGAACAGCCTCAGGCCTGGTCCCCACCCTGTCTCCGGAGAAAAACAAAACCACAAGTATCTATCAGGAAGACTGATGATCGTTGTTGGGTTTGGTTTGACCTATTATTCAATTTGCATAAGGCATCCTGCTGCTTCCTGGAAGTAGCTGGGAGTTCCTGAGCTGATAGGGCTAAAGGGAAATGATGGGGTGTCTTACTCGGTCCCCTGAAGCAGGTGGGGTGGCCCTGGGATTGGGATGAGAATGGGCAGTGGAGAACACCCCAGCACATTGTGAGTAGAGCAGTCTTAGGCAGATCCTAAACAAGTATCTCTCCAGCTACACTGATTGGGATGTATTGGGGTTTGGGCCACCTGAAACTTCCAACGACCCAAAAGCTCCACCCAGAATACTGGTCCTCTGGGAACCCAGCATCCAGGATATCGGTGATGAGAACAGAGAAACTTCTGAAACCATGAGTGGAAAGAAATCCTCCTCCCTTTCTCTGTGACCCCTCTGCCTTGAACCCAGAGGACTCAGAAGCAAGAGGGGGAAAAATGCACAAGGAAAGCAAAGCAGACTTCCCCTCCACCCATGTGTCAGATCCACAATGTGTCGGGAGTACGATGGCCATTTGGGCTGACCCTGAAAATGAAGTCTAATACTGATGACAAGAAACGGATCAGGAACTAAGCAGCTTGTCCAGCAGCCCAAGAGACAAGGGGACATGAGAGGGTCGCATTGAAAGACAATGATGGAACCCTGCCCCTTGTGCACCACACCAACTCCAACCCCTCTCAGTGTCAGACAATCCCCCTGGGTTGTTGAACAAACAGCACCGAGGAACTCAGTGCCTTCGCACAGCTAAAGTTTACTTCGCACAACTGAAGTTTACTTCCCAAGCCGGCCAGTGTAGCCCACACCTATAATCAACACTAAGGAGGACTGAGGCAGGAGGATTGTGAGGCTGAGTCTGACTTGGGTCATATGCCAAGACCCTGTCTCAACAAAACCAAACCAAATTTTGTTTGTATTTCCCCTCTGTGTAAAATCTCACCATGCCAGGCAGCCTTCTTGGCGGTTCTCTTCTAAGCAGTAACTCGGGGATTCAGTTCCCTTCCATCATCTTAAAGCTTCAAGATGATGCCAGCACCAGCCAGGTCTGGGAGGAACCTCCCAGAGGCTTCACCTAACACCCGGAGTAGCACACATACCCTCTAGCTATATTCTAGGCTAGAAAGAGTCACAGAAGTTTGGTCTGTCATGGCAGCCTTATACTGCTAAGTTTATTGGAGGCTGCCTGTGATCTAGGGACTATTCAGGCCCTGGGAAGACAATGGCCAAAGGGAAGACCCAGGGCTTGCCCCCAACAGAGCTATGTGTGCAGTGCACTAGGCAAACGAGCCAGAATGACAATGTCCGCCTATATGGGAAGTGTAGAGAAGCATGTGTGAGGGCTCCCAGCGCTCGGGTGAGGTGTGAGGGCTCCCTGCGCTCGGGTGAGGTGGGAGGGCTCCCTGCGCTCGGGTGAGGTGTGAGGGCTCCCAGCGCTCGGGTGAGGTGTGAGGGCTCCCAGCGCTCGGGTGAGGTGGGA
>CAJQZJ010033780.1:4447193-4464911 GCA_907164525.1 Lophiomys imhausi
GCTCGGGTGAGGTGTGAGGGCTCCCAGCGCTCGGGTGAGGTGGGAGGAGAAGCTTCCTCCTAGGCATGCAGCACAAAATCCCAGGATATCCCAGGATCTTGAGATCCCAGGAGCCCTTGGATCTTCTACTTTCTCCCAATTAGTCCAGATAAGGCCTGCCTGTGGAAAGTCTCCCTTCATTCGTCTCACTCTTAAAGCTCTGCGAGTTAAGAGAGATGACCCCTGTGCTCCATGACTTTGGACAAGTCAGTAGAAGTCAGTAAGCCTTTCTTTCCCCACCCCCCAGGCCTTGGCTTCCTACTGCTTGAATAAAGCAATTAGATAGCTCTGGAAAGCCCTGTAACTTCAGTCTATGACTTTGATCAATCAGAAGAGCCTCTTTGGGGAAAGTCCTTCCTCTCTTTATTTCTCATCTGCTCAGTTAAGCAAGACAAGCTGGGCAGAGGAAGGGTACGGGGAGGCTGGGCTGTGATCAGATGCTTTAAGGAGGAGAGAGGCAGCAGGAGAGGCAGTCTGTCCCCCACCTTTCAACCAAAGCTTGTTGATAATGAAGCCTGTCTATGGAGTAATTAGCCCCAATCATAGTTCACATTAGGCAGACACAGCCTCAGTACAGTGGTGGCAGGTCCAGCGACGTGGAGCCCAGGGCTTTGAACACTGCATTTATGGCAGGGGATATGTCCTAATGTCATTTAATTACCCTAGACAGGCCTCAGATGTAATGGAGCCTAAATGCACTGGCAAGAGAGGTGGTTGATGTGTGGGTAATGACGGCCCTTTGCAAGACAAAGCTAGCCCCACTGGGCAGTGGCAGGGGTGGGAAGCAGAAAGCCGAGGTAGCATCCAGGCCAGAGCCCCTTCATTCCCCAAATCTAAGAGGTCTTGACCCTAGGTTGACCAGATGTCTTCATGTATCTACCAGAATCAGCAGGATGCTGAGGGGCACGCCTTTACCTTGGCCCTCTCATCTAAAGGTCACAATTTCCTCCTTTGTGCTTTCATTTTATTCCCCGAGAATGGCAAATAGCACAGACTGATGAGCAGTAGGTAGAAAGCCCTGCGTGGTCATCCTTTCCTGTAAGTCTAGTACTTGGGTAGTGGAGACAGGAGAATTGGGAGTTCAAGGCCAGCATCAGATACATACAAAATTCAAGGCCATCTTGGTCCAAATGAGACTATATAAAAAACAATAACAAAAATCCCGCTTTAACGGGGAAAAATCCATGGGTGGAAGTTGGAGAAGGGAAAATTGAAGAGTCGGTGGACATTCAAAGGGTATAGATGTGAGCTGTCCTCTCGGGGATGCTGTTTGAGGGAGGAGAAGGTACTCTCTATTATGAAGCCGAGCCCTCAAGAAATTAAATGCCAAGAAACCAAATAATCCAATCAAAAAATGGGGGACAGAGCTAAATAGAGAATTCACAAAGGAGGAATCCCTAATGGCTGAGAGACACTTGAAGAAATGCTCAACATCCTTAATCATCAGAGAAATGCAATTCAAGACGACTCTGAGATTCCATCTCACACCTGTCAGAATGGCTAAGATCAAAAGCTCAAATGACAGCACATGCTGGTGAGGGTGTGGAGAAAGGAGAACACTCCTCCATTGCTGGTGGGAGTGCAGGCTTGTGCAACCACTATGGAGGTCAGTCTGGCGATATCTTAGAAAACTTGGAATAGCTTTGCCTCAGGACCCAGCCATACCACTTCTGGGTATACACCCAAATGCCTCTTCACAGAATCATAAGGAAGTTTCCTCATCTATGTTTATAGCAGCCTTATTTGTAATAGCTAGAAACTAGAAACAACCCAGATGTCCCTCAACCAAAGAATGGGTTAAACTACTGTGGTACATCTACATAATGGAATATTATTCAGCTATCAGAAACAATGAAATTATGCAATTTGGAGCCAAATGGATGGAACTAGAAAAGCTCATCCTGAGTGAGCTAACCCAGACTCAGAAGGACGCATATGGCATCTATTCACTTATAGTAGGATTTTAGCTATATAGTAGAAGGTATCGATACTACAACCAACACACCAAAGGGAACTTGGACATAGACTTTTTATTTTTTATTTATTTTTTATATTTTTTTCTATTTTTTAGTGTTTTTATTTATTTGTCTGCTTATTTGTTTGTTTGTTTTTTAGTTCTCTCTCCCGGGCAATGAGACACTTTTCACTGATGGTACTGCCTCGTAGATCCCCAATGAATGACGAGGCTCTTGGCCCTCATACGACATCTCAACTAAGATGAGGGACTGTTATATAAGGACACCCCACCCCAGAGAAATGGGATGGAAGGGTTAGGAGGTAAAGACAAAAAATGAAATGTGATGTTTCGGCCTTTTACTACTAACTGTCATAAACTGTTTAGGATAATTAAGAAATGCAAACTAATGGTTATGCAAGCCGGTCATTCTGTTAGGTACTATGACAGCCTATTATAGTTATTTTCTAAGCTAATCAGAAATAAAGCTGCTAAGAGATAAGCAACATCTGCTTACCCTAATATAAGAGATAAATAGGGCCTCTTCAAAAACCTCAAGAGATCTGCAGAATATGGCATTCAAAGATATTTTCATAACTTTAGATTTTTTTATATCAAGACATATCAACTCCTGACAGCACCCCCTATTCTACCCCAAGTAGAAGATGAGCATCGAAGAATCTCCAGTGGGAGATGATTAAATTAGTCGCAAGTCTATCTCTTGGTAGGAAATCCCCTTGCTCCAACTGTAGACAGAATGCTGTCCAAAAAGGACAAAACCTGGAAGCAGGTAAGTCGACAGCCTAGCTCTGCCAAGACAGGGTAGGCAAGTCCTTCATAACCCCTGCTGTACAATCAATGTCTGACAGAGAAACGGGGCCAAACGACTGAAGATCAATGCTGTAATGTATGGAGAGAAAATGGGAACTGTCCAGGCAGCCACTGGTATGTCATTTCTTAGTTTTGGAAGCTGCAGGCCCTGTACTTCTTATAAAATCAGATATATTTATCCCTCTCGGGTCACTGAGGTGGTTGAAGAACAGATAGCTAGAGTCTCATAATTAAATTTTGAGTTGTTTAGGAGTCAAGAGAGTGTTATAGATCTAAGAGGATACTTTTAAAATTGTGTTGCAAGTTAGTATGAATGTTGATTAGATATAGAACTTTAAACTCATGGAGATGGTTAGATAGTAGAATGTTAAAGTCAGGTACCAAATACATATGGACTGGACATTTGGGAATGTACGCTAAGCCATATAACCCTCATAACTGTGGCCTAATTACCTCTGTTGTTTTGTATTGTATTTATTATTATAAGAGAAAGAGTCATTTGTTGGACTGAAAGGGGAAACTGTAAGGGGAAATAAGATATGCCTTAAACTTAAAAAAAAAAAGGGAAGAGGATGGGGGGTTGAGGGTGGGAGGGTGGGACTGGAGGGGGGAATAGGGAGGGGACTGCGATTGAGATGTAACTTGAAGAAATAAAAAATAAAGGAAAAAAAATTATACAAAAAAAAAGCCGAGCCCTGAGCCCCAAGGATAGATGTTACAGATGGCTGCGGCCATACAGCGCCCTCTGGAGGCCAGAGAGCCAACAATACAGCAACCTGGGGCCCATGGAAGGCTCTCCAGGGAGGGAGCACATCAGCCTCTCTTGAGTGATCCCCGCTCCTAGCCCAGAGCCTCACAGGATATTCTGTGGCGTGAGCACATGACTGAATGCCATTACTCACCTGTCACCTCACGTCCCCCTCTGGACCTCAGGGTCCTCCTAGGGACATGAAGCCTTTGAGGTACAGCTCATCTTCCAAGGTAGGAATGGCAGCAGCAGATAAACCAAGGACCGAAAGAGCCCTGGCAAAACTAGGCACCCCAGATAAACGAGAAGGTGCAACTCCATTTTGGTCCCACTTTCTGTCTTGCCTCTTGAGTGCCATATTCCAGGCCATCTCAACCCGGACTGACCACCTGGACCATGAGAAGCAGGGCTTCTCCTTCAATCCCTGTCCCTTTCATAGACCTACCATGGCCCCTGTGTGGGCACTGACATCTCTAGTGCTTCTGATGTCAGGGATGGCTACTATGGAAGGGTAAGTTGTTGGAGGTGTCCCTGAATAATCATCAGGTGGGGATACTATGGCATGTGGTGACCTGGCCCATGGTGAGTTCAGAAGGCCAAAAAGTATGCACTGTTGCAAAAGACCTTCATGCACTTGCAACCTACAGGTTAACAGATGAAAAGGAGGGGCTTGCTCATGGGTAGGAGAGGTAGACACAGAGAACACACAGGGCAGATGGGGGGGGGGGGGTCAGAAATCTAATGTTAGTCCAGAAGTGGAAATTCAACAATCCCTTTTGCCACACCTAACCACAGCAGTGTAGTGAACGCCCATGTGCACAGTCTTCCCTCCTTCTCGACTTCATAGGATCTTTCCAGGAATCTCTGCCCATGACTTGCTGTGCAACTTTGGTAAACTCACAAACTCCCTCTTGGGCCTGTGTATTCTCAAGTGGACAGAAAGCCAACTGGACCATGAGGTTGTTACACTTTTAATTTGGACACCTGACCTTCTTGCCGAACAAATGGGATAGTGGGAGGTGCTTTCTCTCTTGAGGGTCCTTGTCCCTCTACCCCAGAGCTCACATGCTCCCTCCCTAAGGGCTCAGCAGTGACTTGGATCTACATTGACATTGAGGAGCATGTAGGTCTCTATCCTGCCCAATGGGCCATATGCCAACACCTGCCCTCTTCCCCGGAGCCATCTGTCACTGTCTTAGTACATCGGCAGGGAGATGGCTGCATTAGATCCCCCTGAGCCATCCATCCTTGGGTACAGAGACAAATGGAGCCCTTGTGCCCCTATGAGCACAGAGAGCTCAGAATTCTCAGAGCTCAGGGGCATCTCTGCTCTCAGCACAATTCCTCCACCTGAGGTCACGGATGGCAGGGGGGATGGCAGGGGGATCCCTCACCCCTGTCACCAGGCCCAAAGCACCCGTTATTAGAGGGTCACTGAGTTGCTTCTGCTTTCGTGTGTCTACTAAAATGCACAACACTCTGGCAGGAGGGAGAATTGCATAGGCTTCGGGCCAGAAGACAAGGTGGTCCTGTCTCTTCTATGGGAGCTGGGTGACTACCTTACTCTTCACAGGGGAGCCTCAGTTTCTACATTTTCAAGTGCAAGAGTTTATCTAGTGATGTCTGGTGAAATCTGATCATGACTTGAAGCACTTTGGTTTTCCTTTTTGAGACATCTCCCTGTGTCACCCTAACTGCCCTGGAATTCACTATGTAGACAAGGCTGGCTTTGAACTTCCAGAGCTCTGCCTTCCTCTACCTCCACAGTTCTGAGATTAAAAGTGTACATCACCCTGTCTGGCTTCCTGGGGATCTATAGAAGACACAGGCCAGGTCTCAAGGTCATAGCATAAGAAGCTAGAAACATACTTAAGGTGAAGCCTCTGTTGTCCATTGAAGAGCCCAGATAGTTCATTCAATCGGAGATCAGAAGTGAAGAATGATAAGAGGAAGTAGGCAGTGAGGGTGATGAAGGACCAAGGAGCATGCCTGAGATCAGGATGAAGGCTCTCTTGGCTGGAATGAGGGCAGCCTAAGGAGCTGTGAGTGGCCAGAGTGAACAGTGAGAGCGGTTACAGAATCCATACCTTGGTCTTCAAAGCAGAGAAAAACTGTTAAGAGCTTGGTGGAGCAGAACAGACTTGACCTGAGGGCCCCCAAGACAAGGCCTAATCCAGTCCTTCACATCACAGGTGGAAACCCGAGACCAGCGGGAGGATGGCACATGCTGAAAGCCAGCCGTAAAAACTACCACCAGACACAGTAAGCTGAAGCTGCCGTCTCCTGCATGTCAGAAGTAATTATGTTCTGAGAGGAGGATATGTGCCCAACCACTCCATCCTGGGGACAGCAGATCCTTTCCACAGTACACAGCCTGTGAACAGCTCCTCTTGGAGCTACAGGAGCAATGGGGAGGTAGTGGGGGGGGGGTGTCAGCACCAAAGCTCGTGGACAGTTCCAGGCCAGCGGCATCTCTGGGGTGAGATTTTTAGATCTTTGCAGATACCTAGTTTCCTAGTTTGAGCTCTAGAAGGGGTTGAGGGAGCAACCAGGAGAGGGGGTGGTGTGTTGACTTCTGTTATCAGTGGGCCCAGATGTAAAATGAATGCCTGTGATATTTATCCATCGCTAATAATAAGTGGCCTGATTTGTCAAGCAGGGACAAAATCAAAGATGCCAATTAAGAAGACAAAAAAAAAAAAAAAAAAGCCCAGCTGTATTTCTGCTATGCAGATGCTTGCTGGGGAAACAGGCCACAGAACTTGAGACCTCGTGCCCTCACCACTCCCATCCCCACCCGCTTTCTTCCCCCCACCTAGCACCTCTGCCTCTCCTTTCTCTCCATCTCTCTGTCTCCCTCCCTCTCTCCCTCTCTCTCCCTTCACATCTGGTCCCCACATCTTACTATGCTTTGCCTCTCACTCCCCTTTATCTCCTTCTGGCTCGTCTCTTTCTCTTCTTCCCCTCACCGACTCTGCTGAATTGGCTGTCTGTCTCATTCTGGATTTCCAATCCCATCTCCCCTCCAACCCCAATTCCCTCTTCTCTCTCCTTAGGTTCTCCTTTTCTCGACTGGCTGGCTGCTCTGGCCATTGTAGGTCCAGACTGGCCTCTTCCCACAATCTCAGATCATAAAGCGTGTCCAGGCTTCGGGGTATTAAACAGACATGAACCATGAAAGCCACAGACCTGAATGTTTTCACTTAAGTCAGAAGCCAAGCCAATCTCTGAGGGGTTTCACTTTGAAAACAATAAAATATGATCCCAGAAAAATCTCCTGCACCAAACCCTGAACCTATATTACATTTTATCACCTGCACCTAAACCTAGGCGAGAACTTCTCAGCTCAGTCCCTTTTTCCCTGGCTTCATGCTAGTCATGCCTGGGTCTGGGGCCTCCAGTTCAGGTCTCTCCCTCACAGCTGAGTATTCTATAGCATGAAGGATTTTTGCCCTGACTCTGAGGTCTCTAACATTGAGAAATCACAGAGGCCCCTAGGATGGAAACTGTCCCCAGAGGCCATTGCACTATAAGTGCTGTCCCAGAAAGAAGTAGAGGACAAGGAAACACTGCCTGGACTGCTCCACTCATTGGAATCATGGGAAATTGTCAGCCTGTCCTGGAGAGCACCCACCCCCAGGCATTCCAAGCTGGGTATGCATTCTTTCCTGTCTCTATCCCACCAGGGCCATAACTTTCCCTCTCTGGCACATAGTAAAAATGGCTCGTAGGTTATGGGACACAGGCTCCAGGACTCCTTGCACATGTGTGAGGCCCAGGCCCACTACCTCACCAGCCCACCACAATGTCAAACTGCAGAAAACTGGCCATAGAGGAGCACATTCTGAGATGTCCCCACACCCATAAGGAAATGAAGAAATTGTTCCCACGTTGCTTTTAGGATAAGCTCACCCACTTCCTGGTTTCTCCTTTCCTCCGTCTCTCCATCCCTGGGACACTCCTTGTTCATGTCTCCGAGCAGGAACTTTAGGCATCCCTTCAAAGATCCTGCTTCCCCATGTACCCTTCCTTCTGATGCCCAGCCTCAGCTGTCCTTGGCAAGGCACAGTGCCACATGGCTCCTCCGGTGGACATGCTATCCAAATCCTTAGGAAGAGCCCAAAGTAGAGCAATCATCACCTGACTCTAGACCAAAGGCTGTCTCTTGTGAAGACTTCAGATGTGAGCTATGGTTTTCAAAGCAATCCTCTATCCATAACCTTACTGGACCTTAACAAGAGCCCTGGGAAGAGATGGGGCATTTAACACATATCTCAAATTCCAAACAAGAAACATGGCTCCCTTTAGAGTCTAAAATTGAATCCAGACCCCTCGTCTTGAAATCCCTTCTCTGTTTTTGTCTTCAGGGCCTGTTCTGAGGATAGCCTGGGGATCCCACGATGCTGACCAGATGCCTGGTGTTAAAGTTTATATACCATGTCTGTGTTATCTGGGTGTGGGGCTTTTGGGAGACAATTAGAATATCCTAACTCATTAAGAGTGAGGCCCTACTATCAACAGTAGTGGTTTTAAGGTGAGAAGAGAGGCCCTGGGCAATGTGTTTTCTCTTTCTCCCCATGTGATGGCCTCATCATGCTACAATCCATCATGCTACCAGTGTTTGTGCCAAAATCCAAAAGATTTTCCAGCTCCCAGAACCATGGCCTGAACAAAACTGTAGTCTTTAAAAAATAATCCAGATTAAAACAGAGGCAGGTCCTTTGCCTTCACCACCATTGGCCGACAGGAGATCTGGCCCTGAGGGGGTCACAAGAGCAGGAGAACTGTCCCTGCCCCTCACATGCTGCAGCACTCTGGAGAGCAGGCCCTGTACCTTTCCATAGTAGAACTGGCCATGCAAGTGGGGGTTGCAGGTCCAGATCCAGGGCTTTGAGTTGGCCCACCTCAACATCTACCCCATGGATGAACTGCTGGAGTGCAAGAAGAGGTCAGTTCCACAGGACTGCAGGATCTCCATGACACAGGACAGTTATGGCATATCTGAGAGGAGTTCCAGTGGGGTTCCAGTACTGATGGAATAGCAGAAACCAGGGGCCTCGTACCAGACCAAGGAGTCATTATAATGAACATTTGCAAGCAGAATGTGTGGACAAAGGGGAATATTGTGGGACATACTGAGATACATTGCAGCTTCCACAATGAGCTGTTATTTTTTATGCTGGGACAGATTGTAATGGTGGAGGGTGGGTCTGGGGAGAGGTGGGATATGGGAGGGAACAGGGTACATGATGTGAAATTCACAAAATAAAATTTTTTTCAATAACAAAAGAAAAACAGAGGCAGGTATCATAGACAAGGAAACGATTATCACCACCAACACCAACACCCACTGATGTTTAAAGACACTCACCGGTAGCTAGGCTGGATCTCACAGAGTCCAGAAATGGTCCAGGAGGCTGTGGGTTAACGCTCACAGACACAAGCCGTGGAAAACTACTCTGACCTGGTAACCCAGTGGCACTTTCGACAAACCTGCATCACGTTCCTTCTCACACTTTGAAAAGTTAATGTGTGCATCCATGCATACACACACAGGCATGCACATGGCACAGGTGTGCCTGAGGAGGTCAGAGAACAGCCAGCAGGAGTCACTTCTCTCTTTCTACTGTATGTGTTTTCTTTTTTTCTTTTTTTTTTTGTTTTGTTTTTCAAGACAGGGTTTCTCTGTGTATCCTTGGCTGTCCTGGACTCACTTTGTAGACCAGGTTGGCCTTGAACTCACAGAAATCCACCTGCCTCTGTCTCCCAAGTACTGGGATTAAAAGCTAATGCCGCCACGCCCGGCCATTACAAGACAGCTGTGAACTGCCATATGGTGCTGGGATTTGAACCTGGGTCCTTTGGAAGAACAGCCAGTTCTCTTAACCGCTGAGCCATCTCTCCGGCCCCTATATGTATTTTCTGGGGATTGAACTCAGGTCCCCAAGCCTGGCAGTAAGCCCCTCTGCCTAGTGAACGTCTCTCATCTTTCATGTATCAGCTCAACCTTCCACAAGGAAGGTCACTCCCAAGTACTCCAGGAAAAAGTACTCATTCTTCCCTGGAAAAGCTTCCAGCTGATCTGAGCCAGCCTCAGTCAGTCTGTGGGATCCACTGTAGGGCCTTATGGATCCCCTCTCCCACAAAGCGGTAAGCTCCCTGGGGCTGAGTCAGTCTGTTTGACCTTTAGGTGTCAGGGGTGGGAGTATGTGCAGGTTGGGGGATCACACATGTGTGCACATGGAGACCTCAACAACCTCAGGGTATGGCACTGGAACAGGCTGAGCACCAAAATGCTGAGTACTGCAGGCAGGCCTGGCAGTGAACCCAGATCATCCCTGCTGTATCCTGCCCCTCCCCCCAGCGTCTCCCACCCCTCCCCACCCCCCGCAGAAGGGATCTATTAATAACTTGTGATACCATTAGCTTTTGCTGTCACCAGCACTGACAACTCAGAGCTGTCTGCGAAGACACAATGAATGAGAACTCTTAATTAACACCTCCCTTAACAAAATAAATTAACTTTGTGCAGTCGTGATGTCAGCAATGTGACTTGCCGAGATGGCTGAGGCAACTTGGACCCACTTGGCAGGGCGACGGGGGCGCTCGCACCAGGCTGGCGAGTCCTGCAAGGAACCCCGGGTCGCAGGCATGAGTGTGGCTGCTCAGGCCAGCCTGGGGACTCAGCAGTGCCCCGTTGGAGGACCAGAGCAGAGGGTGAGAGCCAAGGGGCCTTCTCTAAGCTCTGCCTCTGGCTCCTGAGCCCCACCATGAGCAGCTCTTTTCCGTGTCTGTGTTTCTCCTCTGTAAAGTGGGCTTCGTCTCTTGTCATACTATTTCTCAAGATTGTGAGGAAGATTAAAAAAAAAGAAAGGTGAGATGAGAAGGAGTTTAACACACTGTGGAGTGCTGTGCACACTGAGACACAGTGGCAATTACTTTCTCTTGCTGCCCCGAGTCAGAGGGAGAAGAGTCCTGTGCTCTCCTTGCTACACACTGATGAGAAGGTCCCTGGAAGCCCCGAATTTCTCTAAGAACACCCCGAAGACAAGGGGGACATATCTGTGACCTTACCCCTCAGAAACTCTGGTGATAGGCACTTACGACAGATGAGGTCCATTCTTCCCTTCAAAGGGCAGATCTACCCTTGTCTTAGGCTGCATCTGCCCTGAGCTGAAAGAACCTCGGTCCAGCCCAGTCCTATCCACGGTCAGGATCAGTATCACCCATGCCTGTTGACCCTAGCCTTTCCTGCCCTTCTTCTGTGTTGTGTGACATCAGATGAGTCCTCTGCACACTCTCCCTACAAGTCCGGTCTGTAGGAGGTGGACGGGGAGGACAGGAATCAAAAGTAAGGTTGGGTAGGGTGAATATCAGGTCCTAGGCTATGATATCATTTAGGCTTTTCCAAATGAAGCATCCTGTGTTCCAGGAGACATAGGCCCGATGGCTGAGACAGGGTCATCTGCAGCCAGGACCCCAGGAGGTAAGAACCCTCTGAAGACCCCAAACTCATTGGCTCTAGCTCTCTCCCCTCACTGCTGAGTCTGACTATAGGACAGGATATCAGAAGGAGCTCATCTCTGCTCTGAAGGCCTTTCAGCCCAGATCATGGTGGCTGAGCCTTGAGATTCCTCTACTTCCTAAGACCTTCACAGGAGCAGACTGCTTCTGGAACATGTCAGAAGGACCCGACCCTCCCTGAGGGCATAGCATTAGGGGCTAGCATTGTTAAATGCTGTTGAGAACAGTAATTTAAAACGGCAGACGTGGTGCTGCATGTCTCCAACACCAGCATTTGGGAGGCAGAATAGGGAGGTTGGGAATTTGGGGTTATTCTTGGCTACTGAGATTTTGAGATCCGCCTGGGTTACAAGAGATTGTCGAAAGGCGATGGTAGTGCACACCTTTAATTCCAATACTCGGGGAGGCAGAGGCAGGTGGATCTCTGAGAGTTCGAGGCTAGCCTGGTCTACAGAGTGAGTTCGAGGACAGCCAGGCTACACAGAGTGACCCTGTCTCAAAAACAAAAACAAAAAAAAAAAGAGAGAAAGAGGAGGAGAAATGCTATTCAAAACCAAACAAAATAAACAATAGCAACAACAGCAAAACAATGTTAATTTACTAAATCTTTATTTCCTTTTTGAGATAGTATCTTTGGAGTTTTGTTTCTTTGTTTTGTTATTTGAGACAGAGGCTAGGTGTGTAGCCTTGGCTCACCTAGAACTCATGAAATAGACCAGTGACTCCCAAGTGCTGGTATTCGAGGTGTGTGCCATACCACTCAGCTGAAATAGTATTTTCTGCATCTCAGACTGACTATGAACTCAGTGTATAGATGAGAGTGACCTTGGTCCTGGCTCTCCTACCTCTGTCTCTCAAGCATTGGGCTTGCGGATATGTTTTTTCTTTTTTTTTTTTTTGGTTTTTCGAGACAAGGTTTCTCTGTGTAGCCCTGGCTGTCCTGGACTCACTTTGTAGACCAGGCTGGCTTCGAACTCGCAAAGATCCGCCTGCCTCTGCCTCCCAAGTGCTGGGGGCTTGCGGATATGCACCCCCTCCTGCTTTGTGCAGCACTGCCAATCAAACTAGGTTTTTTTTCCTGGGCAAGCGCTCTGCCAACAAAGCTACATCTCTGGGCTCCATTTTTTAAAACTGGTTTCCTTTTTCCTGAGATGGGTCTCGTGTAGCTCAGGCTGGCCTCAAACTTACCATGTAGTCAAGGATGATCCTGAACTCTTAGATCCTCCAGCCTCTACTTCCTGTTAGGATTATAGATGTATGCTACCATGCCTAGTTTTTGTTTTGTTTTGGTTTGTTTGTTTGGGTTGCTGGGGAGACAACTCAGGCTTCATTGCATTCTAGGCAAGCATTCTCCCAACTGAGCCACAGTCGGGGGCCTTTGGTGTTTTGAACAGGCAAATGATATCAGGAGTAGGGCGGTTGGCTCAGTGTAGCTGCTGGCTCTCCCGTTAGGCCCAGGCACCTTGATTAGGAAGCAGACAACCATGCAGACTCTTCTTTGTCAGTCAGCCTGTCAGGCAGCAATTCAGCTTCAGTGGTCACCCTGCTCCCTATCCATGATAGCCTCTGAAGTCCCAGCTTCTGCTTCACAAAGCCCTGCTCTAGTCATGGCTGCTCCAGACAGCCTGTGCAGGGGCAAGCCCTCATGGGGTCTAGGTGACCCTGCCCATCCTACAGCTGCTCCCACTGCAGTGGAGGGAGCTTTTTAGCAAGTCAACCAAAACTCTGTGATTGGTGGTCATGTGAGGCTTGGATTGGTGACACTCGAAGCCGAAGCCATGTGTGCGCACACAAACGGGGCTATGATTGGTGGGATTACAATCCATGAACAAGCATGACACCTCCCATATATATATATGCTGTTGCCACAGTTAGGATGTTAGCCTGGGTCTTTCTGTCCTATGTACTACTCCGCTTGCAGTGCTGTGGACTCTAGGCCCAGTAAAGGGTTCTCTCGGATGGTGCTTTTGCTGACTTGTGATCTTTATCATGACTAGAGCAGGCTGGTTCAGAAAGAGAATACAAGACCCCAGAGTATTCTTCCTCAGCAGCAACAGCAGAAAGACACAGCTGTGGAGTACAAGAGTGGTTGGGGCCAAAAATTACAGATGGTGGAGACTGAGGACGGTGAGACACTGCAATGTGCTAAGACAGCGAGATCCAGCCCCCAAGGACCTGCTGAAAGCCGAGCACTAAGGGACCCAATAGCCTAAGATCTTGGGGGCTGCAGCATCAGCCCCAAGCTTGGGCAATAAGCCTCTGGCCTGAACATCAAGAGCGCTAGGTCTCTGGGTAGAAGCCAGAGCTCTAAGTGGCAATTGTACTGACCCAGAGTGGCAGACCTTGGGGTTTGCACACACAGTCCAGAAGCCACTGATGGTTGGGTGCTCTGGCTGTTGAGGGGCTGTTCCCTTTTGACAATCTCTACCTGACTAAAGCAAAAGGACCCTCAGCCAGCTATCTGTGACACTCTGGAACAAATGTTGGTGAACAAGCACTTCTCAGCCCCAATCAGCTGAGCAGGGCCCTAAAGTTCAAGGGCAGGCCCACCCCATCTTCTTCAATCCAAGAGGGACTCTCAGAATTGTCTGTCTCCCAAGCACAGGCTCTGGGGGACCACTGACTGAGAGCCAAGTGGCTTCTTCCTGAGTGGCAGGGAGAGGCAAAAAAGAGGACCTCTGCTGCTGCAGGGAGCCAGCAGCTCCATCTGAGCAAGACATGTACCTCTGCCTCTGCCTCCCATATTTTCTTCCTCTCCCTAAACTCTCCCAACCCAATGAAGGATAGAATCACACCAAGACAGCATTGAATGTCTCAGTACCAGCCATAACACAGGTGACATACATGCAAGTAGATTACATGCATGCATGCATGTATGTATCCATTCACCATGCGTGCCCTCTAACTACAGCAATAGTTCTCAACCTGTGGGTTGTGACCCCTTTGAGGTGGAACAGCCCTTTCACAGGGGTCACATATCAGATACTTATGATTCACAGCAGTAGCAAAATTATAGTTACAAAGTAGCAACAAAAATAATTTTATGGTTGGGGGTCACCACAATATGAGAGATGCTATTAAAGGGTCACACAGCATTAGGAAGATTGAGAGCCACTGAGCTATAGTATCAGAACAGGGCCTGGGACAGACCAGAAAAGAATGCTACAGAACATCTGTCCCCAGAGAGCCCCCAAACCAGTAGCAAGAACAGCAGCATGAGCAAGGCCCCCTGCCCTGAGACAGAGAAGGATAGACAGGGCCCCAGTGGACCTAAGGCTGAGACAAGAGACAAGAGTGGGTGCTACTAGTCACCCAGAGAGTGGCACAGGCTGCCTGCCTCTGTGCCATCCTAACACAGAGTGGCCAGGCAGAAGGACCCTTAAGATCCTTCTGAGTTCCCCTGTACAGACATCTGGGCTCCTAAGAACATGTGCCCACGCTAGTAGGCATGACCACTAAATGCTCAGGACAGGAGCAGCAGGGTGAACTCTGAACCTGCCAGTGAACGTTTCTAGAAAGAAGGGAACTCAACTAAGTCTTTGGTATGGAACCAGAAAGGTGGAAGCCTAAGTGAAGAAACTAGCAGGTGCAGTGTGAGGATGAGGACAAGACAGACAGACAGACCGTGGAGCCTGGTAGGCACAATGGCGCAGCCAGAGTTTCTCAACCTGTGGATCATGACCCCTTTGGAGTTACATATCAGATATCGTGAATACCAAATATTTACATTGCAGTTCATAACAGTAGTAAAATTACAATTATGAAGTAGCTACAAAAATAAGTTTGTGGTTGGAGGTCACCATAACAAGAGGAACTTTACTAAAGGGTCGCAGCATTAGGAAGGTTGACAGCCACTGGGCTAGGTGAAAAGGCTGGATGTGTCGGCCAAGGTCTGCCTGCCTTGCCTGGCAAGCAGGGGTCATCCTAGACACACTGATCTGCATCTCTCCCTTGTTCTGCAAGAGGCTACTTTCCCAGTCTCCATTATGTCCCCAACGTCCAAATTTCTTTCCCTCACTTTTTTCTTGCTAAGCGACAGTTTTTAAAAATGAGTCCCTGAGCTCGGCCTTTTCCAGCCTCGTTAATTTCATGCCCCACCTCATTTGTTCCGAGGACCTACTTTCTCCTCCCAGCTGCCTCCTTCCTCCCACCAGCTATATTCGGGTTTCTGCTCCGTCCTTGGTAACCTTGTGCACGCCACTCAGAGCCCTGCATGTGTTTTTCTCTGCCAAGGAGCTCTGGATACAAAGGAACCGCAGAGGTCAGGTGTCTGCTCAAATCTAAACCCTTCCCTACACCTGAAATTAAGATCCTTTTTCCTGCGTGCCAAGCCCAAGGTGATTGCGTCTCAACTATGCTCCTACAAGGGCGAGATGCTTGCTGGCCACACGGCCTGCTTCGGCATATGGTGGCTTTCACTAAAGCCCAACTTCTTCTGGAAAGATAGAAAAGACAGAAAGAGCCTGGAGCCTCACAGTGCTTCTTGGACATGGGTCTCTCTGAGTGCTCTGTCTGAGCCTAGTCTGCAAGAGGAGGACCCTTCTTGTCTTCCTTGGGCATCTTTTGGACCTGATATTCTTGACATGAGCAGGGTGGGGGACCAAACACCATCCCTGGCTTGCATTAAAACTGGTACCAGGATACTCATCCCTGCCCCTTCTGCAGCCACTGCACTGGGGAACAGTAGGAATCTAGAAACATGTTCCCTATTTAAGCTAGAAATTGGCTCTGGGCTCTCCCTGCTCTGGAGTCAGCATTGCCTTCAGAAAACTCTGAGAGGAAAAAATATTCCTTTTCCTAAAACAGACCTGCAGGACACTTGACAGCAGCCAGGCCTCCCTGGTCTGATGCCATTCACTGCCCAGCCCCTCCCCTGGTTCAGCACAACCCTCTCCCTCTCCAGAAAGCAGTTTGTCCCCTACCCAAGGCAAAAGTTGGAGGGTTGTGGTTTGAACATAGTAGGAAAGCTGCCAGAGGCTTAAGATGCGCAAGCACTTCTGTGGCCATGCCCTGGCTGGAAGTCACCAGCAGGCCTGTCCCAGGGTGCATTTTGTATAAATGTCCCTCAGGCTAGTGTTTGAGTGACTGGCTCTCAGGCACTGCCAGTGAGCTTAACATTTGCTGAGTGTTGAATCCAGTGTCTTTGTCGCCCAGGTGTCTCTGCCCTGGATGGTCTTTAGGAACGAACCTATGGGGGCTTCTCTTGGGAGGGCTGTCCCTTATAGGCTAGTGATACTAAAATTCCTTCCTTGCCCAGAGATGTAAACAGTGCCTATTCCTCCCTCCAAAGGTCCCAATGACAAACCAAGGTACAATCTCACCAAAGTTTATTCCGGGGAACCAATGACTATATTTGGCCTATTTACAGAGCAACTGGTGGGGGATAACAGCCAGGAGCCTGGGTGGCCTTAAAGAAACCATACCAGACTGCGTTGACTACCCACCTCCACCCATGGCTGTGTAGATGGAGTCTGCTCCCCTCATCCTTCCTTCCCTACCTATATACTCCAGCTAGCACTTCCCTGAGGCAACGTGCAGAAGGGATAGAATCCAGTAGGGATGGTTGGGAGGAAAGGCTGGAGATGCCGGTGAAAGTCCCTGGCTCACCCACCCCTCCTTCTCTAAAGGAATATCAATAGTCAACAAGCCCAACCATGATGATCTTCCACAAGAGATCCAGCTGACCTGAAGCTGGTGGTGGTTTGGCTCTGGAGTTAGTCCTACAACACGCCAACCCTCTTGTCTCCGACTCTTATATCCTTTTCACTCCTCCCTTCTGCAAGGGTCTGTGGCTCTTGGAGGGAGTGATCAGAGACGTCCGACTGCTCTCCAACACAAGCAAAGTATGGAACCCTCATCTACATTGTAGAGCCTCAAGGTGTCCCTCCCACTACAAAACACAAGTGAAGAGGGAAAGAGGGAGGGGGCTGTGATTGAGATGTAACTTGAATTAATAAATATACATATCAAAAAAAGAAAAAAATTAAATTGGTTCCCTTTGCTCTCAACAAACAAAAAAAGGAGCATTAGCATTTGTTCTTTTTAACTGATAAAGACAACAAATTTATAGCTCTGCTATTAGGGCACATTTTAGACATATATAAAAACTTTAAGCCGGGCGGTGGTGGCGCATGCCTTTAATCCCAGCACTTGGGAGGCAGAGGCAGGTGGATCTTTGTGAGTTCGAGGCCAGCCTGGTCTACAAAGTGAGTCCAGGACAGCCAGGGCTACACAGAGAAACCCTGTCTCGAAAAAACCAAAAAAAAAAAAAAAAAAAAAAAAAACTTTAAAATTTTTTTAAACATTATAAAAAAAACAACACAAGTGAGGCAAAGGATGAAAACTAAGAAAATATCCAAACAGACTGACTATGGTAATGACTTATGATTGAAACACAAAGGTGGAGAGGTACCTTAACCGATACATCAGTTAACAAAACAGTAGCCGTTGCTTCTCCACTGGAGTCTATGACTTCCCTGGTCAAAGGGTTTTGTCTAAGGTCCCAGCAGGTGATGTGACTTTCCCTAAGTGGGTCCTAACTCCAATCAAAAAGTTGGTCCTATTCATAAACATAAACACACACACACACACACACACACACACACACACACACACACACACA
>CAJQZJ010033780.1:4470748-4540306 GCA_907164525.1 Lophiomys imhausi
AAGGAGAGGCGGGGCCCTGGGGGAGAGGCGGGGCCCTGAAGGAGAGGAGGGACGCCTCCTTTGAGCTTCTATGCTGCTGCCTTCCTCTTGTCTAAACCCCAGACTGAGTCAGCCCTCCCCCCTCCCTGCTCCTCATCGCAGTAAACCTGTCTTATAAAAACCCATGAAAGCCCTGGCTGTCAGCCACAAAAGCCTTCTTGGTCCTGTATTCCGGCCGCATGTGGCTCTTAGCAAAAGCAGGAGTCAGTGAGATGCGGGCTCTCAGAGTCCCTGTAAATCTATCCAAGATATTGTTTATCACTTCCCGACATGCCTCTGTAAAAGCCACTCCACTGAGTTTACAAATTATGGAATTCATTTGATGCTGGGGACCTGGCTTCCAGCCTAGGTGAATCCAGCAGGGTTAGACCAGAGCCTGAGCACAGCTCCTATCTAGCTGGGCAACCAAGTCACAATAAACATTTCTTCCTCTGCATCTCCATCTGTAAAATGGGGGGTACAGGCAGCTGGACTATGAGGCCTGGATGTATATAGATCCTGCTAAAGACTTGGCACAGATGGGGTGCTCAAGGAAGGTGGAAGTGATGGGTATTAGACATGGGATAGATAATGCATGCATGGCTAGAAGTCTGGGGTTCCTAGCTTCCTCTAGCACAGTTCTGTAGCAGACCCTCCCTCAGGATAAAAGAGTCTGGAATTACGGCCAGTCCCATAGAGATATCACCAGCATCTCCTTCTCTTATTACACAGCAGGCAGTAGATAACCTGTCCACACAGCATAGCTCCATCTTGCCTCTTCCGAACTATTTTAGCGCTTAGAAATTCAAATCGAGCAGGGCGGTGGTGGCGCACGCCTTTAATCCCAGCACTTGGGAGGCAGAGGCAGGCAGATCTTTGTGAGTTTGAGGCCAGCCGGGTCTACAAAGCGAGTCCAGGACAGCCAGAGATATTCAGAAAAACCCTGTCTCGAAAAACCAAAAAAAAAAAAAAAAAGAGAAATTCAAATCGTCCACCAGCCAATTAGTTAAGGTTCCTGGCTCTTGGATTCTAGGGCTGCTCCTAATTGATTAGTGATGCCTGGCTTTAGAGACATCTAAAGCCTCAAGTATGGTCTCACACTCTGCCACCTGGAAATACTACTCCCTTTATCTGGGACTCAGTTTCTCCATTTCTAGGCCAGTAATTCTTTTCTGTTTTTTTTTTGTTTGTTTGTTTTTTTTTTTTTTGAGACAGGATTTCTCTGTGTAACAAGCCCTGGCTCTCCTGGGCTCTCTTTGTAGACCAAGGTAGGCCTTGAATTCGCAGAGATCCACCTGCCTCTTGCCTCCTGAGTGCTTGGATTAAAGGCATGCACCACCACGCCCGGCAGGCCAATAATTCTTAATCCCATCTGAGCATCAGAATTCATAAATCAGGGAGCCTTGGACAACCCTGCCCTCCTGGCCCTGTGGGCAGAGATCTGGTCCCTCTGTGGGTCCCACTCTGACTCAGTAAAAATTCCTTACTCATAGATTAGGAAACTGACATTAAAGAAGGACACATACTAGACTGAGAAGTCCAAAAGGGTGTCCTATTTCTTTTGCATCCTCCATGGACCACACAGGCCAGAGGCGATGCCACACCTGTTGCTGGGTCCTCTATTGGTCCCAGTTGTTTGAAGGAGATTCTGAGATCCAGGGACCTTTGCACTGGATCTGAAGACTCGAACAGCAAAGAACAACCAAAGGGCAGGTCCCTAGGGCAGAAAACAGAACCCTGGGAAACAGTGAGAGTACCGGCTGGAGGCTGTGGAGCCTCAGCAGATCCACTCACACTGGAAGTTAAGAATACTTAACTCTCGAAAAACCAAAAAAAAAAAAAAAAAGAATACTTAACTGGGCTGTGGTGGTGGTGGCCCACACCTTTAATCCCAACACTCAGGAGGCAGAGGCAGGTAGATCTCTAAGGCCAGCCTGGTCTACGGAGCAAGTTCCAGGACAGCCATGGCTAGACAGAGAAACCCCGTCTCAAAACCATCCCCACCAAAAAGAATGCTTGCAAGCAGAACTTTCAGACCTGCAGCCTCCAGCAGCTACAGGGGGTGGGGGGCTAGGAAAACAAATGTCGCCTATCAGCCTGCCCTAATCTATAAAGGAAGAATTGAAGCCCCAATCTATAAAGGAAGAATTGAAGCAGGGAGATGCCCTAGTTGGAAGCCACTCACAACCCTCCTCCAGCCCCTGGATAGGAACATGGTAACCCAGGCCTCTCTTCTGGGGTGGATGGGCAGAGCCACGCAGTGCCCTGGCAACGGAGAGGGGAGAGCGGAGAGTCTGTCTTCTCTCCTGTATGCCCCCTCCTCCTCCCAGCATCCTCTATCCCATCTATGTGTTCCCAAACGGGGGAGGGGCAGGTGGGGAGAAGAAAGAAGGGGGATTTTGACCATCATCCACCAGCCCCCACCACAGTCTCACAAAGGTGGTGGAACTTCTGCTCAGACTGAATCGAGTGAGGCTCAGAGCAGTTGTGGGCTCAACACCAAGACTATGTAAATTTAAAACCTGCTTTTGCAGCCTCCCACCTCCGGGGCTCCAGGCTTCCCAGTCTCCTGCACCCAACCAAGGACTCACATGCTGTGACTATACGTCAATGTGGTGGAACCCTCCATCTCCTTCACTGAAGGGGAGGGTCCAGAGGCAATGAAAGCACTCCCTCCAGGGAAGCAGAGGGAAGTGGGATGGTGACCCAAGGGCCTGGAGTCACTGTTTGATCGTCCTGTGCCCCATTCTAGCCATCTCAACACAATACAAGATGCTGCGCAGAGCCTTAAGTGGTTTGACGTGCCGTATCCAAGGCACGGGTGGAGGAGACTGGGCTGCCCTGGTGAGGATTTGGGGATTGAGGACCCAAGGGAAGCAGAGAGAGGAAGGATGGCTAAGCTAAGGCTTTTGTTTCCAAGCGGGATTCTGTGTGAGTGGATCCTGTGAGGTGCTTGGTTCAGGTGCTAAGGCTAGACCAAAAGGACTCTGCATCTGTGCACAGGTCCAGCTTGGCCACTCAGGACTCAGAAGCCCAACTCTTGAGGGTCTCTCCTTGAGTTTGTTGTTTGATTTATTTTAAGATAGAGGCCTGCTGTGTAACTCAGGCTAGCCTGGATCTCACAATCCCCCTGTCAGGCTCCTCTAATCCTGTCATCATCACAGCTCCATGGTGTGATGGCTTCCTTGGGCTCGTCTTGTTTGTTTGTTTGTTTGGCTGGCTGTTTTTTCTCTGTGTACCAGTTCTGGCTATCCTGGAACTTATTCTGTGGACCAGATTGGCCTCAAACTCAGGGATCTGCCTGCCTCTGCCCCCACCCACCACCCTTAGGGATAGGATCAAAGGCATGAAGTGCATCACCTCCACCCAGCCCTGGAGTCCTTACCCTTGTTAGTCTTGGGGCTTCTGGCAAGTATAAGGTGCTTGTCTAAGCAGCAATCCTGCAGGGAGAGATGAGTCTGCAACAGAGCAGGAGAACTTTAGCCCAGCTCCCAGCCTTTCCCTGCTAGAGAGATGGACAGCGAAGATGCTGGGGAAGGCAGGATTGGATGAGCAAGTACACAAATGGCCTGGCGTCTCCATCCCCTCGTCTGTGGACCGGGACGGTGGCCACAAGGAGACAAGGTTGGCGTGCACAGCACAGGAAGCACCAAACATGCTGTGCACTGTGAGCACTGGAGAAGTAGTTGTCATTATGTAGGCAAAGGCTTTTGCCCTTGGGGGACTATGAGCTAATTGCTTCTCCCTGGTCGGCTGTCACCCCCAACTGCTGAGGGAACCACAGATCAACCTACAAGCCCCTGAAACTCAATCACTGTCTGATAACATCCCGGGGCTTTACAAGCATGTGCCCATGCACAGAGCACAAGTATTGAGAGCAGATGGTGCAGAAATTCGGGCTGCCCTGAACTTGAAAGCTTCTGCAGATCTTTCTGAGTTTTGATTTAGAAAACAAACAGGTGACACAAGTCAGTATGAATGTCCACCCACCTGGGCGGAGGGGGGGAGACCACAGCCCACACCACTCAACAGCAGGCCCCACTACCCCATGTGCTCATGACCTATCCAAACATGTGTCTTCATGACAAAGGGGCTGGGGTGACAAATCAAATTCCTTCCCAGCAACCTGACCTGTTGCCACCAGTCCTGAGAGTCAAAACTCCTCAGTGCGCATGCCAAAGTAAGCCAGGGCACGAGTCTTGTTTCTGTGCTATGAAATACAAGGTTACCAGGCATAGTATAATTATTTTTATGGGGGATTCACTATACACCCCACTTTGCTTGTAAATAACTATTTGGGGTTCTACCTGACTTCAGACTGTTTAGTTCCCAAATAAAAGACACAGAGAAATTTTGGATTTATAATAAGCCTTAAAGCACCAGAGCTGGGCAGATATCAGCCCTCTAAGCTATCTTGCTATTTCCCAGCCTTGTTCCCCAATATTACTTGCCATGTGTTTTGTTTAGGCTGCTTCTGCTCCATCAGGCCAGCTCTCATGGCCACGTGCTCATGGTCCATACTGCCCCATGATGATCTCCTTCCTCCTCTCTCTGTTTCTCTCCTTCTCCTCGTGATGCCTACCTGTAACCGCCAGCCTGGTAACCGAGACCCAGCCTACTTCTATTCTGCCCTGCTATAGGCTCTCAGCAACTTTTTTTTTAACCAATCAGAGATAGTTGGGGGGGCAAAGTTTATACAACATTATTTGGTGTATGTGAGAATGTGCCTGTGGGACTGTACACAGATCTTGGGAGCCAGTATTTACCATTTGAATACATAACAACTCCAGACCAATCCCCAACAACCAAGGACTTGAACATCCATCTTAGGACCTCCATGTCGCCAAAGTTCCTCCCAGGACCCATGCCCCTCCTTCAGTCTAATTCCTTCAGTAAATGTTCACTGAAAGTCTGTTGTGTGCTGGGTGGAAAGAGGACCAGTGGTCATCAGAGGAGGTGACCTGCTTCAGAGGAGCTTGGCCCCAGCCAGCCACCATGAAATGAGCTCTGAAAGGGGACCTGGCATGAGGGTGCCCAGCTAGAAGCTTACGACAGAGGGACTCATCTCTGTGCTAAGCCAGGGCGGGATATGCCTACACAGATGGGTGGCCCTGGGTGACGTGGGGTCCAGGAAGGCACAGGAACAGAATGCGTAAGGACCTGAAGGTCAGAGAGAACAAGAAATGGAAATGCTAAGAACAGAAGGTTAGACATGCCTCCTGTACTCACAGCTACTGGCTCACAGTCTACCCCAGATCCCAGATCCCTCAGCTCTGCGCACCCATACAAGGGGTCTGAGGGCTGCCTGTAACTCCTGTCAAGAAGGTACAAAAGGGGCTGGAGAGATGGCTCAATGATTAAGAGCACTGGCTGTTCTTCCAGAGGTCCTGAGTTCAATTCCCAGCAACCAGGTGGTGGCTCAAAACCATCTATAATGGGATCTGATGCCCTCTTCTGGCCTGCAGGCATACATGCAGGCCTGTCGCGTCCCCCTCGACCAGCAAGGATGACGCAACTCGCAAAAGCTCTTCTCCAGCAGTTTATTCAGGTCCCTTGAAAACAGTCTTCCGAAAAGGGCCGGGCAGACCCAACCCACAGGCTAAATACTAAATGAACAGCCAATCAAGTAAAGCCACGTAGTGCTATCTTAGAGGCCCACGTATGCGGAAGCAAGCCAGATCAGCAGTCTTAGCCAAATATGGACTTGTTTACCACCGAGAGCGCTGGTGGAAGGCGGAGACCAGCGCCATTTTTAAGGCGCGGCACGTCGCAGCTCTCTACACAGGCCAACTACTGTATACATAATAAATAAATCTTTAAAAAAAAAAAAAAAGGTACAAAAGTATCTGAGTCCCTGTTCAGACTCACCTGGGACTTTTCTATGAGACATCCCCAAGCTCTACCCCATGCCCTAACTCCACCTAGACAGCAGGTACTGTCAAAGGGACATCACAGCCACCGCCACCCCCTTCCATCAACCAAGACAGACAAGGGATACTTGCCCCATGACTAGCAACTTATGAACTTAGCAGGGATCACAGGCTTCCTTTGGGATGAAAGGGTCTGTTAAGGACAGAGCCCCTACCTTACCCTAACATTTCCTCCAAAGAGACAAGGCAGAACTTGAGACATGGCACTTAGGATCACTTCTTTGCCTCCTTTTGGAACCAGATGGAACCAGATAGAAGCTTCCTGAGCCCTGCCTGACCCAAGCCCTGACCACCTCCTTGGGGAAGCCTGCCTTCTCTCTCCATACCTGTGGTTCTCCTCGGCCCCGTTAGAGATCAAACTCAAGGCTGTATTCATTGCCAAAGGCCTGGGGGCCCGGATGAGACCTCTAGGCCTCAAAGGAAGCTGGCTCAGGGGAAAGTCACAACTGGAGGTGGGCTCAGAGCTATTACCCCCAGAAAAAAGCCTCACTCCTCCAACTTGAGACAAAGAAACAAGAAAAAGAAGGGAGATGATGCCCCCAGTCACCTGTCTTTGCTCCCGAAGGCATCTCATTTGTTTTGCTCTGCTCAGCCCAGAAGAAAGAAAGGCCCAGAGAAGGGTGACATATGAGTGTTAAAGACAGATGATTCATAAAGCAGGGAATTTCTCTCATCCACTCCTACCAATGCCAGCCAGCCCAGCACCCACAGTTCTGCCCAATCCTTCACCCAGTTAGAAGCCCCATCCCAGAACAGGACCAGACCCCAGGCCCTTGGGTGGCTTCATGCCACCCACGGGCAGAGAAAACTAAGTGTCCACAAGGACGTGAATGACTTACGGCTTTAATCTCCTTGATAGAAGGCCTTTAAAGATTATTTCAGGGATGAAAAAAAAGTAATCCTGGGTAATGAATCAGGGCGTTAAGAAACTGATAAGCAGCCAGGAAGCTGGCGGGGCCGAATTCCTGATTTAATTAAAGTCTCGCAGATACTCCCTGAGACAAAATCCATGGAGGCCATCAAGGTGATAAAATGACTGCGGGTCCCTTTAAACCAACTCATCTGCCTCGTGAATCTTCTCTCAGGTGGAGAGGGTGGGTGGACAAGGCTACATCTTCAAGGACCCAGGGAAGGATCACTGCAGATGGCCTGGGTTGGGGCTTCCTAAGAGGACCTCTGGGAGACAGAAGGTACTACACCGAGCTCAGGAGCCAGAGGCAAGTCAGAACCTAGCGGGTGTGGGGAAACAGGTTGAATTTGAAAGAGGGTGCTTGTGTGTCTGGCATTGTTCACTATCCCTCTCTGTGACTCAGTTTCCACACCTAGTATGTGCCAATGAGGGAAGAGAATGGGTATTTAGGAAGCACCCTAGATCCGGCCTTCCGGTTCCTTGGTTGGGAAGAAGGAGGTGGCCAACATTGCTGTGTAGGTGTGTCCCTCTCTTCCCGGAACTGAAAGACTGGGGACATAGACTACGGCCAGCTCTGCCACTAAGTTCTGCACAGGCTCCAGAGAGAAGTCAGAAGGGTTGGGTCTGGAAGGATGGAGGGGGAGAACAGTGGTCAGGGGGCTCTGTGTCCTCACCGCTCCATTCTCATGAAGGATGGACAGGCAGACAGGTGTATCAGCATGAGCACTCCCAGCATGTGACCGTGAATTGGCTTTGGCATCTCTCAGCCTTGACAGCCGGGGTTGGAACTCTGTGGCTGGGTACAGGTGTGTGACTGATGGTGGTCCGTGCCGCTGCAACAGGCTGAATTCTAATTCCAGATTTATGAAGAGCAATGTGGAGTGTGTTTGTGGTCCAAATGCTGCCGTTATTTACCACCTTTAGCAACCCTATGCATGTGTCCCCTAAACCCCATGCTTGGCCCAAGTAGCCAGCAATGGATGGTCACCTCTTGGGGACATGGCCCTGGAGGTTCCAAGGAACTGCTGGAAGGGTAAAGAGGAGATTCCACATCAAACTGTAGACTGGGATGGACCACACCTAAACCCAGTCCCTGCTCTCAAAGTCCTGGCCCAATCACAGCACTGGCTGCCACCTAGTGGTCAGAGTGGGAATGACAGATGGCGGCACCCTGAGCCACAGACGTATTGGGGGTACTTGTTAATATTTTCACCCCACTTGACAGAAAAAGAAACTAAAGTACAAAGTCAACTCCAAGACTACATTTACCAGTGCTCTGGCCCATATACAGCCTAGTCCCACCTCAGCCCTTATCACTCATTTAATAACTAGGCCATGTCTGTCACCTTCGTCCTCACCACCAATGGCTTCCTACTGCCTGTGAATGAAATAGAGACTTTGTCTTTGGTTGTATGCAGAACCCTCTCTGAGACAGCCCAAACCGTACTCTTTATGCCTCCCTAAGACCCCAGCTCCCATTTTCCCTCCTCTCCCCAGGATCCCAAGGTACCTGCCCCTGTTCCCTCCCCCACCTGCTCCTGCCCTGAGCTCCCAAGGCAGAGAAGCCCTTGCTGCTCCACATGGGGCAGCTCTGTGTCTTTTCAAAGCTCACCTGACTCTAACACTTTTCATTCTTGAGCCTACCAACACCTCTAAGTCATAGCCCACTGGCTCAGGATAGCCAGCTGTCTGCTTGGAGTTTAACAGGCAACTCAAACTTCAAATAAACTCCTCCTATCCCTAGCAACCCTCTCTGCCCAGTTGTTCAAGCCAAAGATCTTGCACTTAAAACCCCAACCTCCAACAAGAGACCCCACACACCACTGCCAGTAGCCTCTAATCCCAGGGGACACCACATTCATTACATGGGGCTTCTGATCAAGGACAAACAGGCTCCTCACACTCATGTCTGGACCTATCTCCAGGCCTCCTAATGGCCTCCCTATCTATCTTTGATCTTTTAGTCTTCTGTCTACACTTCATTCAAAGTCAGGCAAAGTACCTCCCTATTGTCATGGAGACTCCACAGGGCAAATGTAACTCCAGAAGGTAGTAGGTGGGTGAGAGAGAGAGAGAGAGAGACCGTGAAGGACAAAGGTCAGTAACTGTATAACATGGTTTTTGAGAAGCATCTCTCAGTGGGCTGGGCCTTGCCAAGTAGGTAGGCTAGGCTGGCTAGTCAGCTAGTCCCAGGGATCCATCCACCTGTCTCTGCCTCCCTAGAGCTGGGGTTCCAAATACAAATCAGCATGCTTGGGTTTGCCTCCATTGATCCCGGGACTTGAACTTGGGTCTCCAGGCTTGTACAGGCAGTAGTTTATCAGCTGAGCTATTTTCCCAGCCCCTTGGAAGCAGATACTAAACAGTAGATATCATAGCTTGTTATTGCTGCATTGAGTTGGCAGCCTTACTTGGGAAGCTGAGGGAGACACAAGAGAAGACAGAGGGAGGGACTTCAATACTTGTCTGAGGCCCCAGACAGCCACCCTGTGGAGGAAGCCCTTCACCTGAACCCTCCAAGATCCCATTCCTGGATGAAGAATGGGGGGGGGGGACTCAGAAGGAGGGATCCTCTAGGAGGAAGAAAGCACAGAGGAGCCCATCACTGGGCCCACAAGAGGCAGGAATCATGGGGGAATGGTCGGGGGGAGATAAACATGGCCTTGGGGGACATGGCCACAATCTAGTTCATCCCAGGGACCACCAGGGCAAGAGGGCAAGTGAAGGGAGAGCCCCGGATCTGGAAAGGAGCAGGTGGGTGGGACACTCTGCCCCATCCTCAGGAGCCAGGCTCTGGCCCAACAGGAGAACAAAGACACTCACCCAACCCACAACCATTGGGTCTGCTGGTGAGTCCAGTAGCACTGAGGCTGGGGGTGTTTTCTTTCCCAGGGGCCCCAAGATAGGGAGGAACTCCAGTCAGCCCATTCAGGACAGAGGGTTTGTGCCATGGTCACAATGGCAAAGCTGGCCAGGCCAGAAGCAAGGGCTTTGTGAAGGACCTCAACTATCCTGCTGTTCCAGATGGGACCACCTCTCACTAGGGGTAGACCTCAGGAGCTCCCAGGCAGCAGCTTCCAGGGGAGGAGGGGGATCCCAAAAGGACCGACAGCTCCCTGTGGGGAAACCAGGGGAGTCTCCCCAGAGGAAGGACAGAGGGAGTGTTAGGTGTGCTCTGTTGGAGGACAGAGCCATGTTGTATAGTGCCTGCCCTCAGGTGGGCTCAAGAGGAAAGTACTAAGGGGCAACAGAGTATGGGGATCAGGGGGTGGTACCACCAAACAGGAAGATGGCCTCTCAATGACACCATGGTTGTAGCAGCTACAGGACACACACACTTGGAAAGAGACTTGCCAAGAGGTCCCACAGAACTCAGGAAGCCAGAGAGCAGAAGTCATGGGGGCTGGGGAGGTGGCAGGGAACAGAGCAGGGCAGAGAGAAGTGACAGCAAAATGAACACTGTGGCATCTGAGCTGGGGACACCTGGAATTCTTCTCTGCCTTCCCCTTCCCCTAATGAGCCTCAGTGTCTTCATCTGCTAACAGGACTCATGGTCCTCCACCTCTCCAGAAGACAGGTGGTCAGATGCCAGGCCTGCCAGAGGGGACCTGGTAAGGCTGGCATGGAGCCAGCCCATCACTGAGGGCCTCACGTCCTTCCAGGGAAGGAAGCAGGAAGTGTATGTGTTCCTTTGTGCTCCTCCCAGAAGCCACAACGGTCCAATTGTATGCCACCCATTGCCTTCCTTGCTGGCCTGGTAAGAGCTGAAAATGTCTCACCCAGCAAGCCCACAGAGGCTGTGCCCAACCTCCTGCACCCCAAGTGCCCACTCTCAAAAGAGTCTGATGGTCTTTAGTCTGTTCCCATTCATCAGAAGGAAAACTGAGGCTTCTTTCCCACCATTCAAGAACTAGAAGGTACGTACCATGGTGACATACTTCTGTAATCCTAGCCCTGGGGAGGTGAAAGAAGGGTCAGTAGGGTCAGAAACCCCAGGTTACCCTTAGCTAAATAGAAAGCTGGAGGCCAGCCTAGGCTACATGAGATCCTGTCTCTCTCTCTATATATATATATATAATATATATATATAATATATATATATATTAGAGTTATTTGGGTCTGAACTCTGTCCCCTCATCTTTCTCAGTAATGGGGATGCCTCCTGGGCCCTGTTCATCAGCCCAAGAAAGGCCTTGGGAAAGCCCAGACCCACAGACTAATTCACAGATACCCACAAGTAGGTTTGCCCAAGCTGGCCTAAACTCACACTACACTACAAAAACACCACCCTGTTGCAAAATCAAAAGAGCAACCCAAAATACAAAAGTCAGCCCCGGCTTACCTGGTGCACCCGGGCTCAATGGACAGCGACCAGCTGATTGGTCTACACTCATTTTCTATGTGTGTCTTGAACCCTGGAGCCCTCCTGCAAATGGCATCCCAGCTGTAATCCAGGGACAGACCAGCCTCAGTTTAAGGGGCCTGGGTGTGGTGTTTTGAAAAACGTCTAAACTAAACTCCTGGGGAAAGCTTTGCTCTGTGGCCTCCGTGGTGTGGATCTACAAGCCTGGTCTGTCTCAGGCTACATAGCTAGGAAGGATTGTAACCCCCACCCTCACCTTCCAGGGCAAGCTGTGTCCTCAGTGCTATAAGACTTCAGAGCTCCAGACCTGGTGGTCAGCCAGGGTGAGGTACAGCCCCAGGCTTCTGACATGAACCTAGCAAAAGCCTGAGAAATGCTTCTGCATCCCCACCCTGCCGGAGAGGCAGGAAATGATGCCCGAGAGCCATTCAGACCCAAGAATTCTCCAGGTGACCCTGAAAAAATTGTGCTTGTCCTTGGCATCTGCCTCCCCCTCTATGCAGGGAGATGCCTGAGGACTTGACCTCTGGAGATTCCTCTCTAACCTGGAGATGTCTGCCACTTCCCAGGGACAGAGCTTCAAGTGCTCTTACTTGGTGTCTCTCCCTCAGCAGCTGCGCACCTGTCCTCAGCCAGCCATCATCCATGGGTGTGTGCAGTTTGTTCACCTGAGGTTGAGTGTCCTCCAGCCAAGGAGTCCTGTCCTAAGCTGGCGGTGCTGAGGGCAGCATCACAGCACTCTCCCTTTAAGGCCAGAGGAAGCAACTAGAAGCATGCTTCACAAGCTCTGGGAGCTCTGGAAGAGCCTCACAGTTTGACTAAGTTAACTTGAGATGTGGGCCACAGACTATACTGGGAAACTGCTGAGAACTGGTCTTAAATGTTCCCAGCACAGAAAGAAATGATGCCAGGGAGCCAGGTGTAGCTGCACACTCTTGTCATCCCCGCACGGAGAGTCTAAGAAAGGAAGATTCAAAGTTCAAGACCAGCTGGGCTACATTGCAAGACCCTGCTGAGAGACGGAGGGAGGGAGGTAGGGAGGGAGGGAGGGAGGGGGGAAGCAGGCAGGCCGGCAGGAATGGTGGCTGTGTACATACAGGGATGTTGTTTGTGGCAAACGTGTCACCACCACGTATACACACAGGAAAAGATCACACCACACTCTGTAAATGTCTTAAATTGCTATCTGTCAAATTCACTTTAATAAACAAATAAACTGTACTTGTGCAATATTTTGGACATTTGGGAAAGGCCAAGAAAGAATTTAAAACCACCTGCTGCATTCTGCTGGCATTAATTCAGTCAAGGTTCCCTATCAGAACCCTGTTCCCTCTAAGCATGCTCAGTGCCTCTTCCCAGCTTCAGCCAGGGCTTCAGCGGAACTGTGGCCTCTGACAGTGTCCTCCCAGGCAGACAGGGTCGGCAAGGGGACAGGAGCGGCTTCTCTCTTCATCCGAAAGCTGCACTCTCATCTGACACCTTCTTATTCTAGTTTTATTTTACTGGTTGGTGGGTGGGGTTTTGGTTTATTTGGGGTGGGGGGACAAGGTCTCCCTGTGTAAACATGGCTGGCCTTGGACTCACAGAGATCTGCCTGCCTCTACCCCCAAGTGCTGGGATTAAAGGTGTGCACCACTACGCTTGGCCTTGTTTTGTTTTGTTTTTTAATTATTTATTTTGGTTTTTGATATTATAATATAATTACATCATTTCTCCCTTCCCTTTCCTCCCTCCAAGCCCTCCCATATGCCCCTCCTTGCTCTCTTTCAAATTCATAGCCTCTTTTTTTTAAATTATTTATTGCTAGATACATTCCTGCATGTGTGTGCATAGACACACACACATATTTTTTTTCTAAATACATAAATCCAACCCACTCAGTCCATATACCATTACTCTCTGTATGTTTGGCATGCCCATTGCTGTCCTTGTTCAGCTTGTGTTTGGGCAGTCACGTTGGTGAGAATTTAAGGATGTACCTCTGACATTGCTAGGAGACACAATCTCACAGCAAACTCCCTAATCCACTTGCTCTTATTATCTTCCCACCTCCTCTCCTGCAATGATCCCTGAATCTCGGGTGCAGACTGTCCTGTTTTTGACACAAGGTTTCACTATGTAGCCCAGGCTGGCCTCGGTTCATAGACGTCTGTCTTCCGAGTGCTGGAGTAAGCATAAGCCCAGCCTTCATTTACTTTTATGACTACCCAGTGAGATGGAGAGAAGGACACTTCATTCTCCTATTCCACAGAGGGGAAACTGAGGCACAGGGGATGAGGTTTGCCTGAGAGCACATATCACACTGCAGACTGGTCAGAACTGAACCCAGGCTATCCCAGATGTGCATTCTGTCTTCTTAGACTGCTCCTCTGCTCCAGAGCTGCCCAGCTCTACCTGAGCCTCCTGGAAAAAGACATTCCCCATTCAGAGCCCCAGAAGCCTTGCGGTAAGGAGGGGAGCCTGGGAGAGGGAGATGGAGGTTCAAAAGCATATCTGTAGTCTAGCACTTAGGATTTTAGGCAGGAGGATTACCGAGGGAGGGGTTGGTGGCCAGTCTCATCTCTACACAGCAAGTTCCAGGCCAACCAGGGCTACATAGCAAGACCCTGCCTAAAACATAATGGGTAGAGGGAGAAAGACAAGAAAAAGATAGCACAGTTGTAAGGCATGGAGTCAATAAATCCAATAAATGCCTGAAATCCAGAATATAGTGAGAGTGGAGCTAAGGATGCACTTGTTGGTAGAGCGCTTGTCTGGTATGCGCAAACCCTGGGATCCAGCACTGTGAACTGGGCTTGGTGGCACATGCCTGTCATTCCAGCACTTGGGAGGTGAGGTCAGGGAATCAGAAGTTGAAAGTCACCCTCTTGGTACATAACTAGGGGGAGTCTAGAGACAGATAGAGAGACCCAGACACACAAAGAGAGGCAGAGACAGACAAGAGAGAGACAGAAGCAGAGACAGAGAGATCAAGAAAATAAATCAGCCTCCATCAAGACCTGCAGGGCCTCTCTACACAGGCGCAACTATCTAACCGTAAAATGCTTTCAACATCATGGACAGTCAAAGAAACAAAATTAAAGGGGCTGCGAGATACCATTACATTCTCACCAGAAAATGAAGGCTGACTCCAAGTACTGGCAGGGGTGTAGAGCAACGGGAACTCCCCCATGTTGCAGCTGGGGTGTAGAGCAATGGGAACTCCCCCATGTTGCAGCTGGGGTGTAGAGCAACGGGAACTCCCCCATGTTGCAGCTGGGGGTGCTGATCATTCCAACTGCCTGGGAGACCACTTAGCAAGAGCAATGGAAGCATGGAAGCTTCGCACATGACCATGTATGCTCCAACAATCCCACCCAAGGGGAATGAAAGGGAGTGACCAATGAAGGCCACGCTCAAAAACAGTCATCGAAGCCAGCAAAATGAAAGCAACCCCAATAATGCCCCGCTCCTGTAGAATAGATAGATAAGCCACCACACAATCTTCTGGTGAACACCAAATAGCAATGAAAAAGAACAAAGGACTACGCAGCCCCGGAGAGGAGTCTCAGAAGACACTGGAGGGAAGAAAGCAGGCAGGCACAGTTTTTCTCATAGCCTCCTGTGTGAAGCTCACAGATAGATGTGATTAATTCTGTGGCTCCAGTCTACGTAGTAGGGAAGGGATTATTGGCTAGGCTATCACGGTTGAGCCAGCACCCTGATCTAGCCAGCATCCACACAGCTTCTAAACCTGTGAAAGTCAGCCAAGGTCTCTGCTTCAGATCTGAGGACTTTACATGGAGAAAAAGCCCCAATAAAGCAGGTTTCTAAAACATCTCTTCAGGGGCTGGAGAGATGGCTCAGAAGTTAACCACACTTGGTGCTCTTGCAGAGAAACCACTAACGTTTGCTTCCGAGCACCCATGGGGCACTTCACAACTGTCTGTAACCCCAGTTCACCCTAGGGGATCTGATGCCCTCTTTTGGCCTCTGCAGGCACTACACACACGGTGCACATACCTACATGGAGGCAGACACTCTTACACAAAAATGGGAAATAACTAATTTTTTAATCCCTTTGGGTGAAGATAGAAACTGGAATAGGCAGGGCCAGAGGGACCAGACAACCACTCGGAGGCTCTGAATCCTCCCGAGTGAGGAACAGAAACGCGGGTGTGGGCAGGCAGAGGGAGGTAGGGCTGTATGGTGGGTAGGGAGGCTTCCCACTGTGCACAAAGGGCTCAGCTGAAGCAGGTAGGGTCCCATGTCATTGTGACATGTCAAGGAGTCATCTAGAATGGATCCCCATCCCATCCCAAGTCTGAGTGGTCTGCTCTTGCAGAGAAATAGGCCCCATTGTCCTATGGGTTCTGCACTAAGGGCCTTCACAGTGGCCTTGTTCTCCCATTTTACAAAGGAACACACTGAGGCCGGATCCAGGCTGTGACTGGCCATACCCACATTCTCAGCACACCAGGGGTGAAAACCACACAGAAAGGAAAATGTATCAGGCAGAACAAGGGGACCACTGGACAGGAGCAAACAAAGATCCTGGCAGTCTAAAGTAGCCCTCAGTTACCATCACCACCAAGTACTGCTCCTATTGCCATAGCAAAGATTATCAGGCTCAGAGAGGCCATCCAAAGACATTGAGCCTGGTCCACCCACCCAGCAGATAGATTCCCCTGACCCTCTGGGTCCTGAGGACTGGAAGGAGATCACTGATAGGTGGGTGAGCCCAGGTGATCAGATCTAAGACCCAGAGAAGGACAGAGAGAGGAGGGAGGAAGAAACAGGGACCCAACAGGCTGAGTGGAGGACAAGGTAGAGGATGGAAGAGGAAGGACCAGGCAGGCCATTACCTCAGGAGGAACTGGAACTACCAGGAGCTCACTCAATGCTGAGCTGTGGCTGTGAATTAGAGACAAATTCAGGCAACTTCTGGGGCCCTTCCTTGACTCAGGCCTGCCCTACCCTGCCCCAACAGAGACCGAGCCAGCTGATTGTGCCTACCTCGGTGGCAGCGGCAGCATAGGAGGGTCAGCAGGACCCTGGGTGGGAATTCCCCAGGGAGACTTCTCCCAATCATGCGACCTGAAATCTTCTTGGTCTCATCTGGGTTTCTAGATCTTGTCAGCAGTGCTCAGGCTCTGAGTTACCCAGACATGTCTCAAGCCCACGAAGAGGCCACTCAGCAGCCCTCCACCCATGCCCAGCCTCCCACCTCCCCGAGGAAAAGTAATCAATTGCAGAAGCTCCCATCTTGCTCTTCAAAGGATCCCACCAAATACCAACCACTGTACCTCCATCCCTGTCCTATCCCCAACCATTGTACCTCCATCCCTGGGGCCCTCCCACCAAATACCAACCACTGTACCTCCATCCCTGAGGCCCTCCTATCCCTAACCACTGTACCTCCATCCCTGGGCCCCTCCTATCCCCAACCACTGTACCTCCATCCCTGGGGCCCTCCTATCCCCCTGGCAACCTTTCTTTTGAGTTCTGAGAAGAGAGCCAGAGGCAGAGGTAGGCAGAGGGACGCCAGGGGAGATCCATCATGAGCATCCCTCCTGGGACTGGCTGGCTTTAACCAAGTGGTGCTTTGAATGGTGATCAGAGGCCTATCACATTGCCTCTCTGGGTTCATGTCCACATGAAGGTGGGGTGACACTTCATGTTTTGCAGAACACCTACAGATCGGATACCCTGGGATGTGAGAAGGTTGCCCCGCCCACTAGTGGCCTAAGAGTCTCCATGTACTGTGGAAAGAGAGACAACCTGGAGCCAGAAGACAAGACATCCTAAGTATGACTCCAGCTTCTTGAACTCACATACAGAAAGACACCCTATGTTAATTGGTTTTCTACTCCTGTGACTAGACACCATGACCATGGAAGCTCTTATAAAGGAAAACATTTCATTGGGACTGGGTTACAGTTTCAGAGGTTTAGTCCATTATCATCATGGCAGGAAGCATGGTAGCACGCAGGCAGACATGGTGCTGGAGAAGCAAGCAAGAGTTCTACATTCAGATCAGCAGGAATCAGGAAGAGAGAGAGAGAGAGAGAGAGAGAATCTAGGCCTGGCATGAGCTTTTGAAACCTCAAAGCCCACCCCCAGTGACACACTTCCTCCAATAAGGCCACACCTACCCCTACAAGACTACACCTACTCCAAAAAGGCCACACCTCCTAATCCTTTTAAATGGTGCCCCTTCCTAAGTGGCATTCAAACACATGAGCCTGTGGGGGGCCATTCTTATTCAAACTACCACATGCCCCATATGCAGCTGAGGCTAAGGGAGAGCTCCTGAGGCCAGGCTGGGCCAGCACTCCCGGGTCAGAGGTGGATTAGGAGTTCAGAGGTCACCCAAAGTCACTCCTGCCTCCACCAGGACACATAAGCTACCAGGCAAAGGTAGGCACAGGTAGGGGCAGCCCAAGCTTCCAACAGAGCGCTACACTGAAAGGCATGGAGGAATGGCCCTGGCAGGGCTGGCAGGGCACCTGTGGAAGGAACGCAGCTAACCCAGGCTGAAGCAGGAGGGTGGCACCCTCTGTCCATGTCCTCAAGGCCCTCTCTTCCTGGCAGAGGTGCTGAGCTGTGACTAAGCTGTCACTATCAGCTATGACAGCACCTCTGTAAAGTCCGAGAGGAATGGAGGTGAAGGTCACTAGAGTTACAGGTCCCTAAACAGGCTGCTCAGAAACCAGCAGAGCTTCCCTGGGTCTTTAACGCCAGCCAGCTGCCCTGTGGATACTCAGCCCAGCTCCTCACCCAGGTGGGGTCCCTGCTTACAGCCCTGCTTAATGAAATCAATAAAACACCATGCAAACCTGGCTGAGGGCCAGCCAGCATTTTTACAGTACGCCATGCTGGGCGGATGACAAAATTAAGAGCTGCCGCAGGAGAACAGGAAGGGCAAGAAGGAGTGGCTGAGAGGAGGAGATGGAGATTAGTGGGGAGAAGGGGGACATGATGTAGAGGCAGGGTGGGTGTCAAGGACCCCCCCACTATCCTTGACCCTCTTTCAGGTCCCCAAAATCCCCCAATGTGGCTGCAAGAATGACTCTGTTATCAGTCAGTGAAACTGGTCAAGACTTCAGGTACCTGGATCCCTCTTAATTTGGAGATGAATAAGCTAAGGCTCTGAGAGAGGTAACGGCCTCCTTCTCAGAGCCAAGGTGTACTCATTAGTAGCCAAGCTGAGAACTTCTTTGCCACAGGCCTGAGTCATGGCCTCCCTAGCACTGAGGCTTGCTTCTGGTACATCTATCTCACAGGATGGGTGAGACACCAAAGCGTCCCATCTGATGGAAAAGAAAGGCTTGACTTCCTCCCAGACTGGTCCAGCAACAAACAGAGGATCCTGCCAGGTCTCTCTTCAGTGTTTGGGGACCTAGACAGGACGGGGTCTGAGCAGGTAGCCATGGAGAGAGGTGGTCACAGCTCCTCCTCCATGCTGAGGTCTCGGGGTATGGGCAGCTACCAAGAAGCCTGACCATCAGGGGAGGCTCTGGGTCACAAGCGTCTCAGAACCCAGAACCATATATGGCTTTCTAGCTTGGTCACTCTTGGGGACCAGAAGGAGAACCTCCTTGACAGGCCTGAGAACTGTGAGAGCCACCATAGCCACCGCCAACTTGCAGGCTAGGCCTCAGGAACCAAGAGTCATGACCAAGAGCTCTCTCCGCTTCCTGCCTAGAAAATGAGACTAGCAACAGTGAATGTCCTTCCCGGCTGTGAACTAAGTGTGCTAAGGATGCTCTCAAAATGAAGCCCAAAGAGCTGAGGGAATGGCAGACAGCCTGGTGGTCACTTGCACTACAAGAGACTTGGGGTCAGGGAAGCCACACTGCCACCCGCAAAGTCTTCCCAGCATGCCTTCCCCCTGGGACATGAGAAAAGATACTCTTCTCTGAAACTTTGTGTCCTGGGCTCAGCAAAGTGACATTTTTCCCTCTACCCTCCAACTGGCCAGGGGTAATTGAGTCTGAGCACCCATATGGAAGGAAGAGGAAGCCATTCCTGTTCCTGAGGTGCCCTCTTCCTGTACTAACAAAGAGGTGGAAGAACCAGTGAGAAGGCTGGGATAGTTGGCACAGTTGGTAAAATATTTCCTTTGCAAGCATGAAGATGTGAGTTCACTACTCAGAATACACATAAAAAAATGTTAGGTGAAGCTGGAGAGATGGCTCAGCAGTTATGTGCACTGGCTGTTCTTCCTAAGGACCCGGGTTCAAATCCCAGCAACCACAAGGCAGTTCACAGCTGTCTGTAATTGCCAGACATGGTGGTGCACGCCTTTAATCCCAGCACTCAGGAGGCAGAGGCAGGTGGATCTCTGTGAGCTCAAGGCTAGCCTGGTCTACAAAGTGAGTCCAGGACAACAGAGAAACCCTGTCTCAAAAAGCAAAACAAACAAAATGTTAGGCACAGTGCTAAATGCTCAGAATCCCAGCACTAGGAGGCAGAGACAAGGTGATCCCTGGGGTCACTGGCCAGTCTAGCCTACTTGGCAAGTGCTAAGCCAATCAGAGACTTTGTTCAAGAAATGACATCCACTGGGCATGGTGGCACACGCCTTTAATCCCAGCACTCAGGAGGCAGAGGCAGGTGGAACTCTGTGAGTTCAAGGCCAGCCTGGTCTACAAAGCAAGTCCACGACAGCCAGGGCTGTTACACAGAGAAACTCTGTCTCAGAAAAAAAAAAAAATGACACCCAAGGTTGTCCTGTGGCCTCCACAAGCACCTATACACCCAAATATATGTGCACACCAAAAATAAGACAGCAAGCCCATAGTCCATCTTCCACCCTGACAGACCTCACTAATCAACCACAGAACTCCCCAGCTGAGACTGGTGATGCCTTGCCAGATCTTCCTTCCCTCAGCTGCTCTGTACAGCCCACCCACTTAACCATCCACTGCAGTAAACCCTCCAATGGGTTCTCACTGCACCCTAAGAGCAAGAGCAGGCCTAGGAGGCTTCCTGGAAGAAGCCTTCAAATAAGTCTAGGAGGAAGAATCTGGAGAGGCAGGAAGAAAAAGGGAGGCATAGCATGAATAACTGCACAGCAGGTGGGGAGGGGCAGCACTATATATTCAAGGACTGGGATGCTCTGCGGTGGGATGAGCTGGGCAGCTGAGGAAAGCCAAGTGTGCCTAAAGCTCCAAGGCCGCTACCCCCAGCCTAGTGGGACTGGGATGCTCTGTGGTGGGATGAGCTGGGCAGCTGAGGAAAGCCAAGTGTGCCTAAAGCTCCAAGGCCGCTACCCCCAGCCTAGTGGGTTAGGCCTGGGGCCATCTAGGTCCCAGGTGGCCAGGAAATAGGCATTTTGTTGAGATTTCATGTTGCTGCCAGCTCCCTCAGCATCAGAGCAGGGTGTCCAGGAAGCGGGAACCATCTCTGACAGCTCAGCCCCTCCAGAATTACTATCTCCAACCCATTTTGAGCTTCGGCAGAGGGGTGTGACTTCCAGATCTGTCCCCATCACTGTGCAAGAGCGACCAAGTTCAGAATGACCAGGTCAGATTTCAGCCTTTCCTTGGGTACCCCCTCTCTCTTTGCACCCATGCATTCCTTCAGAACCTGTCCGTATTAGTTACTTTCCCCAGTACTTTGACAAAACATCTGACTGACCAAGTCACGCCTTTAATCCTAGAATTTGGGAGGCAATGGCAGGCGGATCTCTGTGAGTACAAGGCCAGCCTGGTCTACAGAGTGAGTCCAGGACAGTCAAGGATACACAGAGAAACCCTGTCTCGAAAAACCAAAACCAAACCAAAGCAATAACAAAATTGAGGAAAGGTTTATTCTGACTCACAATCTAAAGGTCCTGACCTATCAGGGAAGGCATGGCGGTGAGAGCAGGAGGCAGCTGGACACAATGTATCTGAAATCAGGAAGCTGAGAGAGACAAAGCATGGGGCTCGATTAACCTCAAGATAAGCCATGATGGGCATTCCTGAAGGCTTGTCTCCCAGGTGGTTCTAGATCGCAGCTCCAGCCTCTATCTATCAGAAAGCCTGCTGGAATTTATCACCAGTACTCAATGGCTGCCTTGGGGCATCCGGAGGCTGGCTGGTGCCTCTGAGCTAACGTTAACCTGCTGTGAGCCTAGGGAAGCTACTCCCTCGTCTGGACCTCAGTTTATATGTCAGAAACCTCTAGTTCCACAGAGGCTCTGTGCACTGTAAAGAGGGTCAGCTTCTCCTGGGGGACAAGAGGGTGAGGGAAGACCGGCAGAGTGAGCAGAGGAGCCAGCGGGGCAAGCCTGCAGAAGCTCAGCAAGGGCGAGGAGAACGTCTGGCTCCGTGGGCTGGGGAGATGGAAACAGAGTTCTGACCTAGGAGGCAGAGCCACGGGGAATCATCCAATCGGGGAAGGCGAACCCAGGGGAGGCCACGCCCCTGGCCAGCCTACTTCAGACCTACTATGCCGCCACTGCTGGGAAGACACACTCAACACCTTCTGCGATCATCTGAGAATTTAGGAGGTGCAGCCAACGCCAAAATTCTGTGCCTTGACACTCTTCAGAGCCCAAAGAGGCTAGGGAGGCTGTGGGAAGGATCTCGGGGCTGCAGGGACGGCAGATGGAGGACCAGCCCCGTTCAGCAAAGCCGAAGGCAGGGATGAGGTTGAGACAGGTCGGAGGGCGGGCACGGGAACCTGTGCCCTCCAACTGCTGCGCCCAGAATCCCACAAAGGCCAGACTTGGTGGTGCTGCACGGACTGTTCTATTTCTAGGCCATGTATTCCTGCCGGCACGGTGGGTACTGCAAGAGCCCCGTGTGTCACACAAGACAGAGTCACTGGGGATATTCCCACAGAGGGTGCAGGGGAGAAGGAGCAGGAGGGGCAGGAACCCACAGACTATGGTGCCCAGCACCACCGTAACATGAGGCGGGACACGCTTCAGCAAGCCTGGCCATGACGTAAGCGCTGTCCACTGCGGGATCCCGCACCCCAAATGTGGCCCAGCTCTAGGACTCCCCAGCTATGCCAGTGACTAGACGGAATGAAGAGAGGCAGGGGTGAATGTGAGGGATACCATTTGCTGGGCAGGCTGCCTGCCACAGCCCTGGGGAGGGTCTCTTGAAGAGAAGTCCAAAGGCTCAGACTCATTCAGCTGGGCACAGATCCGTCTCCTCGGCCTCTCCCAGGCTCAGGAACCACCTCCTGCAAAACTAGGAGGAGCCACCCCGCCCCAGGCCAGTACATACTCAGCCCTGTGGACTGCAAGGTGAGCTCCCTGCTTGGTTGCCGCCTGTTGGCCTAGCCTCAGCTCCCTGTGATGCCCCCACAAGTGCTTCCCTGTGGAAGGACACAGCATAGCGCCCCTCCCCGGCTCTGCTACTCTCCATCCACAGCCGTCAAGGGGGGCTGCTGGGAGGAGCATCAGAGGTATCAGGAAAAGAGCTCTGAACTCTTGGCCTTGTGTCCGACTTGGCCATCACCCGACCTGGCAGCATGAGCCGCTGCATCCAACCAAGAAAGGACCCAACTTAGTGGGCAAACGGCAATGCCTAGAGGCTCTCAGGGTAATTGGGAACACTCCCGAAAGCCACAGGACAACTCCCTCCACGTGTCCTCGGAACTTTGAGACATTGCAAGCTGGCCCCCACGGCCTCTCTCCTCTGAACACTTGGCAAGCTCAGCAGGCCTGAGACTGACTCAGGACGCACTTAGGTCGTGATGGTAAGCCCTGCCCCTTGGACCTGTTCTCAATCAAGCCCAGCACTCAGAGGGGGTTAACCGAACAGGTCAGTGCCTGAGGGTGCCGCCGGTTCAGGAACAGGCATCACAGAAACTAGAGGCCACTGTTGTGAGCTCGGAAAGGTGCTCTGCATTAGATCAGAGAAAGGCCAAGAAAGGAGGACTGTGAAGGCCAGGTCGGCTGGGTGTAGGATAGGTGGTCGGGAGCCAGGATGACTTCCTCCACGCCTGTGGCTTGTGCATTATGCAACTGACTCTTTGTGTCCTAACCCAAAGTTACTTAAACTTGGTCCTGGCTCCTTGTCTCTGCATCGATTTGTTTGTGTGTGAGTTAGTATGTGGAAATGAATTAGAACAGCACTTGGTACCAAGTAGGTGCTCGATTAACACAGGCTCTTGTTAACATTGTTGTTATGAGGAGGCAATGGATGGATGAGTGGGCAGAAGGGTTGATAAACAGGCAAATAGATGGAAAGATGGATGGATGGATGAAATGAGGATAATAATCCTATACCAGAAAGTTGAGGAAGACAAAGGATAGGATGATATATGGTAATATGTGTGTGTGTGGTGTATATGTATGTGTATGGTGTGTGTGTATGGTGTATGTGGGTGTGAGTGAGTGTGTGTGTGTGTGTGTGTGTGTGTGTTAGACCAATGCTGACTTCTTCAGTTATGGACCGAAGAATATGTTTCTATATTCTTATTCTTACTCTTCAGTTGCCCTATGCATTAGTTTTTGAGTCGAGGTTTCTGACTAAGCTTGGAGCTTGCCAATTCATCTAGGCTGGTCAGACAGCAAACTCCAAAGATCCTCCCTAGCTCTGGGATTGCAGGTGCACGCCAGAGACACCAGCCATTTGTTAAGTGGGATCTAGGGACTGAACTCAGGTCCTCATGTCTGTGCTGGAAAGCTCCCTGCTGAGACTGAGAGCCATCTCCCCAGCACCTCACAGAGTGTACTGAGTGCCACCACAGTATCTGGGATAGCCAGTACACAGGTTTGAAGTCCTGAGCATAGGTTCATCTGGGAACTTGGGGCTCTACGCCTCAGGATGGAAGAAAACATAGAGAAGAGCAGGGATAAGAAGTTGGGTGAATACACAGCAGACAAAGCCCAAGGGATCAGTCAGAAAGCAGGCAACTAAAGTTGACAACAAAATGAGGGGCTGGAGAGATGGCTCGGCAGTTAAGAGCACTGGCTGCTCTTCGAGGGGACCTGGGTTCAATTCCCAGCACCCACATGGCAGCTCACAACCCTAACTCCAGTTCCAGGGGATCAAATGCCCTTTTCTGGCCTCTACAGGTACTCGGCATGCACATGGTCCACATACATACATGGAAGCAGTCATTCATACACATAACATAAAAATAAGTATTTTTTGAAATAACAAATGAAAACTCCAGATGGCCTCAGAGGAAAGCATCAGGTTGGGGTCTGCTGGGCACTGGGGCTCAAGGTGGTCTTTGGGACTGACCTCTCCTCACTGGCTCTGTTTTCTTCTTGTTGACCTTGTCCTCAACCTGGTGCTGTGTGCAATGGCCAAAACGCCAGGTAAAGAAGTGCTCGGTGCCACCCAGTGAGGACAGACCCATTTCTGTGCAACAGAAGCTGAGCCTAGGCTCAGCTCAAGCAGGTCTAGACACACATACACACACACACACACACACACACACACACACACACACACTGACACTGCTGTCAATCAGACCCTTCGAAAAAAACGGAGCTGCAGAGTTGATGGAGAACAGGGAAGTAGCAAGCAGGCTCCCATCTGCTCTCAAGTCACCAGCTGATGCCAAAGGTAGAAGAGGCCTAAAGAATTCGAGGTCATGGACACCAGAGAAAAGTCAGGCTTCAAAAGTAGGGAGTGGCTGCCAGTGATTGCCGCAGCCACAGAACATCCACTAAAACAGTCACTAGTGGTCAAGGGGCGGGAAGGAGGGGGCAGCCTTGTGATAGGAATGAGGCACCATGAGCAACTGCTGCCACCTGGAGGATGGGAGGGGCATTGCACAGAGAGATCCCTGGAGGGAACTTTGGGAAAGCCTCAGATACAGCGCAGGGTAGGATGAGCCAGGGAGAAGGGCAGGGCCAGGGACAAGGAGGAGAGGATGAGTAAAGGGAAGAAGCCTGGGGAGGGTGGGACATTGGAGGAGGGTGAGGACACTAGGAGGACTGAAGAGGAAAGAGGACAGACAGACAGGCCATCCCTCCCTCCTCTCTTCCAAGGCTGAAAATTAAAAATAGGTCTTGTGGTAAAAAGAAGACAGAATGAGAGCGGTTGTCTACAGAGGAGGCAATGGGGGGTGGGGAGGGGAGGAGCCGATGGGAGAGTCCCCATGGGTCTCAGCAAGAGAGGAAAGTGACAGCTGCTGGCCTCAACCACAGGACAGGGCAGCCACTCCTAGGCTACACCAGCCTGCCTGTGCAGCCCAGGGCTGTCTTGCAACCCAACAGGTCCTGCAAGAAGACAGAAGGACAATATCACAACCCCATACTGTGCCTAAGCAGCTCCCAGACGCTGGGGCCAGCCTGGGGTCAACTGCCACACCACTGCACAAGTGGAGACAGACTCTGAGTTACACATGTGTCTATGACAGTCGCCGGCCCCACAAGACAACCTGGCCATAGACAAGATGCACAAACCCAAAGGTACATGCGGTGTCCTTCCTGTGACAGAGAGGACAAGGTGGCAATCTGAGTCGCACCTCCCACTATCTGGTGTACGACCTTCTGTCAGGGGAAACTGAGGCCCAGAAAGGGAAATCCAGCTGTCCCAATGAGGACAGAAGCAGACGTGGACCCTGGGAAGTGGGGGAGCATTCTGTTCCCAGCTCCACCCGCCCCTCCTAAAGCTTGGCCCCACCTTCTGGGCATACTGTGGAGGAGATAATTAGAGACCAGGCTATGCCAGCAACGCCAGTAAACAGCACTGGAGCCCAGAGAAGGCCCTGCTTAAGCTATGTAGCTCCCCTACCCAACTTCAAGGCAGTATCAGTATGGTTAGTGGGTGCAGTTAATAACGCTTTCATTTACAGATGGCCTTTCTTTGAGTAGTGTATAGAGCTGCTGCATTTCGTTTCCTCTTGTTGCCAGGAGGTTGACAACAAGGCACAGAGCAACATTTATCTCCATGGTTTTATGAGTCCCAGAGACGTTGGGCTACACAGCAAATAAGCAACAGAGCAGAAGTTAATATCTCTAGTGCAGCTGGGGAAGCAGCTTAGAGGGGAAAGATGGCTCGCTCTGCAAGTGTCAGGACCTGAGTTCAGATCCCCAGAACCCAAGTAAAAATCCGGGAGTGGCTGCAAGTGGCTGTAACTCAAGGGAGCAAGGCAGAGAGTGATTAAAAAGGGGGGGGGGTACCTGTCGCCCTCCTCGGTCCTATGAGAGCATGCATATATATACACATGCACATATATACTCATACACATGCACATACACGCTCACACACACACTTATGCACAAATAAGCTTACAGTCTTCTGGAGCCCTACTTGCTGAGTACTTGGTCTGTCCAGGCTCTCTGTGGTCATCAGGGAAAGCCTCTCTCCCCTTTACATGTGCACAGCGTTTCCCTTTAATATGGCTCTGTCTGATCAAGGCAGAGTTAGTCTAAACTCAGAGAAGTGAAGTGACCCACTAAAGGTCACACTTTCCTAAATGTGTAAATACGACCTTCTCCTTCAGTATCGCATGTATGTATATAATTTCCGGGCTGACTGTTTGGCACTGGATAACCAACTGGGTACTCTTCCCTGAGTACCCCATTTCTCCAGCTCTCAACATCCCTTAGTTGCCTGGAGTTCTTCATATAGGGTTGGGGTCCTGTGAGCATTCTCCCCTCTATGTTTAAGTCATGTTTAGGCAGCCATGTTGATGAGACCTCATGGGGGTAGCTTCTCTGACAGTTCTAGGACATACAATCTCACAGTGAACTGTTTCTCTGTTTCTGTGACTCTTGCCGTATTTCTGCCTACCTAGTCCTCAGTGACTCCTCAACCTTAAGTTCAAGAGTTGTGTTGTAGCCAGGCAGTGGTGGCGCATGGCTTTTATCCCAGCACTCAAGAGGCAGAGGCAGGTGGATCTCTATAAGTTCAAGGCTAGCCTAGTTTACAGAGCAAGTTCAAGAACAAAGAAGGCAGCCGGGCAGTGGTGGAGCACGCCTTTAATCCCAGCACTTGGGAGGCAGAGGCAGGCGGATCTTTGCGAGTTCGAGGCCAGCCTGATCTACAAATTGAGTCCAGGACAGCCAGGGCTACACAGAGAAACCCTGTCTCGAAAAAACCAAAAAAAAAAAAAAAAAGAACAAAGAAGGCTACACAGAGAAACCCTGTCTCAAAACACACACACACACACACACACACACACACACACACACACACACGAGTTGTGTTTTAGATGTATCACATCTACCTCCTCAGCCCTGCTTTGTCATGCCTCTCCCCTCTGAGTGGCAATCTAGTGACCTCCTTTAATGACAACTCAAGAAACCCCTCTCATGGGCAGCTGCCTTGTTACCATCTGGAAAATACTGTTTGCTTGAAGTCATCCCCACCCCTGGCTTTTAGAATCTTTTTTGCTCTCTCTTCCATTATGATCCCTGAGTCTTGAGAGGAGGGGATATGATATAGACGCTCCATGTCCAGCTAGGCACGCCACAACCTCTTATTCCCTCACAGTGACCAGTTGTGCGTCTCTGTGTTAATTGCCATTAACTTCAAAAAGAAGCTTCTCCAATGAGTGTTGAGGGACACCCTAGTCTCTGAGTCTAATGATGTCCTAAGCAGTCCATTTAATACTATGTCCATTTTTAACACAGCAGTTCTCAATCTGTGGTTGACGACCCCTTTCAGGATTGAATGACGCTTTTATAGGGGTCACCTAAGACCAACAGAAAGCACATATATTTGTATTATGGCTCATAATAGCAGCAAAATTACAGTCAGGATGTAGCAACAAAAATAATTTTATGGTTGGAGGTCACCATAACATGAGGAGTTCCTATTCAAGGAAAAACTAAAGGGCTGCAGTATTAGGAAGGTTGAGAAGCACTAATTTAGCAGAATAATTGTAATAGATGCTCCTCTAGGGCCGACGACCTCTCCAGCCACGGGTTCTTGGCCCTAATAATGGTACCGGGCATGGGTTCTGGCTTGTGGGGCGGCCTTTTTTTAGAACCCTGAGTGGATGTGACTACATGGACAAGACTTGCTCAAGATCAAGCCAAACAAAATCCCAGTGTGAGGGGGGAAGGTGGTCACAAAGCCCCACCCCTCTGGAGAGCTATTGGCAGTCTACTGTGGGTGGGCCAGTCGGTTTTCTTTAATGATGTGGCCTTCAAGAGGCTGCCTGTGCTCTAGTACATGATCCTACCTCCAGGCAGCACTAAGTGGACTCAGTGAGTTACACACACACACACACACACACACACAATTGTGAAGGAATAATGGTTGGGTAAGGGAGGGAATAGGGGTGGACTTGGTCAAAACACATTATATGCATGATGAGATTCTCAAACAATGAAAAGAAAAGAAAACCACGATTACACAGCAGCGGGGAGAGAAATTGATGGTTAACAGTGTTAAAATTACAGAATCATGTTCCAGCCTTACTAATAAAAATATGTTTTTACCACTTAAGGAAAAGAAAGACACTCCCCTCTACACCCTACCCCTGCTTCCTGCAGATAGATTCTTCACTGCCAATGTGGAGACCCCACATGCCTGGGGACAGACACATCCTGCAAAGGATGGGACTCTTCGTAACTCACCTAGATCCCAGCATAGGGCTTGAAGCTTGGAAAACGGCCAATGAACATTAGAAGTTCTCACCCCGCGGCTCCACCTTGATTGCGGAGTTGCAGAGAATCTGTATCATTTCCTGAGGCTTCCCTGCCCCCTGTCGGTAGAAGACAGCATTGCAGGAGTGCCAAGCCGGACTGTCCAGACCACTACCATCCGTCCACCACTCCCCGACCCCCGACCCTGCTCTCATGGGGGAGGCCCTTAATATCAGTTATTCTCAACCTTCCTAATGCTGCAACCCTTTAATACAGTTCCTCGTGTTGTGATGGCACCCCAGCCATAAAATTATATAATTGCTCTTCATAACTGTAATGTTGCTACTGTTATGAAACAATGTAAATATCTGATATGCAAGATATCTTTTATGTGACCCCTATGAAAGGGTCGTTAGACCTCCAAAGGGGTCGCGACCCACAGGTTGAGAACAACTGCTTATTATACCCATAGAAACCTTCATCGTCCACTCCCCCTGGTCCTTCCAGCCCCATACAGACTCTCCTTACAGGCTTCTCACCCCCACAGCCCTGGTTCAGGTTGCCTTCTCTCCCAGCGTGCCCATGTACACTTCCCACCCCACTGCAGCCTGGCAGTGTGAACTTCCCTGAGGTGATTCTGGGCCTGTGACTGTTCCTGTGAACTCTCAAGCACTCTCCACCCACGATTCACTACTGGCAAGGCTTATGGCCTAGGGAAGGGAGCAGAGGTGGCCAGTTCAGGACTGATGGGTAGATAGGTACCAGGCCTATGGCCCTTGCCTACCAGCAACATGGAGAAGTAAAGAGGGCATGTCTGGGAGCAGTCTCTGCTGCTAGGGTCAGAGGCTTGCTTTCGATGCTCTCTCTCTCGGGGCAGGTTGTTCACAGAGCTGCCATTTCTGTGTGAGAGCCTGAGAAGACTTCAGAGGGGACAACAGAGAGGGGAGGCATCAGTCACCACAGCAACACATATACAGGGAAAGCAACGACCACAGCTCGGCTCCTAAGAACCAGCAGCCCCCCTTTGGTACTGTGCAAATAACCCTGGGTTCTTTGGAAGGAGGAAGTGCAGAGAAGAGAATCCCCTGGATACAGGTGACACTCCCAGATGATTGAAGAATACTGTGACACTCCAGCGTCCAGAGGGTGGAGAGCATTTGTGTCCAGGGCATCATGACAATCCACTTCCCGACACTTACTCCTAGGAGGTTGTGAAAACCAGAGGAAGGGCTGGATGGAGAGGGAGTGCAACCCAGGAGGTAGCTCACAGAACAGTCACAGGCCCAGAATCACCTCAGGGAAGTTCAAAAGCTCTGCTCCACCCAGCAGCCTTTAGAAGCAGCATTAACTTCCATCCAGCAGGGACTCTGTCTTTCTAAACCACTGACAAAGAAAAGAATGAATAAAAGTTCATCAGCAGGACTAGAGGCGGCGACATAGGAACATATTAAAATCCAAACAGCTCTCGAGTACCCTGAAGGCCAATTAGAATTGTAATGGAAAAGTATCCCATGTACCATGGCCAATCCAGAGTCTTAAAAAAAAGCAAATAAGAAACGTCCACATCTTCACATGGGGACACAATAAAAGCTTACTGAAGGACGTAAAGAAGGCCTGAGTAAATGGGGTGATATATCATACTCTGGGACAAGGAGATGCAATAATATGAAGATGTCAGTTGTTCCCAAATTAAATCTATAAATTCAATGCATATCCAATCAGATTCCTAAGGGGATTTTTATAGAACTTGACAAGCTGACTTGAGAGCTCATCTGAAAGAGTAAACAAGCCGGATCAAGCAAGAACATTTGGAAGAAGAAAAATGGGACAGAACTCGACCTATCAGATATCAAAAAGAACTATAAAGCTAGCGAAATTCAAACACGTTAGAGCTGGCAGATCAAAGGGATGGGACAGAAAATGCAGAGACTAATGGAGGAAGCAGGTTCCAAAGGTCGCTGTGTCTTTGTCAACACTTTTCTCATCACTGTGACAAAATCACCCTAAGGGAGGGGAGGATTTATTGGGACTCGGGGTTTGAGGGGACACAGTCCACTGTGGGGGGAAGGCATGGCGGCAGGAGCACCGAGGCAGCTAGCCACGTGGTGTCCACAGTTAGGAATATACAGGGAAACATATTTTACATAAATATAGAGATGAACGCTGGTGCTCAGCTCACTTTCTCTGCCTTCCCCTTTCGTTTAGTCAGGAGGAGTGTCACCCACACTCAGTATATGGGGAGTCTTCCCACCCTAGGCTAAAGTCCTCTGGAAAGACTTTCAGTGACTGCCCCAGTAGTGTGCCTCCAGGTGACTCCAAATTCGGTCAATGACAATAAAAATGAACTACCGCAGCAGCGTTCCAGTCGTGGGGAAAGCTGGAACAGCCAGTGCTAGAGATAATTGCTTATCTGCTTGGGTCAGTGAGTGATGAGTGCTGGAATGCTTTTGTTACTGTGTCTCACGTGATGCCCCCCAAGTAAGCACCAGAGAGACGGTGTTGCTAAAATTCCTTCCCAGGGGGAGATGTGAACCTTCCTTCTAAGGTCTCAACAACACATTGGGTTACAATTCTTCACAGAGCAGCGGGGATGAGCCTTTCCCTTTCCCTACAGTTCCTGGCCTATTCACTCTAGCTCTTCCCAGAAACCTTAGGGCAGACTTGCAGACAACTGGTTGGAGGTGTGGCTGGAGGGTCCCATGACCCTCCCAACCTCCTTCCAAGAGGGAAGGTCAACAGTCAACTAGCCCAGCTATCATGATCCTTTGTGAGTAGACCCAGCCGAACTCCCGAAAAATGGCTCTTGTTTGGCTTTGAGTATAAATAACCCTGTGTAACAGACGGACACAGCTTCGACTAGCTGCTTTAAAAAACCAACTGTCAGCCGGGCGGTGGTGGCGCACGCCTTTAATCCCAGCACTTGGGAGGCAGAGGCAGGCGGATCACTGTGAGTTCGAGGCCAGCCTGGTCTACAAAGTGAGTCCAGGACAGCCAAGGATACACAGAGAAACCCTGTCTCGAAAAACAAAAAAAAAAAAACCAACTGTCACTATAGAAAATATTAGAAGATCACAGGCAAAACCTCTTTAGTATTGGGGTGAGAAAGTTTTCCTCTGAAAGCCTCAGATCCACCAGGTGTGGTGACACACTCCTTAAATCCCGGCACTCGGGAGACAGAGGCAGATGGATCTCTGTGAGTTCTAGGTCAGCCTGGTCTACAAAGAGTAATCCTCTTTTGGAGCCAGCCAGTGTTCTGTCTCAAAAACAGAACAAAAAGCCACAGATTCACAAACATAAAAAGCAAGCCAGACAGATTGGACTATGGAAGAATTTAATCCTTAGGATGTCTGTCTAAGTTGCTAAGCTGAAAAACAAAGGAGATTGGAAGAAATTCTTTGATGCAAATCATAGACAAAGGCTCTTTCCCTGCAAGTCTATAAGTGAAGGAGAAGCGTGCAGCCGGAAAGACGGTAGAGTGGTCTGGGGGGTTCCAAGAAGTATGTGCACCTAAGCAGGTGGTCACTGGCTCCTGCTGGGGACCTGAGAACTGTGTGCAGTGTCCCAGACTGTCCTTCACTACATCCATGCTTACCCTCAAACCTGTCTGCCTTTGTTTGAGAGGGGGACTTAATTCCCTGTACCTTGAAGTCTGTAAGGGTTGAGTAGAGAGACTGTCCCCAGACAGAAGAGGCAGACAGCCTCTGTGGTGAACTTCAGGCTGGGGCAGTGAGGACACAGATGGTAAAGCCAGCACTTCGCATGGAGTGTTGTCTGCTCACTACTACAACCCTACAAAGCTGTCATGAGCGTCCCCAGCTCTCAGGTGCCCCATAAGGGGACCTGTACAGGATCCTACAACTAAGCCCAGAGAGGAACGGGCTTCCAGGTCTAAGGTACATCTAAAGATGTGGACACGTCTTTGTGCGACCATGGCAGGTGCGGGGCTGGTATCAGCAGGCCAGTCAGCATTCTGCTTATACCTACCCAGCCAAACGCTTCTCCCCACCCCCTTTTAGGTGGAATATTGCCATACAGCCCATCCAGGTCTTCCTGTCTCGGCTCTAAGCCTCTGATTTGTAGCTTGTTTTATTTTGGTTTCATTGTTTCCTTCTCCCCTCTTTTATTTTTTTCCCCCATCATCATGAGCACTTTCTTTTTTAAAGCTTTTAAAAACTCCTTTGGTGCCGGGCGGTGGTGGCGCACGCCTTTAATCCCAGCACTTGGAAGGCAGAGGCAGGCGGATCTCTGTGAGTTCGAGGCCAGCCTGGTCTACAAAGCGAGTCCAGAGATATACAGAGAAACCCTGTCTCAAAAAACCAAAAAAAAAAAAAAAAAAAACCTCCTTTGGGTTTTAAATGACATAATAAAAAAAGTCGGAGTATATAAATGGTAGCGTGTATACTGTTGTTTCAAAATAGAACTTTAGAACTTGCTGGTACTGTGTGGAGTGGCTATCTGAGCTACAGGGGAAAAAAAATCAGGAATTTGGGAAGATTTGTTAAAAGGTTTTAAGTACCCGGACACCATGGGAAATTGAGAGCTCTGGCATTCAAGACCATTCAGGGGCAAGGAAGCAAGGAGGGAGAGTGGAGCTGGGGAAAGATGCCCCCAGCAAAAGGTGAGAGGTAATTGGGTGGCTAGGCAATGAAGGCCTCAAGAGAGGGATGGGGAGGGTGGAGGAGAGCAGGGGACGGGGAAGGGGCGTGAAGAAGGAAGGGAGAAAAATGTTAGGTCTCAAACTCAAACTCAGGACGGAAGACTAACCAAAGTGCCTACTTAGCATATCAAAGGTCTCTCTGCTCACCGCCGACACCTGTTACCGAGTCCTGGCTCCTCTCAGCACTTTGTGCCCCACCTCCCACCCTCCACCGACCGCTGCAGCTCCTGAGTTTCACTTCCCAGCTGCTCTTCCCTATATAACCCAACCATTTTGTCCACATGGCTTCTTGCCCTCCCGGTGTTCTTGGTCGCCTGGCTCACTCCTGGTTCCTCTCTTCCTTTCTTACCTACACCCGCTCAGGGTCTGGGCCCTTCCTGTTGCTTCTGATTGTACTCTCCCTCACATCTACAATAAAACCTCCTCCGCACCCATACCTAGGAGCCTTCCCCCCCCCCCCCTCTCTCTCATTCAAGAAGAGGAGGGGAGGGGATGGTGGGAGAAGATCACAAGATATAGGAAATGCCGGGTGGTGGCGCACACCTTTAATCCCAGCACTTGGGAGGTAGAGGCAGGAGGATCTCTGAGTTTGAGGCCAGCCTGGTCTACAAAATGAGTCCAGGACAGCCACGGCTACACAGAGAAACCCTGTTTCAAACAACAAAACAAACAAACAAAACAAAACAAAAATATATATATTATTTTTCCCATATATATATATTTATATGAAGAGAGGGCTAAGCTTAGTCCTTCTTCAAGTGCCACATCCAAGGACCATTTTTTTTTCTGCAAGCCTGGTGGCTCCTTCCACTTCCCCTTTCTCCATGTTATTCAGTGCAGATGTTGGGAAACACTTACCTGGGTTTCAAAGGGCACATCTATGTGACACTAAATCCCTGTCTTATCTTGTGAGTCATTGCTAGATGTCCTGGTCAGAGGAGTGCCTTTTAGAGTATTCCCACTTATGAGAGGCCCCAGCCTCTGGCAGAGGAGGACCAGCTCAGGGGAATAGAGCCAGCATCCCTGGGAAGTCCTCCGTGCGGCTGGTGTGCAATGCTAGGCAACAAATGCTTTCCTTCTGTTATTTTGTTTGTTTTTGAGACAAGGTCTCACTATGTGGACCAGGCTGACCTTGAACTCGAAGTCCTGCTGCCTCTTCTCTCTAGAGGGCTGGAGTGTGTGCCAGTATTACAGATGTGTGTAACCATGCCTGGCTCGTTTTCTCTTTTATTTTTTATTTGTATTTGTTGTTGTTGTTTTTAATTTATTTTTGCAGGTCTGGGGAAAGAACCAAATGCCTTGCACATGCCAGGTGTGAGCTTCTGTCCAGCTTGAATTATGACTTGTGTGAGTGTGTGTGAACACTCGTGTGTGTGTGTGTGTGTGAGTGTGAGCACTTGTGTGTGTATTTGTGTGTGTGTATACACAGGTTTGTGTTTCTGTGTACATGTATGTGCACCTGCATGTGAAGGACTGAGGGTGAGGCTGGCTGTCTTACTTGATTATTCTCCACCTTATTCTTTTGAGACAGGGTCTGTTCCTGAACCTGGAACTCAACAATTCAGCTAGGCTGGCTGGTTGGGCAAGCCCCCAGCATGCCCTTGTCCTCACCTTCCCAGCAGTGTGATTGCTGGCTCCTGCTGCCATGCCTGTCTTCTTTGCAGAGGTGCTGGGGATTTGAACTCGGGCCCCTTGCTTGTACAGCAAACATTTCACCCACTGAGCCACCTCCCCAGCTCCTGAATTAAGATTCCTGAGAAGGGAACTGGAGAGATGGCTCAGCAGTTAAGAGCAGTAGCTGCTCTTCCAGAGGTCCTGAGTTCAATCCCCAGCACCCACATGGTGGCTCACAACCATCCACAATGTGATCTGATGCCCTCTTCTGGCTGCAGGTGTACATGCAGATAGAGCACTCGTATGCATAAAATAAATAAATAAATCTTTAAAAACAACAACGACAACAATATAATTTCACACATCTCTCTCCGTCTCTCTCCAAAATCCTGGGAACCCATATCCAGGGCTTCACTTGCACAACGGACGGACTGCAGCTCCCTGTGCCGGCAATGTTACAAACAAAAGCCTTCATGGATATCTTGTTTTTTAAATTTTTGATTTACTTTACTGTTGTTGTTGTTGTTTACTTTGTACTTTACAGGTATAAGAAAGGGTTTTGTTTGTTTGTTTTCTGTTTTTGTTTCTTTCTCATTTAGGGCTATCTCTAGTTTACAGCAATTTTGTGAAGAATACCTTCAAGCAAAATTAAAACATAATTTTCCTCATACTGGATAGATTATCCTTTCAGATCTTAAAACTACTATGGGAAATTGTTATTTTATGGTAGTGCATTTGTTTGCTTAGATTCAGTGAGAATCTGTTTTTTCTTGGGGTTCTGTAGTGGAGTACTCACTTGCCTGGCAAGTCTGGGCTGAGTCTCTAGTGCTGCCCCCCTCCCAAATCCACGGCAAACATTAAAATAAAAGCAGCCTAAAGGGCAAGAGATACAGCTATTGCTCCAGACGCAGTAAGAGTTTATCCCAAGCCAAACATGAGCAACCATGGCTTCAGGTACCTGAGTAAAATATGCCCTGCCACAACACACACACACACACACACACACACACACACACACACACAGCCTATCAGAATTACATTTTTTTTGTCATGTGCAAGCACACTGTGTGGGAAGTCACAGTTCCATTCAAAATGACAATACTTTTTTAAAAAGTAGCATCCACCTGTAATCCCACTCAATAGTTTAAGGTCATCCTCAGCCACACAATAAGTTTGAATCAAGTCAGGATTACATGATACGTTGTCTTAAAAACCAGAAAAATAAAACAAAGAATGACAAAAAAAGAAAAACAAAACAGTGATCACAACAATAATGTCCCTCTGATCACATGGAAAGATACTTACTTGTCTTGCTGGCTCCTCTTTAGAAAATGCTAGCTTGTGGTTCATACCTGTAATCCCACCACTTGAGAGGGGAAGGCAAGAGGGTTACAAGTTGGACTACACAGCAAAACACTCTTTCCCAAGACAAAAACAAACAAAAATGCTAAAAGAGCCAGGCAGGGTGATGCACACCTTTAATCCCAGCACTGGGGAGGCAGAGGCAAGGGTATCTCTGTGAGTTCAAGGCCAGCCTGGTCTACAGAGTGAGTCCAGGACAGCCATGAATACACAGAGAAACCCTGTCTCAAAACAAAACAAAAACAAACCAAAACAAAAATGCTAAAAGAAAAATACATCATATGAAGATGACTATTGTCATATGTACATGAAAGTGAACCACTACTAAACAAAAATCACAGGAAGAGGAGCCACCAGCACAGGAAGATGAACCACCATCACAGGAAGAGGAACCATCATGTTCCCATGGGCTGGCAAGATGACTACACACGCTTGCCTCTGAGAGGTATAAAAATTTCAGAGAGCCCCGTGGCAGGCAGTGGAGCCAGGCCAGCCATGCTCCAGGAACTAGCTAACCACAAAGCCGATAGTAAAGTAAGATTAAATTCATTCCTGAGAAAAACAAGTATAGAATGTTTCCTGCTGACTAACTAATGGTCTGGTACATTCCACCTGCATTTCTCCTCCCCCCTTGGGTTGTGGTAAACAATGGGCTGGTACTTTCCACTTGTATTTCCCCTCCCCCCTTGGGTTGTGGTAAACAATGGGCTGGGCTGGTACTTTCCACTTGTATTTCCCCTCACCCCTTTGAGTTGTGGTTTAAATAGCCAACTCTCCCCCAGATTGGCATCACAGCTCCTCTACCCCTGCGTGGGATATGAGTGGCGTCCTCAGTGCACTGATTCCCCCCCCCCCCGAAATAAACTTCTTGTGATTGCATCAAGAAGGTCTCTTGCGAGTTTTTGGGTGGCGGTGATATCCTGAGTGTCGGGAGTCGGGAGAGGGACTTCCCTCCCCTAGGTTTTTCACCTCCAAACCCAACAACCTGGGTTCAATCCCTGGGTCTCACATGATCAAAGGAAGAGAATCAACTCACTCCAGAAACTTGTCCTCTAGCTGACAATCCTTTCCTTCCTTACTCCCTCTCTCAGCAAACAAACATAACCTAAAAGAAATTATGGCTGAAGTTAGTGTAGAGATGGCAGTGGCAGAAGCTGTTCCCATGATGTGAAGCGGTGGTGTCTACCTACACAGGGACTCTCACAGAGCCAACGAAAAGGAGAAAGAAATACAAACTCTAAAAGACTGACAACAGGATATTAAAAAGCAACTTACCTCAGATGCTGATAAGCCTGCAAAGTCCTCACCACCTTATGTGACCAGAACAACTCACAGAGAAAAGCCCCAAGTTCAGTCTATAGCTGTCAGCTTCACACACACACACACACACACACACACACACACACACACTCACTCACACACTCAAGGCAGACATTTTTTTTTTTACATTTCCCTTACACCAACCACAGGCTTCTTACTGACTCACAGGTGAAGTATTTTCCCCCTCCCACCCCGAGTGAGAATGGTGCTGAAGAGAGAACATGAAGGCTGTCTACAGCTCACTGAGGCCTGTGTTCCCCAGTATTTTGCAGCCTGTGCAGGTTGCCTGGAATAGTCGCAACTGCAGCAGAGCCTCCAGCAGCAGGTTGGCTCCAGCTGTAGCCGTGTTCACAGTGAGTGGTCTTTGCAGCCAGACCAGAGTTGTCTGAGAGTGACCAGGGAGTTGTCAGGGCAGTTGGTCTGCCATGCTGACAGTTACCGAGGAAAGGGCTGTGTGATTGACAGTCCCCCCAGCTCAAGGCAGCCAGGCACAAAGGAAGAAGGGCCTGTGGCTGTCAATCAAGAGGCCTGGCTAGTTCCTAATAGCTTAGTTTGTTTAAAGACAGTAAAGAAAAAAAAAATCATCACAGCAAAATCCACTGAAGGTGCACAGAATAAAGACCTATCACAGAACTAACATTCTCAACAGCACTTAACCGCCCTTAACCAGTAGCCTAATATTCTTAGGAAGAATTGGGCCTTAAGTGTCTAGAGAAATGCTCGGCAGTTAAGAGCACTTACTGCTCTTCCAGAGAAGCAGGGCTCAATTTCTAGAACTCACATCAGCTAGCTCACAACTACCCACAACCCGAGCTCCACAGGAGCTGGCCTCTGCAGGTGCCTGGGCTCATGTGCAGACAAACACAGACACACACAAATCATTAAAATTAAGATACTTTTTTTTTAACTGTTGGGGCTTTAGGAAGATTTTCTGACTTGTCTCATCACTAGGATTTTTTTTTCTACTGTGAGACAGAGTCTTTCTAGTTTGCCTAGAACTTACTATGTAGACGAGGCTGGCCTTGAACTCACAGAATAGGCTTGCCTCTGCCTCCCAAGTGCTGGGACTGAAAACGTGTGCTACCATGCCCAATTCGCTAGGATTTCATAAGCATGTGCCTGCCATACAATCCAGGTTTTTTTCTACGCCTACATATTGACTCCTCAAAAATGAAAGTATATGTTCATGCAAAGCCTTGCACGTGACCACTCCTAACCACTTTATGTGTAAAACCTTGTGCACACTCTCACACACACACACACACACACCACAGAATTCTCACTCCAAAGAGGATAGAGAAAGTATATCCTGGACCCAAATGTGATAAAAGGAGGCCCAGGAACACTCATTTAGATTACCTTAAATCCCATGTTCCAACATGCTAAATAATTTCCTGATGTTTTTCTAATAACAGAACAAAGAATATTAAAAAATAAAAAACAAGACATTTTTCAAACACGATGGTGGAAACATCAGGTAGATGAGTTCCAGATCAGAGGACAGTCCCAACTGTGGGCCTCACATGCCATCCAGCCGCCCTTTGTAACCATCAGCTTGCTGCAACTGTCTACACACTCCACAGGATTTACCGACCAGTCGCCAACATGCTAAGTCACATATAGAGGAGGGAAGTAGGTGGTTTTAAGGGAGCTAAAGATGACCCAAGATAATCAGTCTCTGGGCCTGTGCCATTCCAAACTCTCCACAACCATTGAGGCTCCCAGCGATTCTCAACTTGGGGGTCACATATCAGCTATCCTGCATATCAGATATTTACATTATGACTCATGACGGTAGAAAAGCTACAGTTACGAAGGAGCAATGAACATGATTTTATGGTTTGCGAGGGAGGTCACCATATCATGAGGAACTGTATTAAAGGGTCGCAGCAAGCCAGGCGTGGTGGCGCATGCCTTTAATCCCAGCACTCGGGAGGCAGAGGCAGGCGGATCTCTGTGAGTTCAAGGCCAGCCTGGTCTACAAAGTGAGTCCAGGACAGCCAGAGATACACAGAGAAACCCTGTCTCGAAAAACCAAAAATAAATAAATAAATAAATAAATAAATAAATAAATAAATAAATAAAATAAAGGGTCACAGCATTCAGCCGATGAGAGCCACCACATTGGTTAATCAGCCTGGCAGTCCTGAAGTCTCATGGAAAGTTATGGTCCTTTTCAGGGATTTCCATTCACAGTCCTAACAGTGAGTTGAGAGGGTTGTCAGTCTGAGACTTGGGAGAGTTGAGAAGACTCTGGCAAGACAGGAAAGGCCCGTGTTCCCATCAACTCACCCATACCCACCACCCCTTCCAGAGCTAAGGAAATAATTTTACTTAGCCATGAAAACAGGGAATTATTATTGGCACATGGAGCATGAACGGACTTCACAACAAATAGGCTGATTATATACTGTATGGCTTCATGCATGGGAGTGTCTAGCAAATGCCAACTGCTCTGAAAACAGTTGGCTTAGGAGGAACCCTGGAAGGAGAGGGGACACCAGGTGGCACTGTGGAACTTCAGAGCTGATGTTCATAATCTTGATCATGTGGACGGTTTCCTAAGAGACGCATATGTCGGGCCGTGTTCCCGGAGTTGTTAGGGTCAGAGCCTGGACCCCTGCAGCCCTAGCAAGCCAGGCTATGCCACCTGCTCTCCATATGCCAGCTAAAGAGACAAGTCATAGCAGAGGGACTGGGGAGATGGCTCCGAGGTTTGGAGCGCTTACTGTTCTTGCAGAGACTGAATTTGGCACTGTACTCCTGTCAGGCAGCTCACAGCAGCATGGAGCTCCAGTTCCAGAGGATCCAGTGCTCTCCTTTGGCCTCCATGGCACCTACATACAGGCAGTGCCCATAAACTCATACATACCTATTTACATATAAATAAGTAAATAAATCTTTTTTTTTTTCCAAGACAGGGTTTCTCTGTGTAACAGCTCTGGCTGTCCTAGACCAGGCTGGCCTCGAACTCACAGAGATCTGCCTGCCTCTGCCTCCCAAGTGCTGGGATTAAAGGCATACACCACCATGCCTGGAAAATAAATAAATAAATATTTAAAAATTAAAATGAAGTACAGAGCAGGGTGATTTCTTTTTATTGTGTTGGTTTTTGTTTGTTTTTGCTTTTGTTTTTTGATACAGGGTTTCTTTGTGTATCTTTGGCTGTCCTGTACTCACTTTGTAGACCAGGCTGGCCTTGAATCCATAGAGATCCAGCTGCCTCTGCTTCCCAAGTGCTGGATTTAATGGTGTGTGGCACCACGCCCAGCTGTGAGCAGGGTGATTTATTCAACTTGGCCACACTGGGAAGAGAAATGAAGAGGTTCAGGATCCCCAAGTCCGTCTTCTGGGTCTGACATAAGGCTCAGATTTAAACAGAGGGCAAGAGGAATGTCTAACACAGTCAAGGTGTGATGTTCACCTTCAAGGTGGTCTGGAAAGTTGTCAGAACGATGTGAAATCTTTCCAGTAAACAAGTTTCTCTTCTGGCTGGCACCATACCTCAGCCTTTTCCTTCTCCTAACATGAGATTCCTGAGGAATCTCGATTTCTTGGGCCCACTATTTCAGTAGCCTGACAACCCAAGGTAGGGACACAGTGTTTCCCTTTAGAGTACCTTCCCTCCTGTCAGGAAGGTTAACAACTGTGCACTTTACTACGTATGTGCAGTTAGTTCAGTTTGTGTCACATGTATCTGGGCGGCTTTTGTTCAGTCTGGTGCCCAGAGTCCTCCAGCAGACGAGGTGCCAAAGCCTTTGCCCTGGGGCCCATCACGCAGCCATGCTCTTAGAACACAGGGCATGGAAAGCGCTGGAAGGGCTTGGAGCAAGGAGGACCCACGTTAATTATTACCAGCGGCGGCCGGATCTCTGCCCCGCCCCCTGGTGGCCTGCCGCCTGCCGGCTGCTCTCTGCTTTTCTGCTGCCACCTGCTACCCGCGCTGGACATGGTAAGCGCAGGAGGTCTGGCGGACCCTGACCGGGAGAGGGGGGCGAGGGCTCCGATGTAGGGGGTGCGGGTCCCGCCGAGCCTCCCTCAGCTCCATCCAGCCGGGCTAGGGTCACCTCGGCGCCCTTAGGAGCGCTGGGGTGCAGATACGGGAGGTGGCGGTGGCACGGGCCTGGAGAGGCTGGAGCCTGGTCTGTTCCTACTCCCAGGCGGGCCTGGGCGGGGTGTGGCAGGAAGGCGGGTCTGCGTGGCGCTGTCCTGGCCCTACAGGGTAGCTAGTCCCCAGATCTGGTGGTGCCCAGTTCTCTCTGCACCCTAGTGCTGTCGTTGGCCTTGCGCCCCCACCCTAGTACTTGGGGTCCTGTGTCCCACTTTGGCACGGTGGTAGGTCAGGATCTTAGGTACTTTGGAAAGGGGCGTCCCTGGAGCTGCTAGGCCTGGCAACCCCTACGTGTTTGCACGGGTTTTCTGCCCCCTCTTGGGAGTAGTCAGGAATGGGAGGGCGTTTTGGCGCTGTGGCCTGGGAAGGGTCATTGGGGACCAAAGACACAGGCTTGGATAATCAGTAATCCCTCAGCCCACACTACCAGAGGCTGATAGAGCTTTGCTAAGCAAACAAGGCCCTTACCCCCTCTGAACCCAGAGTTCAGAGCATTGTCATCTGAGACTTGGTTCTGGAAAATTCTAGAAAGTGCTACCCCACATTCCTCCCCCCACGCACGCACGCGCGCCGCGCACATCCCACCAGCTCACCTGTACTTGCCACTCCTTTCAGAGCCAAAGTGGGGGAAAAAGTGGGTTCTGGTGTTCTCTTGGTGTCTGGTTGCCTGGTTACAAGGACCCAGCTTGTCAGCCACTGAAGGGCCAGCTCTGGAAAGACCTCCCTATTAACCTCTGCCTTCCCTACATCCATCCCCAGCTAAGGCAGGAGAGTGATGAAGTGAGAGCCCATGGTTCTGAGAGCACACACACCAATGCTGGTTCCAGAGGCCCCAGTGCTGGCCTCGGACCTGTCATAGGTCTCCTAGGAAGAAGCTCTTTTTAAATGAAGCTGGCATTCACTTTATAACCTTGCAACTTACTCACATATTCTGCTGTCATCTCTTGGTCTAAGGAGAGGGTCTCAGCCCTTTACCCATGAAGCCAATGGGCCATCTGGCTGGTAAATGGGGAGGGCCAAGGCTGAAACCACCCACCCATTCCCCAGGCTTTCAGTCATTGTCAGTTGACATGATACTGCTCCTGGGTGCTGGTTTTATTTTACACCCCTAGCTTGTCTGGCTCATGGCCCCACACCCCCCCTAGAGGATACCTTAACTTCTATGTTTTCTGGAGGGTCTACTCAGGACCTGACCTGGTGTGTGCTGAGGGTCGCACCACGGGCACTTTGTACAACAAGCTAATGAGTATACCAGACCATTTCCATTTTGGGTCTAGGCCCTATGGTCCTAGGTCCCCAAGGGGCCAGAGACAGCCACCCTGAGAACCTCAGCCTCACACGCCTAGACAGACAGCACAGGAACATAACGGAGGCTGTAGTCACATCAACTGAGAGGTGGCTGAGAATCATCTGGGCATGCGTTTGAAGTGCCAGCTTCTGCATCCAGCCCCAGGGCTATAGGTACGTATAAGGGGCCACTGTGAGTCTGTGTCATCATTGAGTTTGAGTGAGGGAAGAGTAGACAGCTCACATCCCCTTTGCCTAGGCCTGTTTCTTCTCTAGTCCGTCTGTAAGTTGCAGAAGGGGTGTGGGGATGGAGCCCAGAAGGAATGCTGAACACTGGGGACACTGGGAAGGGCGGATTACTGTAATGCATTGGAATTGAGATATTGTGAAGCCGAATTTTGCTTTAGCTCCCTTGGTAACGTGACAGCACCTATGTGGAGGGGGGGTGGGCATCTGTGAGGCTTTGGGAGCAAGAGTTGGGCTAGCAGTTCCCGACGTCACATTTTCTTTGGCATTTTCTATCTCAGAAGCAGGCATAAAACCCAGGACCTGGGCTGCGGATGTGGCTTAGTTTGTAAAGTGCTTGCAAGTATGAAGCCCAGAGTTCTCATTCTCAGAAACCACACTTAAAAAGCCAGGCATGATAGTATGTGCTTGTGATCGCAGCCCCTGGGGAAGCAGAGACAGATGGACCTCTGAGCCTCAGTGGCCAGTCAGCATACTTGGTGAGAAACCCTGCCTAAAAAAAAAAAAAAAGTTGCTCAGTGGCTCCTAAGAATACTGGCTCCTACTCCGAAGGACCTGGATTTGACTCTCAGCTCTCTCATGGCAACTCACAACTGTGACTCCAGTTTTGGGGGTTGGACACCCTCTTCTGGCCTCTACAGGGACCAGACACACAGGTGGTGTATAGACTTATGTGAAGACAAAACACTCATACACATAAAACTTTTAATAAAATTTTTGCAGCTAAAATAAAGGTAAATGACACCCACATAATGACATCTGAGATTGTCCTCTGGCCTCCACATGCATACATGTACATACACGCAGCCCCCCCTCCCACCACCACGTATCAAAACCAAGACCAAACAAGCAAAAACCCCAAACCAAAATATATAGGACCCAAGAGGCTATCAGTAAACCAACCCAGACACCACCGCCTAGCAGGGCACTTCCCTGGAAACCTAAAGGCCTGTTGCTTGCTATCCGGTGTTTGTAGCATTTGTATCCACAGCAGCCAGCACTGGCTAAATTTCTCCCAAAGGTCTGAGGCACACTCTTGGCCTATAAAAGGAATGCCCTGGGGCCTCTGCTCTCCTTCTTCTAGGCTGGCAAGGCACACAGGCTGAGTGCCGAGGAGCGGGACCAGTTGCTGCCAAACCTGAGGGCTGTGGGCTGGAATGAATTGGAAGGCCGAGATGCCATCTTCAAGCAGTTCCATTTTAAAGACTTCAACAGGGTACGTGGAGCAGGGGCTCAGTGGGCCACACTCCAGGTGTTTGTGCATGTCACGCCCTGTTAGCCAAGGGGAGACACATTTCTAAGTGACCAGCAAGGAGGAGAAGGGCCTTGGGTCCTCCCTTCCTGGTACTTGAGGAAGTCTTTGGAGACAGTCTGGGTAGCAAGCGCATGTCCTTTTGAAAGCACTTTTAATAAACAGCAAAGAATTGGCAAACACTAACAGTCTTTGCTGTTTGCACCACTTTGGGGATGCTAGAGACACTAACGCGGGCTGTCACTAGGGAAGACGATTAGAGCCCCGGGACTCCCCAGAAGAAGCGAGGCTATCCTCCTGCTTCAAGGCCTGACTGGCTACAACCGGATCTGGGTCTTCCTTCATTTTATCAGGCTTTCGGCTTCATGACAAGAGTCGCCCTGCAGGCTGAAAAGCTGGACCACCATCCAGAGTGGTTTAATGTGTACAACAAGGTGAGTGAACTTGTCCGCCATGCTGCGCCCTGCCCCCGTACATCTCTTAGAACCCCAAGTCTTCGTGAAGGATCACCCTTGGACCTGACTGTAGGGCCCTTCCTCACCAATGAGTTGATGTCCACTTCTTCTGTCTCCTTCCTAGAGCCAACAGACCCCTCACAAAACAGCCAGTCTCACCGCAGATAATAAGTGCAAATTACAACACTTTAAAACACTATGGACAGATATTAAGAAGGCAAGACTAAGGGAAGGAAGGCAAAAAGAAGGGCACAGCCACTGTTAACTCCACTAATGGCTTCATTCTAGATGGAAGAATGAGAGAGCATTAAAACAGAACTCAGAAACCTGGGCACAGCCAGCAGATCGGACTGTCTGATGAATGTGCTAAGAGATCTGCAGGACTGTTTAGAAAAACATGGAGGATGGGTTTAGGAGCCCACCTTGGGTTCTGATTTTAACTTTGGCTTTAAAAAAATCTTTTAAAGATATTTTAGTATATGTGTATGGCCACATATATGCTGTGCGTGTAGAGTCAGAGGACAACTTGTGGGAGACTGCTTTCTCCTTCTACCCCATGGGTCCCAGAGGTTGAACTCAGGTTGGCAGGCCTGTTGGCGAATGCCTTTTCCCACTGAGCCATCTTGCTGGCCCCAGACTTAAGTTCTTTTTTGCTCTTGGTATCTGGCTGTGAATTTTTCATCTTAGTGCTGAAGCCATCATTATTTTTGGAAACTATCAAGGAAAAATGATATGTAAGCAGCTTTGACCCTTCTTAGAGTTGTGAGGAAAGCAGTGATCAGCTACTGTCCTCAGAACTATAGTGACTGGCTACTATCCTGCAGTCCCTGGTAAAGCTGAGCCCACAGCCGATGGCTCTCTTGCTCTTCCTGGGAGGGCACTTGCCCACTCCTGAACTCTCCGTTTTCTCTCATTCAGGTCCATATCACCTTGAGCACCCACGAGTGTGCTGGTCTTTCAGAACGGGACATAAACCTGGCAAGCTTCATCGAACAAGTTGCGGTCTCTATGACATAGATCCACCCTGTTCTGTATTTCCTTGGGGGAAGGGGTGACTGAGGGAAGAGAGGAGGCTGGCCCTCGGTCCCTGACTCTTGCAGTGAAACAGTTACACTAATTTGAATAAGCTCTCCCTCTCTCTCTCTCTCTCTCTCCCCCCCCCCCCCCCCGTAGGGCTCCCAGTGGCAGTAGTGTTCTTTCCAGGAGGTATCTCGCCTCTTTTCTACCCTTTCTAGTTCATTTTCCAAGTAACTCTGATAAAGCATGACATACAGTCCAATCTCAGACTCCACAAGTAAAATAAGTTCCACCATATAATGGAAACATTACTTCATGCCGCCAATAAAACTACGCTATCAATTAGTTCAGCTTCTAGAACCTCCTTTGCCACACCTCATGCCAAACTGGAATCAATCATGCTTAGTTTTGAGGGGTTTGTCCTGTGTCTGTGGCTCTGGGGATCGAACCCAGGGCTTTTTTTGCACATGCTTGGCCAACAGGAATGATCCCACTAAGGCACTGAGCCTGTCGCCAGCCAAAACACAATAGAATGGAAGCACTTATTCTGGATAGAAAGCCAGGTAGGGTCAAGGTACTGAGGGAGAGGGAGGAAGATGAGCACTCTTCATCTTCAGGTCCATTTTTTTATGTTGGACATAATGAAGACCAGAAACAGGAAAATGGAAATGAAAAATAAAAACCATGAACTAGAGAAGATGGGACATGAGCCAAGGGAACACACAGAAGTGACTAATGGTGACAAAGGGGGATTCCAGTTACACCTCAGAGATCAGAACTGCTGATAGGGTAATTTCAAGAGGGCAATGTGTGCATGGCCCATAAGCACGCATCTAAAAAGGCAGTGTGTCACCATTATTTTCTTCCTTCTGCTATGACTAATTTTGTATGAATGAGCCTAGATATGCCATGAAGTACCAGACATTAGATCAAATAAGAATCTGGGGGCAAGAGGATTCTGGATGAGGTTAAACTTTGAACTGGTCCTTAGTAAAGCACATTGTTCTAATATAGGCGAGCTTCATTCAATTAGTTGAAGGCTTATATAGAGCAAAAAGGCTGCCAATCCTCCCTCGAATAGCACTGACTTCATGACTCCTGACTTCATGGGTCTTGAGCGATAAACTGGAACTGCTCCTCCAGCTAGCCAACTTGGTTTCCATTAGCATTGGAACCAGTTTCCTATCTGAAGCCCCCTTCTGTGTATATTGATCATTTCTAGTACACTTTCTAATACACTGGCCTACATCAGTGTATTAGAAAAAACAGAAAAAGAAAAAAAGAAAAAACATCTTAGGCACTTCAGTTATTACAGATTCTGTAATTCTTTCTTAGCAAAGGGCTTAGGGCTTGCCTGCTGGTACTTGACAGAGAATGCTGGGCTCTTTGCCACTGGAACAGTTAAGGACCAGTCCCTGGCTAGGAATTCTCAAGGGTAGAAAATGCCCAGGAAATGACAAGACTGGAAGAATGGGAGCCCAATCTCATCTTTACCCATGTGTGCCGTAAGACACCCAGAGCAGGAGACAGCAGCCCTCCCCCTGTAGATCCCATGTATGACCCCTGGCCTGGAGCCAAGGCAGCCTGGATAAGTAATCTTACCCACACAGCTTAACAGCAATACCATGCAGCCTCAGACAGTGGCATCATCCGTTCCCAAGTGTGCTCAGATCTTACATCTGAGGACAGGGAACAATGAAAACATGGAGGATCTGGCTCTGTTGTTCTTCCTATTCTACTTATCTTGGACCTGGATTTGAAAACGCCAACCCAAGTGGCTCCACATCTGTATGAGGCACGTCTACCTGCTAAGGACAGGCAACAGCTCTGAGAAACTAGTTTTATTCTCAGACCAACCCAGGTAACTGAAATTCTAAACAGAGGCAAGGTGAAATGACCATCACGTGAATTCACAAGTGAATTCAGGTCTGAATCACCATAGCAAGAAAGGGCTGTCAAACTGGGTCTGACAGCACAGGCCTGGAAGACACCTACTTGGGAGGCAGAGATAGGAGAACGACAAGTTCAATCCTAGTCTGGGCAACTGAGTGAGAATCTACTTCAAAATTAAAAAAAAAATGCATACAAAATGAAAAATAAAAAAGGGCTGGGAACATAGCTCAGAGGTAGGACATTTACCCACTATGCACGTGGCCCTGGGTTCAATACCCAGTATCACAGGGAGAAAGACAAGGTTGTCGGAGCCTGACTTTTGTCCACCCAGGCTAAAACTGATGGCTATCACAGTAGGCCTGTCATTGCTTTTGTCACCCTTGGTTGGGTATGGCTGCGGACTCGGGACTACCAAGAACCACACAGAAGACAAAAAGGTATGCAGCCATCAGCATCTCAGCTGCTCTCTGTGAGTTCAGCCAAGTCTGCCCAGGGTGTACTGGTGATCGATCGCCTCAGGTTACAGTGCTGGTCATCTTCATCAAGTGTTCTGGTGACAATCTTAGGGTTTTCTGGTGGCCAGGGACCTAAGCCATTTGTCAGGAACCACAGAAAAGATAACATTCTTCGCCTTTATTCTGGCAAAGCCGGAATACCCAGAAAGCTCACTGGTGTTAAAGGAGGCCTTCTCTTTCTTATTTAGAACAGAATGTGACACCTAGCACCCATTCACTATCCCCAAACAAAATGCCGATTTTGACTGGTCAGACAGAGCCACGCTGTCCAGTTAGTCGGTGACCACCAATCTATCAGTATGTTCTGGTAGAAGTGGATGGAGGGGCGCTCACGGCCAAAGCCCCCAGCAAACTAAGGGCCAAGATTATAGACCTCCCGGACAGACATAGCCACAGTTCAGGGAGACAACTAAGCTCCCTGCTGAAGTGCCCGGACAAAACGAAACACTGCTGCATGTATGTCACAATTTAACACCTCCTTTTTGGGGGGGGGGGGGGACAGGAAGGGGGGCAGGGGGGGGGGGGGGTGAGGATGCTCACCAGTTTCCCATTCAGCAACTGCTGTATTTGTGATCAGTGTAAAATAATGCAATCATCCAACGACTACAGTTCGGGACATTTATTACTCAATTGCCTTTTAAAGAGTTATTGCTGCAGTCAGGAAAGGGCATGGCGATGACAGGGACATTAGAGAAGACAAAACAGATTCCAAAGAGGCAAGTACCATTTTCCAAGTATAAAACCTGTAATATTAAAAGTGACATGGCAGTATATTTACAGTACTACCTACATCTAATACAGAAACAAGACAGGACAGTGTTTGCAGAAGCCACTGTGGCACCTACTAAAGCCACATGGTATCGTGATACTAGACACCCTACTCACCCCTGCCACCACCGGCTAGGCATGGCATGCACAGGCACACACACACACAAAAATGAAAGCCTTAAGTCTAAGGTTCCTAATCATAAAGTGGCTGCAGCAGGTCCCTCTGAAAAACACCAGCACCCCACACCAGTACAGCCACAAAGGAAGGGAGTGGCTCTGTTCCTGGTTCTGCTGAGACTACAGAGGACCTGCTTCTTCATTTTAGCCACTGGCGAGCGAGTGGTGCCTGCTGGGTGGTCCCTGGTCATCTCCCGCATGATGCACTGTAGACCCAGTGAGTCCTGCATACTCTAACCACGGCGTGAGCTCAAGAACTCGGCTTCTCTGACACACTCAACCATCCCTGAACCTCACGGACCACATAATGCACTGTAGAGCATGTAGGAGGGAAGTGAACAAACACACTCCCCCCGCAATGAGCCGGCTGGTAACAGCTACGGGGTCAGAACAGTGCTGAGGAACAATTCCCAAGGAGGGTGAGGAAGAGCCTGGTGGTTTGGTTTTCCCAGCCAGCAAGATTCAGGCTGAATACTCAGGAATCCCTGAGAAGGGGAGGGAACAGAGCAGGGCTCTCCTACAAACAGACCTCAAAGACTGGTCTGTTTCTGCCAGGGCCTGGGTGAGGAGTAAGTTTACTACTCAGTGCTGGGGAGAAAGGCACATGGTATGATCATCAGAGCAGGCCAGGGGCTAAGCCTAGATCAGAGACCCCATCCCTAAAAGGGAGAAGAGAGTGGGAAGCTGGCACAGGGGTTGGTCCTGTCCCTGAATCACCCAGGCCCAGGTGTAATGGCTGCAGCCATGCCTTACTCCAAAATGCCTTTTGTCCTATGCTGCTTCCTTTTAGCAGGGGCTGAGGAACATTCAGTGCCTGAAGCTAAGATGCCATCGTACCTTTGGAAGCTGAATAAAGGGGGGAGGGGCAAAAAAACATGCTGATGGAGAAAGTATCCCCTGCACATCTTCACACCCACTGAGGGAAGTCAAGGGCACTTGTGGAGTGTTTCCTTCAATAAAAACAGATTCTCATTACATGTTGGATTAAGGCAATGTGGAAGGGAGGACCACCGCCCCCAGGTGCACGTAGGTGCTTACCTATGCTGCTATTCAAGAAAATATGGGAAAGGGTCTGGTTTCGGCTCATCTGGCCCAGAAGGGGGCTCAACTGTGACCTACCCCTACTCCAGAGGTAGCACCACAGCCAGGAAGCCCTAGATTCTCTAAAAAACATGTTCTTTCCTACAGCGATAAGAATAAACAAGTGCATGTTATCACTGCCAATAGGCGTCTCCAAAGATGGTAGCAACCATGGTCATTCACAAAAGACAAAGGAGCCTGCCAAGGGAGCATGCTCCAGTTATGTAAAAAAGAGGTCAGTGACTTGGCCAACCTGTGCTTGGAAAAGTAAAACAAACAAGTTGCAATGAGAGTGACCCTGAGAGACAGTTGACATCTCCTGAATCAGAGGCTGAAGTCACCTCCTGTGTGGGACACACTAACACCCACTTGGGGAATGCACTGCATAAATGCCTCCTGCCCGACAGCCAAAACATGCGACTGAAGCAGCAGAGATACCCCCTTGCTACCTCACACTGTCCCTAAGCAATCAGGACAGGTCAGAGCCACCACACAATGATTAAGTGACAATGATGCTAAAGACGTTAGAGGAGAACATGGTTAAAACAATTTCTAGGGTAACATTTATGACAAGGGCAGACTCATCATGCAGTGGAACCCTTCAGGGTCTTCAAATTAAAAGCCACAAAAGGAAACAAAAGGAGTCCTGAGGCTGACGCTATCTTACGGTTTATCACACTGTGCTCTAAGGAGCCAGTCCAGAAGTCAAGTGGTCTGCTCCAAATGCCGAGAACCTTCTGAAGGTCTGAAACTCCATAGAACTAACAAGGGTCAAAGTTCAGCGGGGCTTTGGCGAGCCATTCATCTGGCTTCCCTGAGTCACAGGGTCCGTACTATAAAGGCTGTCCAAGAAGACGGAGGATATTTCTGCAACCAGATTCCTGTCAATGGTTGCTTGGGCCGTGCCATAGATGGCACCCTGCAAATCCAACAAAAGACATACTATTAGTGATAGAAGTGCTGTTGCCGTCCTCCGCATCCAGCCCCCATTCCTAGCACGGGCACCCTTCCATCAGAACAGCAGCCTCCACAGCATATTTGTTACAGGTACTTTCCAGTGTGCCTTCCCAAGTAAAGGGACTCGGCAATGCTAACTGCTTAGGAGAGTTTGTGCACACTAAACTGAGGCAGAAACAGAGTCCAGACAGTCTGATTACCTCAGGCTCCACGCTCCTCCTAATGTTTCTAAGTGGGAATGTCCTGGTATTCTTACCATTCCTGTGGTCTTAGCTTTGGGATTCTTCATGATTTGTGTGATTGATTCCCGGATATCCTTCAGGAACTGGATTGCCACTCGCTTCCGAGTATGTACTAATGTAATGCAGAAATGAATACTATGGGAGAAGAGAGACAGTGAGCGGGACAGACCCTGAAAAAGAAAGAAACCCTAAAATAGAGCCACTCCAGGGGAGGGATGCACACTGGTTGACTCACTACACTGCTGCTATTTCCCGTGGGTAACAGGGATCCAGAGATCAGGGTTTTCGGCAAGACCAAGAATCACCTTAACAAAATGAACACAGCTGGCTATTCTGATCTGTTCCCATCCCACAAACTGTCAATGGTGGTTATTTCCACCATGTGTGTGTGCAATGAAGGGGAAGGGGCTTTCTTCTTAGAGGGTAAGCCCTTCAATGCTCTTAAAAAACCCTAACTCACTCTGGGGAAGGATGGAGTAGGCCATGACTGCAACCTATGAAAGGCAGGCTGTATATACGAGTACAGGTCCATTAAGATGGAGTCAGAAAAGTATATTGAGAAGTACACCAGGCCTCCATGATCAGAAACTTTTTAAAGGGTTTAGAGCAAGATATACGTTACCCAGGTAACGGTATCTTAGAGAAGCAAGTTGACAGCTACGGACAAGATGGATCACAGAATACAGAGGCCAGAAAAGAACAGAGGGAAACATCACAGGTGATAACTTTTGTCAGGAGGCTGGCACCTAGTGCTGCTGGGCTCAAAGCAAACCATCTTGTTCCTTAGGTCTATGAATTCCAGTTGCTAACAATGTGCTGGGCTCTAGAAGCTGAAGTCTGGACATCAGGTTACCGTGCTGCCTCAGCACTCTGGTCCTGAAATGAAGGGAGGGGCAGACGCTTTAGACATACCTTTTTGGGAACTGCAAGCAGTTAAAAGTCCACCCCTTAGCAGCCATCATATTAGACAGTCGGTAGATGTCAAAATCTTTGGAGCCCAGAGCAATAACTGACAACTGAGGATTCCCAAAAATGAAGATGGTTTTGATGTTTTCCAGTCTAAAAATAAGCAAAGGAAGAAGAAATGAGCCATATCCATTCCGCTGGTTCTTACCTCAGTTGATGAACACAGCCTTCTCTCCTGGGACTTGACTTGTCTTCTACACCAAAGAGGCTAGGCTGGGATGGGTGGTTTTCATGAAGATCAGAATCCCAGGCAGAACATCAGAAATGTCCCAAGTCCCAAACTCCATCCAGAACCACTGGCCTTTCCCAGTCTACCCAACTCCTAAATCACAGCACAGAAAGTAAGTTTCTCTTCTCCCAGCACCATCTGGTAAGAGGCTGGTCTAAACCCCAATCTATCAGGAGAGAGTCAGTGGTCAGAGGGTGCACCACCAGGCAGACATGCCTTAGGCCAAAACTAGGAGAAAGAGCAAGAGACAAAGCAGAACCCCGTTTTCCACACATACTCTGACTTGAGGAAGCGAGCAGTTTTGATGATCTGTTTGGTAGCTTCAACATAGCCGTTCTCACCAAAGTGCATCAAGGCGGCCCAACAGGCTGCAATGATGCCACCAGGCCGTGAACCAGCAATGCTTGGAGACGCGTAGATGCCACCTTGCCAATCTGCATCAACAAAGAACTGGTATCTCCTGTACTTCTCATTAGAGTACAACACCACCGAAGAACCTTTGGGAGCATAGCCGTACTGAGGGAAGAAGCAAAGAGATCAAAGTGTGGCTGTATCTGGCAACTCTGCCTGCAGAATCACACAAGGTAATGTCTTTCTCATGGGATCTCTGTGACGCTTCCCATTCAGGGAAGGTTCATACTTAATAGTGTTAATAGACAGAAGGAACTTGAGGGATGGGTTCCACGTTCTCTTTGTAAGGGGTGAGCCATTTGGCATCCAGGGAAAAATTTAGACTAGGTTTCCTCCCTCTCTCACTCAGCCTTTGGCTTTCCTTACCTCAAATCTTTCTCTGGGAAGCTGACCACAGTGGCACACACCTATAGTCCTAGAACTTGCAAGGCAGAGGTAGGAGGATCAGCAATTGAAGGCCATCTTTGGCTACAAAGTGAGTTTCAAGCCAGCCTGGGCTGTATAAATGTCTTGTCATAAAAACAAAACAAACAAAACAAAAATCTTCCTCTGGGACAGCATGCCAATGTGAAGACAAGAACAAATTTCTAGCAGAAGATGGGGGAGGGGGAAGAGAACCAGAATCCAAGTCACTTGGAAGATGAAATTATAATCTAATCTGATTCCCATCTGTTTTGTTACTGAAGCTCACCAACCCTGAGACATGTCCAGGCCTTCCTGCTTAGCATAACTTCTGCCATTTTTGTCTTTCTTCTCCTTCTTCTTTTTTTTTTTGGTTTTTAGAGACAGTGTTTCTCTGTGTAACAGCTTTGTAGACCAGGCTGGCCTCGAACTCACAGAGACCCTCCTGCCTCTGTTTCCCGAGTGCTGGGATTATAGGGCCACCATGCCAGGCCCTTTCATGTCCATCTTAGTCATAAAGGGAAACTATGTTCAAGTTCTCAGGCTCTGCTGGCCTGACATAAGAATAGCTTTTGTTGAATGTTCTGCTTGAATTAATGATATATGTTCTACTTAGACAAAACCACAATACCCTATGTTCCTTTCTCCCAGCATGGTGGGGAACTGGAAAGCCCCTAAGATTCCTCCATCACCCCAAATTCCAGCCAGTCACTTTAAATGCTCTGTTTAAAGTCATGCACCACCATACCCAGCTATCCTCCTAGAGAACTCTTACCACAGCTAATCCAAGTTTCACTCCTAGACCCTCACAGAAATGGACAGTTAAGGGGGAAAAGGACACAGGAGTTGTCCAGGTGGTAAAGCAGACCAAATGTCATTAAAATTTTATTGTAGATCATTTAGAGTCTGAAAAACAAGTCTTCACTATGATCTAGTTTAAAACAAGCTCTAGAAATATAATCAAGACAAGATACACATCCCTGAAGCCATTAAGATTTTTTTCCACATCTAGATGTACTTTCGGGGGCTGTCAACTAAGAAGTATTTCATTTCAGCCTACAAAGGGTGGCAGGCACAGACACATCACACATCATAAGTCAGCTGCTCCTGAACACGTGGGTCTACCATTAGCATATTGTCACTTAGGTCCAGGGCCTCCAGTATCAGTCTTCACCACCTCCAATAGGCTTTTGGCACAAGGGCCCTGGCTATACAGTCAGTTGACAGGGAAGTCCTCTTAGCCCAGTATGAGCAAAGGCAAGGGCTCCTTTTCTGCATTACTTGTCACCTCCACATTGTCACCACCTGATGGCTAACCTGCTGACAGTCAAGAGTCAGACTTTATTTTATGTGTTGGTATGTGTGGTGGTTTGAATAAAATGGCCCCATAGGCCCACAGGGAGTGGCACTATTGGGAGGTGTGGCCTTGCTGGAGAAGGTGTGGTGTTGTTTGGCGCAGCCATATGTAATGAGAACAGTGAAAGTCATCAAGCCCGCACAGCCGCTTGACAAGGTCCAGCAAAGCCGAGCCTTGTGATGCCGCCACTGCACTGCGGTCCTCCACTCTTTACTGTTCATCTCCATGTGTTGCACGCTTGGGGTGCTTTCATTATTCGTACAATTTGGAGATATTGGGTTGACGGAAATTTTCTTATGAATCACTTATGCCTTTTCCCAGGAGTACTACTCCTAAGCTTCCCCAGGAATGTCCTGACCATAATATCCCTCCTGCTTTTAGGGAGATAATCTTTCTGGCCCTACTTGAAGGTCTTCCTTATGCCCTGGAGGTTGTGACTCAAACAAAAATGCCAGAGACATCCTTATGAGGCTCTGACTCAAAGATACTCTTGGAACATCTGCCCCTGCACATACTAAGGAACAAGATAATCAGAGCAAAGTAAACTTGAAAAGGTAAACAAGATTCTGTGGGCTAGAGAAATTGACAGCAGAACAAATTAAAAGCTTCTTCCTATTACTGATGGACAAAGAATGGTGTGGATCTTATTCTAGCTGGGCTGCCATGTTGGGCAACAGTGCAAAAGGATCTTAGCCCCCATGTGACTGTTGAACTTGAGAGGAGAAGGAGAGGAGGGAGAGGGGGAAGAAGGTGGGAGAATGGGTCTGGCAGGGGAGGAGGGTAGGGGCTGTGATCGAGATGAAACTTGAATAAATAAATGTTAATTAAAAAAAAAAAAGGAAAGTAGACGGGGCAGATCCTAGGGAAAGGTTTAATGGGAGATGAGGATAGGTGATCCTCATCAGAAAGGTTGTAGGGTAGAGCAACAGGGGAGGGGGGAAAGGTGTGAATAAATGATAAAAAGAATAAAGTATGAAGACCTCCCTTTCTTAGAAAAAGTTAACTCATGCAGGGCCACTGTGGTGTCGCATGATCAAGGAACCAAAGAATGCAAATATTAGACATATAAAAAATATAAACATGAGCCGGGCGGTGGTGGCGCACGCCTTTAATCCCAGCACTTGGGAGGCAGAGGCAGGAGGATCTTTGTGAGTTCGAGGCCAGCCTGGTCTACAAAGCGAGTCCAGGACAGCCAGAGCTGTTAAACAGAGAAACCCTGTCTCGAAAAACCAAAAAAAAAAAAAAAATATATAAACATTAGCCGGGCCTGGTTGTACACGCCTTTAATCCCAGCACTTGGGAGGCAGAGGCAGGCGGATCTCTGTGAGTTCAAGGCCAGCCCGGTCTACAAAGTGAGTCCAGGACAGCCAGGGCTACACAGAGAAACCCTGTCTCAAAAAAGCCAAAAAATAAAATAGATAGATAGACAGACAGATATATAAACATTGTATTATGGCAGAAATTGAATAATAACTGCAGCAGCTTTGGCCTGAAAATTTTTCCTGGGTCTAATGACAATTAGCACTCTCACTATTAAAAGTTGGTAATACACTGCTTGAGACATAGCAATCTGCCCTTGGCTGGCTTGGACAGTTTCTTTCTGTCTAATGCCCTTGAAACCACAGTGCTACCAGCGTGAGAACAGGCTAGATTGTTAAAGTTGAGTTATGGAGTTGATGAGGGAAAACGATTGTAAAAGATAACTCTGTTCTGTCACGGTTTATCAATGATGACTACACTTATGACCAAAAGGAAGTTAAGACACATGTCCAGGGACAAAAATGATATGATCTATGTTTTGGAACAACATCAATCTATCCCTGCCTACTAAGTTCTGTATAATTAAAGCCCGTAAGAGACAAAAGTTGTCAGTGTAGGTCAAGCCTTACCCAGATGTGCTTCCTTCTGACCCGTCTCTCATGGAAGGAAACTAAAAAGCTGTTCAGCGTCTGATTCCTCCCTCGCTGCTCTTTCATCCGCCCTCCTTCAAGCCCTTCCCTCATCCGGAGCTGGACTCCAGCAGTTGTTGGAGGAAGGGTTACTGGGCATGGGCTTTGAGGTCTCAGATGCTCAAGCCAGGTCTACTGTGACATGCTGGAAGCTTCTCTTCCAGTTGCCTGAGGATCCAGCTACCTCACCAGCACCATGTCTGCCTACATTCCACCATGCTTCCTGCCATGACAATAATGGACTAGACCTCTGAACCATAAGCCAGCCCCAATAACATGTTCTCCTATATAAGAGTTACCGTGGTCATGGTGTCTCTTCACAGAAACAGACAGTATGTGTGTGGGGAGACTAATGGTTGTCAACTCGTTTTGTGGAAAATAGCTAAAATCACCAACTGTCAGCAAATGGTTACCTCCTTAGCTTACCTTATGGGTATCCGCCGAAATGCTGGTCACACCTTTCACCCGGAAATCAAATGGTTTCTCCAGTGGGTACCCTGCTTTCTCCATGAAGACAATGAGGAAGCCCCCCAGACAAGCATCCACATGAAAAGGGATTTTATATTTGACAGCCAGCTAGTTAAAAAGAACATATGAAAATGTAACTAAACTCTAAGCAGAATGTGAGTGGAAAGAGTCTGTCCTACATGTCACAGGTGCTAAAAAGTGGCTATTTATATACTTATTTGAAGACAGGGTGTCATGTACCCCAGCCTGGTCTTGAACTTTTCTGACCCTCTTGCCTCAGATGACCAGCATATACTACCATGCCTGCTTTTATGGGGTGCTAAGGATCAAACCCAGAACTGCAAACATGCCTAGAGTGTACTCTACCAACTGACCCACAATCCCAGATCCCAAATAGTTATTTTTGACATTTTAAAATGAAGTTAATTTCATGTATATTTGGTCCTCCAAAGTGTCCATCTGAAATGTATTTCATGTAATTTGTATTTAAATATGCCTCACCTCAAGCTTCCTACACCATCACACAAGAAAGAGCAAAGCTCTGATTTAAGAGTGGAAGGTCCTACCTTTGTCCTTATATGGTAGGCATGTTCCTAATGGCAGATTCCTTCCTGGTAGCAATCTAAGAGTCAGTACTGTTTCAAAATACCCAGTTTAAAGGCAGCCTGGGTAAGGTACTACCCTTATCCCAACGAAGATGCCAGTGGCTTTTAGAAGCTCCCAAAGGAGGTGAAGGGGATTCCATTGGGGTTGATGAGCGCTATCAATCCCTGCTATGTTCAAACTTAAAACCAAAACCCTTTCTCCTCACAAAGCCCTGCACCATCACATCTATTTTAAAGTACTAATCTGCAAGCCACAAATCTGCAAAGCCCAAATTTCTCACCTTGGCCACTTCGGGGATAGGATCTATCACACCATGGGGAAACTGTGGGGCAGAACAGACCAGCATAGCTGTGTTTCTGGAGATGGCTCTTCTCATTGCCTAGGGATTTAAAGTTTAAGAGAAGTAGGAATCTTAGTCACCGCTGCTAATGTCTTTTGCTGTGAGGACAATGTAGATCATTGTCCAGGTGGACAAGTCTCTATACCCTGGAAGAAGACTGCCTTCTGCTATGAAGGGTACACACAAGTCCACATGGAGAACTACCTGAGAGCAATGTAACCACTATGGAAACAGAAACAACACGGAGCTAGGAGATAAAGGACCAGATGGTGAATCCCTGCCCCACAATCTACCAGTGATGATTTAATAAAAACTTGACATAGCCTTGCAGCCTACAAATTCCAATAATGTAAAAGCTTCAATTCAACAAAAAATTCCTCCACATATATGTGAGACATAAATACATGTTCAGGTGTGTGAAAGGAAGTGAGAAGGCAAGTTCATCCACACTCATTTTACAAATAAAGGAAACAAAGTAAAGGTGCTGAAAATATCCAGCTCTATTCCAGCAGGGACCAGATCTACGTTTTAGTGGTAGCAAATATGGCTGTCTGTCACACTGCCAGTCTGGTTTCTGCTTTGGCTGCTCTAGTCTTAAGTGTAACCAGAGAGGTGGTAAATGTGACATCCTTCCCCTCGAGCCTTCACATGACTCACCCGCACATCCACCTCCATGTTCTTGTTCTGTCTGACGCGTACAATCTTCATTCCAAAGTAATGAGCTGCTTTGTCAAATGCGGCATGGGCACTCTCAGGAGCCACACTAGGAGATGGGGGAGAAGGGAGCTGATAAAATGTGGAGCGCAACAGGATCCAGGAGAACACTGCGGCAATTTAAATCACTGTTGAAATGTCTGATTATTCTTCCTCAACTATTATGTTTATTTTTTTCTTGGTGCAAACAAGAGATATATTGATTTTTTGTTTTGTTTTGTTTTTCAAGACAGGGTTTCTGTGTGTAGTCCTTGCTGTCTTGGACTCGCTTTGTAGACCAGGCTGGCCTTGAACTCACAGAGATCCACCTGCCTCTGCCTCCCGAGTGCTGGGATTAAAGACGTGTGCCACCACGCATGGCTGGTACATTGATTTTCTGTAAACAATTTCTTCCTACTATTTAGGAAGTCATTTTGGCAACAGGAAAGAAAACTCAAAAACAAAATGACACAGAGCATAAAATTGGGACAGACAGGAAAAAGCCAACAGACAGAGGGTTCAGATGAGGGTGTATGAGGCAGAACTTCCTGAGAGCTGACCATCCAGAGGACCTCTGTGAGAAGTAAAATGCTGTTCTAGCAGATAATAAGGCTGCCTGGTATAGATCCAGAGGCAGCAGTTAACATCAGGCCAGACGGGCCTGCCAGCCCTGAGCGATCACCAACCTATGAAACACTAAAATCTGTCTCTCCTACATGGTTACAAATAGTTTTCAAATAATGTTCAAACAGAAAACAGAGTCACGCATACATATTTGCTTCCAGAGAGTCCATTACTCCTCTCTCATCACTATCATTTCATTTAAGGGAGAAAAACCTCTACAATCACTAAGCACCAGGACTACAGATTTACACATGAAGAAAATAATAGCAGCTAGGTTTGTCCTCCCAGGCAAAGGGAGTCACAGTTGATGACACACACAACAAAAACGACCTAGTTACTTAAAATAACCACATTAGCCCAAGAGGTGCATGGATCAGTACTGCTCTGATGGATCAGTACATCATCATATGTAAGGTGGTCTAGAGGAAAGTCAACCAGGAACCAAAATATAATCACACCAATAGCAATGTAACTAGGCCTGAAAAAAAACAAAACAAAAATACTCGTTTTTAAATTCTTCCTAGACAGAAATGCTGCTGGGGAGCACTGAAGATAGTCTAAGACACTTGAGAAGTGTTCACTCAACTACAGTGTACAGGCAGTCTTCCATAGGCTCTGGATCGATTAACACACAGGATTCAGAGGTGCAGTCCTCTAGCTGTCACCTCTAGAAAAAAGATGCCATTCTGCTAATAGCTGTGCACTGTGTTTAAGCTCCTATAACCAACTGCTGGATATGAAGGGACGAGGTAGAGGGGCTGGGTCAGGTGCACGAAGACTGGCATTGTAGGAGGGAGAGAAGCAGGTTGGGTTCAGTTTACACTGTACTGCCCCAAACAGACACACATACATACATTTCTGGAGTTTTGATCCCCTTCTCTAAGGCCAAGTCCCGATAAGCTTTGCAGGCCATCAGGATGCTTTCTGTTCCCCCAGAAGTCACCTACATGAAGAAAAGAAGTCAGGAGTAAGTTAAGGATAGTGGTCAGGAGGTGTAGCCTGCTTTGACCTCAAAAATGTTTGATGCAGGAAACAGACATGCACATGGGCTAAGCTACAGAGCAGATACTGCTGTATCTTCAAAAAAAAAAAGTCGGTTCAGGGATTATACGGTGTGCCACGGTGTCCAGAAATTAACACCTCTGAAACTCGGCCAGCCGCACACCTTTAATCTCAGCACTCAGGAGGCAGAGGCAAGCAGGTCTCTGTGAGTTCAAGGCCAGCCTGGTCTACAAAGAAAACAAAAACCAAAAAATCAAACCAAACAAAAAACACTTCTAAACCCAACTTGACATTCAGTAAACACATCCTACCATCTCACTATCTTTAAGCAGTCAGTGAGCTTGAATAATTTCCAAACAAGCCAAAGGCACTGAACTACCCAGGATTTAGCATCTGTGAAGAGTCATACATTCTTGGGCTTTTCTTTTCAAAAAGAAAACTAAAGTCCCTAAGCAAGTCATTCAGGGTTATCTATTACACCTGTTGATAACAAGTAAAACTTTCGGTATTTTGGGTTATGTATCAACTTGAGGTAGAATGAAGAATGTTTACTAAATTTTCCTAATATCTACATACAGGATAAAAATACTATTGGGTATAGAATCCCAGTGGTCAAGAGTTACGAAGAAGATAACTCAGAATATTAAGTAATGTATTGACTCGGGAGGTCTTTCATGAGACATGTGACCACCCTCCCTAAAAAAGCTCACAGAATGTAGACACAGGACCTCTGTTTGTAAATCTCTACACTGGACAGCTTATAGTTTTTTTTTTTTTTTTTTTTTGGTTTTTCGAGACAGGGTTTCTCTGAATACTGAATATCTCTGGCTGTCCTGGACTCACTTTGTAGACCAGGCTGGCCTCGAACTCACAAAGATCCGCCTGCCTCTGCCTCCCAAATGCTGGGATTAAAGGCGTGAGCCACCACTGCCCGGCTGGACAGCTTATAGTTGAGATTAACTCTAAAAATCAGCAACAACGCCCTGTTGTCTACCCTAAAACATTAGAATTGTCACGTGACATACCAAGACAGCTGTGCAGAAAGCTGGGGAGTTACCAGGGCTTACATTCTTACTAATGTCTGATAGTGACCTAAACAAAAGCTTCTTTCAACATTTATAAAAACTCTACTCTCAGCTATGTGTTTCAGAACACATTTTCTTTCAGATATGGTTGAACCTGGTTGCATTTATGCAAGCTAGCCAATGTTCTACCTGTGATCTAATTTTTCAGTACATGAATTTGTCCTCTTAATCCACTGTGAATGAGGTAAATGAAGTTAATACAGGGAAAGACACTTTGAAGCAGGAAAAAAAAAAAAAAAAAAAAGACCCAGGAAGTTTTTAAGGCCCTCAGCTAGTTTCGGCCTAAAGATTTCCCTTTAATTTGGCCTAGTCTTCTTGCTTCTCTCAACAGTGAATCTCCCCTTTTCACCAAAACCAGCTCATCATTAGAGAGACACACAGAGAGGAGAGAGAGACAGAAAACAAAAAAAAAAAGGAGAGAGAAGGAAGGAGGCAGAGCTTTCTATACTGGGAATCAGACATCATCCTTTCTCCTGGTGCCTGCCATACCATTAAAAAGAGCGTAACTGGAGAGAGACAGGTTTAATTGCAGCAGTATGGTAGTCCTTAGGGTTGTATTACGATGGGATGGAGACTGACTACTTGTTACCTGAAAGAAATGAGAAAGGAAAAGGAAAGGAAACATAAAAGTAACCCAACAGCTCTGCAAATAGTACCACCAAATAAGGAAGTAGAGATATATTTAACAAAATCAAACCCTGGCTAAGAAATAGAGCGGCGTTGTCAAAGAAAACAGCTCACAGGGAGGAGTATTAGGAGGTGTGGCCTTGCTGGAGTAGGTGTGGTTTTGTTGGAGGAACTGGGTCACCCGGGATGGCTTTGAGGTCTCAGATGCTCAAGCCAGGCCCAGTGTCTCTCTCTTCCTGTTGACTGCCACCTCCTTCTCCAGCACCACATCAGCTGCCTTACCCTTGCCATGACGATAATGGGCTAAACCGCTAACCTGTAAGCGAGCCCCAATTAAATGTTTCCCTTTATAAGAGTTACTGTGGTCACTGTGTCTCTTCACTGCAATAGAAACCCTAACTAAGACAAACAGTAACATATAACTCTGTACAGACGCAGAGGTGCAACCAAACACAGTACCTTGCCAACTCTGGGAATCAGGGCAGTCAGGAAAGTCTTGAGAAGTCTCATGACCACACCCTCCGCTACAGAGAAGCAGAGGTAGAGAAAGGATCCTCTACCTTTCTGTGTGTAGTAGACACGACAGATGGGGAGAAGAAAGGAGCAACAGGGAAAGACAGAACAGCAAATCTGACCCCAAAGAGTAAAGATCACAGGGACTTGGGGTGGATTAAAACTCAAAAGTATATTACCTTCTTTCAACTGTGCAGAGAGAACTTTTAATAGACTCTCTAAAGAACAGACCCTGAAATTCTAATAGAGGATGAACAAAGCTTCAGCCAGCTCTGCAGACAAGTCACCCATCTTGAGTGAGTCCAAACAGACCACCAGGAGAGACCATTTCAAGAACCAAGATGAAGCAAATCCTGACTACTGCAAACATGGGAGTTGGGATATGAAAAAATAAAAGTCCAACTAGCAAGGAAACAGCTGAAGGTATTTCCTCATAATGTTTTCTCACTCTGGCACAGCAGTTCTCAACCTGTGGGTTGTGACCATCAGAAAACACATATTTCCAATGGCCTTAGGAACTGAGACATCATTCAGTAACAAAACTACAGTTATGAAGTAGCAACAAAAATAAATTTATGGTTGGGGGTTCCTAAGATCATGAGAAATATGTGTTTTCCGGTGGTTGTGACCCACAGGTTGAGAATCACTGCTCTAGCCCATGATCCTAAGATCACAGATCAATGCAACAGGGATCATCAAAGCCAGACAATGAAACAAAATGAGACAACAAACGGACAAGAAAGGAGCGAATGGCACTAACAGAGAAGGAGTAAGTATGTCAAGAACATTAAATTCTGACTCAGAAAAAAGGTCTGAGATACATTTAGTGAATCCAGATTTTAAAAAAAGACAAAGATAGAAAGACCAAGGTCACTCTACTTAATAGAGCTGTGTGGGGTAGTCAATGCATGGACAGCTGGAAATCGGAGTAATAATGCAAAATCTCAATAACCCAGAACACAGGAAAAGACTGAGGGAGAAAGGAGCTTTCAAGTGATAAAGGCCTATCATGTAAAAAAAAAAATGATGGAGCTTCTATTTCCAGCAACATACAGTAATATCCTAAGTAACCTTTCTAGTAAAAAATAACTAAAAAGCTTGACATAGCACTAAAATAAATCATATCCATCACTGAACTAACAGTAGGAACTATCTAACCCTAAAACAAAACATAACCCAACTTTCTGCAAGACAATCTACCAAAGCCAGATCGTCCCCCTCTAACAGGTGTAGTCCAGGGCTTTGCCCAAGGTCACAGTGCCAACAGGAGACTGCAGAAAACCCAACCTCTCCATTGTATAAGAAATAAACCTCACAAGTGTGGAAGAAGGTGCCTTTTTTCAACTGGGCATTGGGGTCAACAAAAACACTTTAAAAAGGGCTGGAGAGATGGCTCAGCGGTTAAGAGCACTGGCTGTTCTTCCAAAGGTCCTGAGTTCAATTCCCAGCAACCACATGGTGGCTCACAACCATCCACAACGTGATCTGATGCCCTCTTCTGGTTACAGATGTTCATACAGATAAAGCACCCATACATAAAATAAATAAATAAATCTTTAAAAAAAAAAAAACTTTAAAAAGATATGGGGGTGGGTGGGTAGTAGTTAAATGATGGCCAATAGGTATGTGGATGAGTAGATGAGAAGAGAGGGAGAAAATAAGACAAGTAGAGAGATATGGCAAAACATCTGGTCAACCCACTGTGTTCTTTAAATGGTCCTAGCAACTTTAGATAGACTTAGAGATTTTGGAAAATATGAAGCTGAAGAGAAAAATACCTAGAATATATACTAAAATGTTGACACTCAGGATTTTAAAAGTACAAGTAACATTTAAAACTGCACTTCATCTAGATCATTCTACAATTACAGTTGTACAATAATTGTATAACAGACTATTTTAAAACTTCTATGACAAGCCACTTACACATCCACAGGAATCTGGTCCCCCACTGAAGAGGGAACAAGCCATCCTTACAATTTCTGCCTCCAACTTCCGTAGTCCAGGGAAGATATCTGGATGCAGTGGATTGCTCCATGTGAATTCTCCATAAGCCTGCAAAGATATGCAAGGAAGTATAAGATAAGTTGTTATACTAAACAAGACAAAGAATCATGCACTGAGTAAGGTTTTCAGGCACTGGGTCCACCTGTAAGAACTGGAAAAAGGGTATGCTATATTCCCAGCTTAAAGACTACAATATAATGTAAGATACAAAGCATGTAAACAAATAATTTTACAATGTGGTAAGGGAAGAGATTAAACTTTAACATCAACAGATCACCATCACTTTGAAGTCACAGCTTTGCCGAGCACTTTTAGCTATACAGGCCAATAAGCTCTCTGAGGCTCAGTTTTCTCATATGCAAAAGGGGATTAATGGTATCTACCTTAAAGGGTTCTAGCAGCAAAGACATGAAAACAAACAGTAAGTCTGCCTGCCACAAGCAGCGACTGCTGTTGAGTTAATATATTTGTATATGCTAAGGGACCCCATGAGGCAACTGAGTATCCTGAGTGCTCTAGAGGTGTTTGATGACAGAATCCTCAAGAGATGAATGGAATTCATATTGAACAGGAGGGAAAGAAATGTGAAAGAGCCAGATACATGTCAACATGTAAGGTAACGGGGATATTAAAATGATAGGTGCGAGTTGGAACATAAGAGACACATCATTCCCAACTCGTGAGAGCCTACGCTTCACCTACAGATAATGAAAACTTTAAATATAGAATTATGACCATTATGCTAAGATATAACTAAGTAAAACCTCTAACACTAAGGTGTGTGTGGTTTCACAGTAATAAACACAAAGCCTGAGAGATCATAACTTTTTCTTTTTCGGTTTTTCGAGACAGAGTTTCTCTGTGTAGCCCTGGCTGTCCCAGACTCACTTTGTAGACCAGGCCAGCGTTGAACTAACAGATCTGCCTGTCTCTGCCTTCAGAGTGCTGGGATTAAAGGCATGCGCCACCATGCCCGGCGAGAGATCACAACTTTAACAGTAATTTCATGTAAGACATGGGTTTCAAAACTAAGCTTGATTAGAAATTGAAGTAGAGCCGGGCGGTGGTGGCGCACGCCTTTAATCCCAGCACTTGGGAGGCAGAGGCAGGCGGATCTTTGTGAGTTCGAGGCCAGCCTGGTCTACAAAGTGAGTCCAGGACAGCCAAGGATACACAGAGAAACCCTGTCTCGAAAAACCAAAAAAAAAAAAAAAAAGAAATTGAAGTAGATCGAGCAGCCTTGCTGACTCCCCTATCAAACATTGGTTCTAGCATTAAAAATCTCAAATGAAGCCCAGCAGAGCAAAACAGACCTTTGGTCCCAGCACTTGGGAGGCAGAGGCAGGAGAATCTCTGAGTTTGAAGCAGTTGATCTACATAAGTAGTTCAATGGTGGGGTTGATCTGGAGCCACTATTCAAATGTTAATTGATTGTCTCTGAAGATCTGCTTGCTGTCCTATGGGCAAGTCATTTGTACCCAAAACGAGGTCATGTAAACCCTGCCCCCCCCAGTTTATTCCTCATTGGTTAATAAAGATGCCTACAGCCTGAGCTGGGTTGAAGACAGGAGGCTGAGCAAAGGTTCCTAGGCTTTAGGGGGTCATAGAAGGACCACAAGAGAAGAAGAGAGGAGAACAGGAGTCACCACGGGGTAGCAAGGACTAAAAACAGCTGGCCAAGAGCAGCTGGCCCTGAGGGCTGGCCTGATGGAGTAGAAAAAGCACAAATGAAACAGATGTAAGTATTTATGGGGATTTTGGCAGGGGACGCAGACAAGGCAGCTTGGAGGCTTGCTCTCTGCCTAACTAATGCTGTAAGGCTCATATTAAATCTAACAGATCTCTGGGTCTTTTATCTGGAAAACAGCTGGCTAAGGAATAACTGCCACTGTATTGATTTCCAACATCAGTTACTATATACAGAGTACTAAAATTCATGTTACAGTTCAAGGACAGCCAGGGTTATACAGACCCTGTCTCAAAAAACAAAAACAGTAACCTCTAATGGCAGGGCTCTGCACTAGAAATACAGCTTCCTCAGAGAACCTAGTAAAATCCAGAGATATAAATGACATTTTCACAATTTTACAGTCTGAAAATGCATTTGACATTATAATGCACATTTGCCTATTTAAGTGAAAATAAACTTCTGAATCTCTTTGGTTTTACTTCAACAGTAAACTTCCCTTAAGTGATTGTTGTTACTGTCATTATTAATATAAAAATAAGATTAAACAGCTAAATAAACTTGGAATGGCACATATGCACATAGGCACCTAGTACTTACCTGCACCAGCAGCTCTGTGAGTTTCTGCTCCCCACTGTACACAGCTCCTGAGGCTTTCCCTTCTTGCCAGAAGACATCTGCAGAAAAAGTTAAGGTCACTCTGTCAGCAAGCAGGCATCACCGGGAAGACAGGTATTAACACAGTCAGGACAGGCAAAAGCCTCAGGGCATATATGTAAATTATCCAAGAATGAGACATATGGCTCAGCAGTGAAGAATATGTATTCTCCTGCCGAGGGCCACAGGCCAGTTCCCAGTGCCCATATCAGCCAGCTCACAACTTCCTGTATTTCCAGCTGTGGGGACCCAATGTCCCCTGCTGGCTTCTGAGGGCATCTGCACTCAAGTATACATATTCCAACATAGACATACACCCACACATATAGTTAAAAATAAGTATTTTTAAAAAGAGTAAAAGAATAAGTTGCGTAGAAACTCAATGCTGTTCTTCTATTAAGAACAAAAGAATTTCAATAATGATTTACCACAGCAAAGGAGATGAAAAGCCATTCATTAGTGTCAACAATTGTAGGAAAAGACAGGAACTGCAATGAAGACAGACAGTAATGTTGCCTGCACCCTCAGCTAGCTGCCCTCTGCCTCCATGTATTTCCTGTTCTCCCTTTTCTGTAGTACTGCCCCTCATTTCCCTATCTAGTCACAGGAAGTGAGCAAACTGCCTTAAGCAAAGTCACAGAAAAAAGGAAGCGTGAAATCTCACTATACAACCTCCAGAGCTGCAGCCAGAGCTTAAGCACAGCAACGGAGGAGCACTTCCACTTCAGGCCCCTCCCTTTCTTCCAGGCCTGGAAATTCACACTGCATGAGCCACCTTCCTATACCATAACATCCAAGCGGGCACGGAAGTGACCATGAGACAAGGCTGAGAAGGGTTCCCCACCAGAGTTCCACTTGCTGTCTCAGAAACATTTTCTGGTACCACAAGGCTGCACCCTCTTGCAGGTGGTCTTTCAGAGGGGAGTGGCAGAAACACACTAACTGAAAAGTACACAGAACACCTACTCTCTAAAACAAGAGTTCTGCCAAGAGCAGAAGGCTGGGCAGCAATATAGGCAAAGCCTTCCTTCTCACTCATGTGTGGCTCCGTCGGACTCTCATTCTTCTACCACACATCTCTTCAGGCCTAAAGTAAGCACGCTTACAGATAGACAGGATGCACTACTCCTTGAGTATTCCAGAGAATATAGGGAGGGCTAACGCATAAAAAACAAAGGAAAGATGGCAACAACATGCCCTTAAAAACATGGAAATATCCACAATACAGGTCCCACGGTTGCTAGCCCTGTTTGATGTCATCACATCCTAGACCTGTAGTGATCAACCTTTTAACATTATAATAAGGCACTGTCATCTACAATCATGTTGTGCCTCATTAACAGCTATTTTGGGAAACGTGCTCCCTTAGGCTACAGGTTGGACATACTTATCCAAACCTTATCTTACTCTGTATTATACAATGTCAAGAAATCCACACATTTTCAGTTAAAAACTTTAAAGGCTGTTTGTCAAAATGCAGTCTGAATTGGGCCCTAGAATAGAAAATGGATATGAGTTTTAAAAAAAATAATTAAACAGAATTTGTCCCTAGTTCATGCTGCTGTACTAATGTTATTTCTCTAGTTTTGATAAATGTAACATGCTTTACAAGAAGTTGGGTGGGAACCACAGAGAAACTGCTATACCATTTTTGCTACTTGCTCATAAATTTAAGAAGTCAAACTATGTGAGGACCCACCTCATCTGAGGAGAAGGAGAGTACCAAGTAGAGGAACAAGGAGGGAGAGAGGGAGAGAGGGAGGGAGGGAGGGAGGGAAGGAGAGAGGGAAGGAAAGAGAGAGGAAGGGAGGGGCCAAGAGGGGAGGAGGGAGGAAACTATGTTCTAGAAATAAATAATACTTTTTTAAGAAAAAAGTTAATAAGCTTAAAAATATAATAAAAATACAATATAAAATTTTCAAACTATAATTTACCTTACTGGCATGAAAGGAAAATGGCCTTAATTTCAGATTAGAATGTTAAACTGCAGGTGGCTACAGAGATTACACAAACTTGATAGCAGTTTAAAAGTTTTTTTGTTTTGTTTTGTTTTTTTTTGTGTGTGTAGAGGTATAGGCTATTTCCATGGTTTGGCATTAAAAAGCAGGTAACAGGTTTAAAACACTGTAAATAAATTAAAGGTGACAGCTGTTCAACCTGGTTTTACAAACCTCCCTCTAAGAGTTGAAAAAACTTAGAGCTAAGGTAAAATAATGCATGGTGTTAGCACATGCCGTTACCTCCAGTAGAGACAGGAGGATCACTATAGAGTTAGT